>CM028684.1:35995764-36014257 GCA_016760335.1 Gastrodia elata
TAAATCCCTGGTATCTTAGGCATAGGTTAAGTACACCAACCCTTTTTGAACTTGGTGGTTAAAACTTATTGCGGTGACAATACTGTAGGAGGGGTCCTACGGAAAAAAAGCTCGATGCCAGAAATAGAGTAATTTTACTTATAGTATAAGTAAAATTTTATATTCCGAAAAAATAAAAAATCATGTATATGATATATAATATATAAAAATAAAAGAAGTGAATTTATATTAAAAATAATCATATAATATAATAAATAATTTATAAAAAAATTAAAAATTAAACTAAGGAGTATTTTTTTATGTTTCTAATAGGTAATCAAATATTATTATTTATGAAGACATCAGTTATTGTAATTGTAATAGGCCTTTATTATGGGTTTTTAACCGTTTTTTCTATAGGACCTTCCTTTATTTTTCTTATCCGATCTCGAGTTATGGAGGAAGGAACTGAAAAAGAAGTATCAGCAACAACTGGTTTTATTGCAGGACAGTTATTAAATTTTATAGCTATTTATTATACACCTCTTTATAAAACATTAGACAGACCTCATCTAATAACAATTTTAGTGATACCTTATATTTTTTTTATTTTATTTTATGCTAATAATAAAAAAGATTCTGATTATCTTAAGTCAAATTCAATACATAATCTTAGCATTCAGTTTGCTTTCTTTACTAATCTAAGTTCTCAATTATTAAATCATTTTATTTTACCGAGTTCCGCATTAAATAGATTAGTAAACATTTATCTTTTTCAATACAACAACAAGATTTTATTTTTAACAAGTAGTTTTTGTGGTTGGTTAATTGGTCATTTTTTATTTCTGAAAAACATTGGTTCAATATTATTTTGGATAAAACATAATTATTATTTTAGATATCAACGCAATAAGTATATTCTTAGCAATAAGTATATTCTTACAGAATTTAGAAATGATATAAATAGGATTTTTAGTATTTTTTTTTTTTTAATTTTAGTATTTTATTTAGGGCGAATGCCATTGCCCTTTTTCACTAGAAAACTATTAGATACCGAAGAAGTAAAGATAATAAAAGACGAATATTTGTTTGAAATAAATTCTGATATAAAGAAAAAGAAACTGATGATATTAAAATAAGATATTTGAATGATACCCAAATTTATAAAGATTCAAATTTGGAGATTACTAAAAATATAAAAAATATACTAGAAGTAGAAGAAGATAAAATTAAAATAAATTTGTGGTTTGAAAATATTTTTATTACTTTTCTATTCGATTATAAACGATGGAATCGTCCTTTACGATATATAAAAAATTATAAATTTGATAATTTTTTTCGAAAAGAAATGTCACAATTTTTTTTTTTTTACTTGTACAAATGATGGTAAAAAAAGAATCTCTTTTACATACCCATATAGTTTATCTCTATTTTTAGAAAATATGTATAAAAAAAATTATTTGTATATAAGTGAAAAGTTTTCTGACGAATATATTTTTAATTCTTGGATTTATACTAATGAAAAAAAAAAGTCAAATTTGGATAATGAAATTTTAAAACGAATAAAAAAAATCGAAATAAATAATAATAGTAATACTAAGGAAAAAGAAAATAGATTTAATATACTTGAAAAAAGGACTCTATTATGTGATGATAAAAACCAAATAAAATATTTACCAAACTTATATGATCCTTTTTTTAACGGACCTAATCGAATAAATCGAAATAAATTATTATCTATATCTTATCAAGATATAGATAATAAAAGTGTATCAGGAAGATTTTAATAAATAATATTTATAATATACTGAGTAATTATTATTTCAAACTGTCCCATAATTTAGTTTTTAGTTTCTAATAGGGAAATTAGTTATAATATGGAAAAAAGTATTTTTAGCTATCCCGAAAATACAATAAAATATTTTAAGTTTTTATTTGATTTGATTAGGGAATATGAAGAACTAATTAAAAATAAATATTTTCTAATTCGACTAAATAAAATAAATAAATATATTTCTCGATGGTCATATAAGTTAAAAGAAAGACTAGAAGAGGAAGAAGAAGAGAATGAAGACGAATTTGAAGAAGAAGGCATTGTTGATATTAATTCAAGAAAGTTCAAACATATAATAATTTATAAAGATAATAATCAAGATACTAATGATATATTAATTGCGGATAATCTGAAGAACAAGGATAAAAATGAGGATCGAATAGACGAGGTAACTCTTATACATTACTCAAATAAATCAGATTTTCGTCGTAATCTAATAAAGGGGTCTATGCGTGCGCAAAGGCGTAAAATAGTTATTTTAGATTTATTTCAAGTAAATGCGCATTCTCCCCTATTTTTAGATCGTTTAACTACAACTTTTTATATTAATGAAATTGAGAATATTTTAAATATTTTATTTAATAAATTTATAGATATGAAAATGGAAAAAAATTACATTTAAAATTTTACGATTTTAAAAAATTAAATGTAAAAGAAAAAGAATATAAAGATAAATATGAGCATAAAGAAATAAACGAAACTTGGGATAATCCTTTATTTACTCAAGTAATAAGAAGTTTAATGTTAGTAATCCAATCGTATTTTCGAAAATACATTTTATTGCCTTTTTTAATAATCGTTAAAAATCTATTACGCATATTATTGTTCCAAATTCCCGAATGGGACAAAGATTTTAAAGAATGGGCGAAAGAAATGCATATTAAATGTACCTATAATGGCGTTCAATTATCAGAAACCGAATTCCCCGAGGATTGGTTAATAGAGGGTATTCAGATAAAGATTATATATCCATTTTGCCTAAAACCTTGTAGAAGGGATAAAAAAATATCATACAATATCGAAAGAGAACGAAAAAAAAAAAAAGAATAAAAGACCACAATCTTTCTTTTTAACAGTTTGGGGAGGTGAAACCGAGCATCTATTTGGTTCTACCCGAAAAACAATCTTTATTCTTAATCCTATTTATAAAAAACTAAAAAAAAAATATAAAATAGTTAAGAATATATTTTAGAATAAATATTTTTTAAAAAATAAAATATTTTATTTTTTAAAAGTTAGCAAAAAAAAGGAAAATATATTTTATGAATCATCTGTTTTAAGTCAAACAAAAAATGGGTTTAATAGTTATTTATTTCAACTAAATATTACAGATGTTTCGGATAAAGTACGAAAAATTAGGAAACAAACTGAACAAATTGTAAAAGAAAAGAATAGTAAGATTCAATATTATAAAGATGAAGATTATAAAGATGAAGTATTAAAATCATATATAAATTTTTGGATGATATTAATAAATAAAAAGAGAAGATTAATACGTAAATCATATTATTTTATTAAATTATTTATTGAAAAATTATATATAGATATCTTAAAATTAATAAAAGACTTTTTGAATCAAAAAAGTCTTTTATTAATTTTAAGATATCTATATTATAAAGAAAAAAAAGAAAAAGACGTCTTGTATGAAATAACTAAAAATACAAGAAATTTCATATTAATTATAAAAGAAATATTTTTAAATAATAGATATATAGATAAAATTAAGAATAATTATCCTAATTTTAATTCTATTTTTTCTTATTTTTCTCAAGCATATGTATTTACAAATTATCACAAGATCAACCCCACTCTTTTATATTTATAAAACCTTTTAAAAATAATTATAAAGAATCTGTATATTAGAAAATATATTTATATATAAATTAAAAATACTAAGTATAATAAAATTAATACAGATGTAACAAATTATTGGAAATATTGGTTTAAGGGATTTTTTAAATCGAAAATAGAAGAAAAGGTGAGATTAGGAAATTATGAAAGGTACAATTTAAATTATAGCTATAATTTAAATAAAAGTAAAGAATTAATTAAAACGGATAAAGATTATTTTATTAAAGATTACTATAAATTGGATTATTTAGTAAAAAAAAATATATCTAAATATACAAAGAATTATCGATATGATATCTTATTAAATAAATATATAGGTAATTATATATCAACGTTGATAATAAAAATTAAAAGAAAAAAAAAGGGTCAAGAAATTAAAGAGAATTTTAATAAATCAAAATATAACTTGTTTTATACTTATTTAAATAGATATATTCCATATAATACTAAAAAAATAAGAAGTGATAATACTATAAATAGAACTAATCTTTATATAAAAAATATTTCGATTATAAAAGTATTCATTTTAATTGGATAAATTCTAGAAATAAAAATATTATTTCTATATCCAATTTTAAACCTTGGTTCTTTACAGAATTTGTTAGAAACTTTGATGTATATAAAAAAAAGCCTTGGATCATTCCAATTAAATCACTTCTTTTTAATATTTATAAAAAAAGTAAGAGTACAAATAAAAACATAATTATTTATAAAGATTTAATACGATTAGAAAGTAAAAGTAGTATGGAATCAGGACAAGATGTAAATAATAAGGGGGTAGAACTAGATTTTTTTTTAAAAAATTCTTTATTGTTTCAATTAGATGGGTTGATTATTTAAATAAAAGAATAATTAAGAATATCAAAGTCTATTGTCTATTACTTAGGATTAGAAATCCAAAGATATTTATATTTCCTCAATCCAAAGAAGTGAAATAAAGATAGATGACATGTTAATTCAAAAAGATCTAGTTAATGCAGAATTTATAAATAATGGAATTTTGTTTTTTGAACCAATTTTTATATCTATCCAAAAGGGCGGAGAACATATTCTCTATCAAGTTTTGGATATATCATTAAATAATAAGAATAATAGGAAGTGTAGAATAAGTGATAACTATAAAAATAAAGAATATATTAATAATAAAAGTACTAACAATTATTTTTTCAATGTAGAAAAAAAAAATAATTATGAAGTACTTTTTCCAGAGAATATTTTAAGCCTTAACGTCGGAGAGAATTTAGATTTAGAAGTTGTTTAAATCCCTTTAATATTTCGAATAAAAATCAAAAGTTTTGTAATGATAAAATAATAATACTCAATGTATTGCAAACTAATAAATCTTTTGATAAATTGAGTATCTATTTTATTCACTTAAAGATGTTTCTTTGGCCCAATTATAGATTAGAAGATATAGCTTGTATTAATCGTTATTGGTTTAATACTAATAATAGCAGTCGATTCAGTATGTTAAAAATAAATATGTATTCAAAGTTAAGAAAGTCTATAATTATCGACAAATAAAACTTAATTAGTAAGAATAAGAGTTAAAGAAATGAACTAAAAATAATAAAATATTAAAGATAAATATGTAAAAGTAAAATATATAATTCTAAATAAATTAAATAATAAATAAATATAGAATAATAGAATATAAGATAATAACTAAAAAAATGACATGGGTCATAAACAACATATTTTTAAAAATAAAAAAAAGCACAAATAAAAGATAAATATCTTTACTAAAATTATTATATAACTATAACTTATAAATAGTGCATAATTGTCTGGATAAGCTCACATTAATCCTTTATACTTTTATCCAATATTCGATTTTTTAGTATATTTTAGTATAAATAAAAAAATTTATGTTGATTGAAAATAAACTAATATATTGAGGAGCCGTATGAGATTAAAGTCTCATGTACGGTTCTGTAAGTGACTATTTATATATTATATGTCAACTTTACACTCTTACCCCGAAGAAGCCAAACTCTGCTTTGCGTAAAATAGCCAGAGTACGATTAACTTCTGGATTTTCTATCACTGCTTATATCCCTGGTATTGGCCATAATTTAAAAGAACATTCTATAGTATTAGTCAGAGGAGGGAGGGTTAAAGATTTACCTGGCGTGAGATATCACATTATTCGAGGAATTCTAGATGCTGTCGGAGTAAAAGATCGTAAAAAAGGGCGTTCTAGTGCGTTTTTTATTTTTATCCAATATTTGTATATTTTAATAATACCGTGTGAATTGCTATAAAACACGTAAATTTTATGGCTAACCTAATAAAAAGTTTTGTTTTAAGGAGACTGTAGCAGGCTATAACTAAAAAAATTGATATTATTTATAAATAAATTATCTAGTTATAAAATTATTATAAGTTTAAAGTTAAGTATCGAAAGTAATAAGTAATATTTTAATAAGATACCCTTTCCTTTGGCTATTGTTAACAAATAACACGCTTATATCTTTTTTAGAACAAGTCTAAGCATACTAGCAATCTTTTAACATATGTCACATTATATTCTAAACTTAATAACTATGGAATATGGATATATAAAATAAAAGATTTCCAATCTTCAAAGTTAAAAAAGGAAACGGATATTCAATTAAAATAAATCAAAAAATAAATGAATATATAGAAGTAAATAATAAATATTTCTATTTATTAGAGATACTTCTTTTAAAAGCCGTATTCAATGAAAGTTGTATGTACGGTTTGGCGGAAGATTTTTAATATACTATATTTTAAAATCCATCCTACAATATGGGGTCAAAAGGTTAAAATAAGTAATTCTTTAACCTTTATAAAAAAAAAATTATTTTTTATTTATAAAAAGCCGAAAGTCGCATGTCACGCCGAAATGTTTCAGAAAAAAAAATAATAAAATATGATCCAATTTATCATAATAAATTAGTTAGCATGTTAGTGACTCGTATTATGAAAAACGGAAAGAAATATTTGGCTTATAAAATTATCTATCTATCTTTGAAATATATTCAAAAAAATACAAAAAAAAATCCCCTAGCTTTTTTACGTCAAGCAATATGCATACTAAATCCAGGTGTAAAAATAAACAAATGAAACGAAGGTAACCTAGTTATTACTGAATTAGGATTAGAACAATGAAAAATTATTGCTATTAAATGGTTATTAAGAGCATCCCGAAAACGATCGGGGCCAAATATGGTTCTTAAATTAAGTTCTGAATTAATAGAGGCCAGCTAAAGGTATTGGATATGCCATACGTGAGAAAGAAAGAATTATTAGAATCGTAGAGGCAAATAGAACTCTTGCATATTTTTTGTAATTTCTTTATTTATCAAAGTTTATAGAGATTATTTAAATTTTAACAAATTATTTTTATTGGTTATACATATATATACATCATCAGCTAAGATTCCATAAAAGTTTGGGTCAAACCTTTTTATTTTTAATTATTATGCTCAGTGTGTGACTCGTTAGTATACTTAGTATATAATAATTTATAACTTTCTACTTAAAGTAAAGATCCTAATAAAGTGTAATTATATGATTTAATAATTGTATAGTTGTAGCAACTAAATCTATTTTCATAAATAAGAATCTTATCTTAGATTATTTAGATTATAAAGTGTGACAAAGGATCTATTTAAAAATTAAAAGCTGATAGAAAGAATTAAGAATAAATATTTATAATTATAATAATAAGTAATATAATATTATTATGTTTTAATATGATAAAATATTAAAATGTATGACTTAAGATTTTTTTGTATTAATGAATTAAGCATAATGTTATAAATAATTATCAACATAAATAATCTAAAAAGAAACTAAATATAATACTATTATAGAAAATAGAGCTTAAAATTAATAATAATTGAGTAGAATTATAAATTATACCATAATAAGAATAAGACTAAAAAAAAAATTCTTATTAGTGAGGATAGCTCCATTGAATAGCTTAAGTCTAAACAAAAAAGTGCTAAAAAAAAAAGAAGAAGCTATAGGAACGACATAACCTGTGAACTCCATAAGTAGTTTTCTGTTACTAAGATTAAACTAATACTGATTCATTGGGTAGGATGGCGAAACTAAAAATAAGGGAAGGACGATATTCACCTGCGAACTTATAGAAACTATCAATATATATTTTGTATTCTATTTTTAGTTCATTCGTGAGAAAATTATATATATTATATATATAATTTTAAATGGTTAAATTATATCTGTTCTAATATTTTAATTTTTATTTATTCGTGAGGAGCCGTATGAGATTAAAGTCTCATGTACGGTTCTGTAGTAGAGCTGGTATTATGATATAACCATCAACTATAACCCACAAAAAACAAGATTTCGTGAAACAACATAGAGGTAGAATGAAAGGGATATCTTGCCGAGGTAATCGTATTTGTTTTGGTAGATATGCGATAAAAGCCCTTGAACCTGCTTGGATCACAGCTAGGCAAATCGAAGCAGGACGAAGATCAATATCGAGATATATGCGTCGTGGGGGAAAACTATGGGTACGGATATTCCCGGATAAACCTGTTACTCTAAGACCTAAAGAAACACGTATGGGTACAAGCAAAGGAGCCCCTGAATATTGGGTTTCTGTTATTAAACCAGGACGAATACTCTATGAAATGAGTGGAGTATCAGAAACTGTAGCTAAGACTGCTCTGAAGATAGCTACATATAAACTTCCTATAAAAACTAAATTCATTATTTCTATTTCAAGATAGTAATGATAATGAAATAGAAATAACATTAATAATTTTTTATGGACAGACAATAACTAGTTATTTCCTTATATTTTTATATTTATTGAAATTTAAATCAAAAGAATATGATTCAACCTAAAACCCTTTTGAAAGTAAGCTGATAATAGCGGAGCTCAAGAAGTTATGTGTATTCGTATTTTAGTAACTAAGTATACTTTTATTGGTAATATTATTGTTGCTGTAATAAAAAAAACAATGCCTCGTATGCCTTTAGAAAGATCAGAAGTAATTCGAGCTGTTATTGTTCGCACATGCACAGAACTTAAACGAGATAATGGCATGATAATACGATATGATGAGAATGCGGCAGTTTTAATTGATAAAGATGGCAATCCAAAAGGTACTAGAATCTTTGGTGTAATTCCTCGAGAATTGAGAAAATATAATTTTACTAAAATAATTTCATTAGCACCCGACGTTTTATAAATTTGAATCAAATAAATCAAATATTTAATTTTTATATATTTAAATTATGTTTTTTTATTTATTAGATACATTTAGATAAATAAATAATGGAAGCATCAATAAAATAATTAGGATTTATCATGATGGGTAAGGATATTATTTATAAAATAATAACTTCTATAAGGAATGTTGATGATACGAATAAAAGAAGAGTTAAAATAGCATCTACTAATATCACAAATAACCTTATAAAAATACTTTTACAAGAAGGATTTATTAAAGATGTTCGAAAGAATCATATTAGTAATAAAAAAAAATTATTAGTTTTAACATTAAGAAATAAAACGAAGAATAATAAATATACGATAAATTTTAAAAATATAAGTCGTCCGGGTTTACAAATATATTCAAATTATCAAAAAATTCCTAGGGTTTTAGGAGGACTAGGAATAGTAATTCTTTCTACTTCTATAGGTTTAATGACAGATAAAGAAGCTAGACGAAAAAGAATTGGGGGAGAAATTTTATGTTATATTTGGTGATTATTTATTGAAAATAAAAAGAGTAAATAAGTTAAAAGGAGTATTATAAATTTAATAATGAAGATAAAATCTTCTGTTCGTAAAATTTGTCAAAAATGTCCATTGGTTCGAAGGCGGTGTCACTTTTTTATTATTTGTTACAAACTTCGACATAAACAGAGACAGAAATAGTCTAATAGAAAAAATATTTTTTCTATTAGACTATTTTTGTCTCTGTTTATGTATACTAAAACAAGACTAAAACTAGGATATATAATAGAATAATAATATAATTATGAAAAAAAACTAGATCAATAAAAAGTATTAGTTCACGTAATAATAAACCGAGAATATTAAAAGGAGTTATTTATATTCAATCAGATTTAAATAATACTATTATAACTGTGTCAGATGTTATGGGTAGGGTTCTTTATTGGACTTCTGCAGGTACTTCTGGATTTAGAGGGACAAGAAAAAAAACACCTTATGTTGCTCAAATTACAACATGTAACGCTATGCAGAAAATAGTAGGTCTAGGTATTCAACAAGCTGCGGTTATGATCAAGGGCCGGGTTTAGGAAGAGATGCAGCATTAAGAACTATTCGTAGAAATGGTATCTTATTGAGATTCGTCCGAGATGTTACATCTATTCCAAATAATGGATGTCGCCCGCCTAAGAAAAGGCGTGTATAATTTATAAGTCGAACTAAATGAACTTAGATTATATTTCAAAATCTTTATAAATTTTTTTTTTTCAAAATAACGTTTCCTTTTTTAAAGTAAAGTAAGAATGCTCAGCTTTTTATTTATCATAATGCCTATTAGGTGTTCCAAGAGTACCTTTTCGTATTCCCGGAGAGGAAGATGCAGCTTGGGTTGACATATAGTGCGACTTGTAAGACCTATTATGGTCATATGGTATTTATATTTAACCATTAGCTCCCCGATTGAGTATTCAAATTTTCACCAAATAAATAATCTGATCATAAAATAAAAAAGATTAATAAGTCAAGATTAATATTATTCATTAAAGACTCATATTAATGAATTCTTATAAATTATTTGAAGCGTGAAATAAAATAAAAATACTTTGTTTATCATTAAAAGATAAAAATTTATGGTTTATTTGAATTTTGAAAAGTATTCAGGCTCCGTTCAAAAGAGTAAATAGAATTAATAATTACTTGAAAAATATAATAACTACTATACCTTAGCTTTATCCTTTATTTTATTTGTTCTATATGTGTAAATAAAAGTCGGATACAATACTATACGGAGTAGAATAATAACCTAAAAGAAAAACCTTATTAAGGAACAATAAAATACATCGTTGATTTACTCGTCGATGAACCAATGCATCAATTAGCTGTTAAATTACTAAAGACTAAAGTAACTCAACTGGATTTCTTATTTATATTTTGCTATTAAAATAATAATAATAATATAATATATAATTATATATAATTTAGACTAGGTAAAACCTAATTGTTAAAATAATCCAAAACTACTTGAATTTACACATTGATTATTTTTTACATTTTATAGATCTTATGAAATAACTAAAACCATATGTATTAAAAAGTGCACGTATGGTTTAGCTAGGATAATAATTCCTTAATCAACCGACTTTATCGAGAAAGATTGTTTTTTTTAGGACAAGAGATTGATAGTGATATATCAAATCAAATTGTTGGTCTTATGATCTATCTAAGTATAGAAGATGAAATTAAAGATATTTATCTATTTATAAACTCTCCGGGAGGTTGGGTAATACATGGAATAGCTATTTATGATACTATGCAATTCATCTCACCAGATATAAATACTATATGTATTGGATTATCAATGGGATCTTTAGTTCTGGTTGGAGGAGAAATTACCAAACATTTAGCATTCCCTCACGCTTGGCGCCAATGAGTCTAAAAAAAATAATGCCTTCGCTTTTGAAAAAGAAAAAAAAATAATATTAATAAATTAATGAGAAAAAATAAAAATAATAAATAATTTCGTAAAATTAAAAATTAGTAAAAATAGCATGGCACTTAAAATTTGATATCTTAATAAAACATTATATTAGATATTTATATAAGTTATATATATTTTAATTATTTTTTTTTACATATGATTTTATATCAAAATATAGTAGATAGTAATATGAAACAATTTTATTCTTATCTTATCTTACACATAAATATTAATATTTATGTGTAAGATAAGAATAAAATAAAGCGTCACATATATCTTTACCAAATTAAAGGTCTTTTATATTTATATTTTGAATTTTAAAAAAGAAACTTAAAGAAACTTTGGGATTGCGAAATTAAATATTTTAAGTTAAAATATATATTATAATTTAATAAAAAAATAAAGTAATAGAAACATCATAGTACGGCTATAAATTAAAGGAAGGATGTAAAAGGGTATTTAATTCTTATTCTGTCTAATAAAATAGATTCACTTACAGAGCCGTATGCAATGCAAAATGAATAGGCCAATATGCCTGTACGGTGTATGTTTAATTTTTTTGTTTTATTAAAACTAAAATACTAAATATCAGGGTTATGATTCATCAACCTGTTAGTTCTTTTTACGAAGCACAAGCAGGGATTTTATTATGGAAGCCAAAGAGATATTAAAACTTCGTGAAACTCTAACACGAGTCTATGTACAAAGAACGGGTAAGCCTTTATGGGTTATATCTGAAGATATGGAAAGGGATGTTTTTATGTCAGCAACAGAAGCTAGAGATTATGGTATCGTTGATCTTGTAGCCATAGAAACTGATATAAAAGACTGGGTAATCCCTTCATATTCATATTAATTTAATATTTTTCATAAAAATATTAAATAATGAAACTTTAGGTTAAGATGAATATAAACCAAATTACTTTAAATTATCAAATTATATAATACTAAATATTTAGTATTATAATTATGTCTGCTATTAAACAACTTAGCCTAAATTCAAGAAAGCCTAAAAAAAATGTCACCAGATCTCCCGCTCTTATAGGATGTCCTCAGCGTAGAGGAACATGTATTAGGGTGTATGTGCGACTCGGTAAGTTAATTACTAATAATAATATTATAACTGTTAAATGTTATATAACTTATGGTTAGTGTGTTATAAACAAATTAAAAGATTTTTAATTTTATATTTAATAATAAATAACCCCTTATTTAACTTTAATAAAAATATAAGTTTTATTAATAAGCGGAATAAAAAATACAAATTAACAATAGAATTACAGAATTATAGGGTTAGCTATTTAGCCAACTCTAAAGATTTAATATATTGAATGCCGTCACTTTATAGAATATATAATTTTTATTTATTCGAATTTAGAATCGATGATCATATATAAATAGTATAAGCTATACAAGTTAATATATAAAAAAAAGAATAAGATCCGGCGTATAAAAAGAGGACCCCACTGTTTAAAAATATTTAATCATATAAACGAGTAAACCCGTTCTCCTTTTTTTTTAGGGAAAAGATTGCGGTAGGGAAGATTATATTTGCAAAAGCCATTGTAATAATTAAACTCTATATTGGAAAAATTGTTTTGGCATTCATTCAGTGAAGAAAAATAATAAAACTTAATACTAAAAAAAACAAATAAAATTAGATGGTCAGATTTAAAATAGGTTATATAACTCATAAGTGTAGAATACATTATCGTTTATTTGCATCAACCTTTTTGGGTTTGACTTCAATAAAACAGTTTACTCCAAAAAAAAAAATAAAGCTTTGGTTTATGCTCATCACAATAAGATTAAAAAAAGAATATATTTTGTTGTTTATGGATAACTCGTCTAAATGCAGGAACTCTAAACAATAGTAGTTATAACTTATTTATGCATAATATGTACAAAAAAAGATTAATTATTAATCGTAAAATATGTGCACAAATAGCTATATCAAATAAAAAATATTTTTATATTATTTTAAATGAGATTACTAATTAATAAAAAATATTTAAAATATTATGATAAGTTAAATACATTAAGGTTATAGTTTGAATCACTGATTACTGATTTATGCTCGATATAATATAATATTATATATTTTTTATATACTTATTATCCTTCTTAATTATTTTTAAAAGTTAATGAAGATAAAATGCGAGCTTTTTTATAGCGATATTAAGCCATCTTTGTTGTTTCAAGGTTAAGTTATTTGTTTTTCTATCTAAAATTTTCCCTTGGTAACTAAGAAATCTACTTAGCAAATTTATATTTTATAATCAATTATATCCCCCGATCCCATCATGGGTAAACGTCTATAATTTTTGTTTTTTTATTTATATTTATTCATATACATTTATTTTAAAAAATCCCTTCTTCCTTACTTATTTTTACTTCTTTAGTCTTTATATTTATTCTCTTATATCTTTATGCATAAAATTTATACATAAAGATATAAGAGAATAAAATATATGAAATCTTGTAAAATCACTAATATTCTTATTTTATTTTTTATTAGTATTCTATTAAAATTATTAAAATATTACAGAATAAAATACTTAAAAGACTAATATAATTAACAAGTGCTCTTATTGGTAGAATTTATATTTATTGTCGTAGGTTCAAATCCTACAGAGTACAGAATAGCCAAACGTGCTTTTGATATCGTAAAAAATTTAGAAAATAAAAAAGATTATAGAATTATACTTTATACAAGGCTACAAGGAGATAAAAGTAAACGCTAATTCAAGCTTAATTATATATATCCTATAATTATTCCTTTGAATCAATATTCAAGGGTAAGAATCCTTGGAGTTTAAATAATTCAAAAATAACCCCTTTTAAAATATTACGCGGCACAATTAAGTCAAATAATCCTTTATGGAATAAATTTTCAGCCGTTTGTAAACCTTCCGGTACAATTTTATTCAATGTTTGTTCAAATACCCTTTTGCCTGCAAAAGCAATATAAGCATTAGGTTCAACAATAATAACATCTCCCAACATACCAAACTAGCTGTAACTCCTCCTATTGTAGGAGATGTAAGAATTGATATATAAAATAACTTGTTATTTAATTGATAATCATATAAAACTGAAGAGATCTTAGCCATTTACATTAAACTCAAACTACCTTCTTGCATGTGTGCTCCTCCGGAAGCACATATAATAATTACAGGTAATGATTGTTTAGTAGCATATTCGATCAAACGAGTAATCTTCTCCCCTACTACAGAACCCATGCTACCTCCCATAAATTGAAAGTCCATCATCCCCCATTGCTACAGGAATACTATTTAATTGACCTATACATGTTTGAACAGCTTCTATTAAACCAGTTCTTATTTGATAAAAAGAAAGATGATCTTTATAGGATTCCTCTTCTGAATAGAATTCTATAGGGTTTACTGAGAGAATATTCTCATCCATTGGATCCCAAGTTCCGGTATCTATAAGAAGATCAATTCTATCTGAACTACTCATTTTCAAATCAAAACCACAATGTTCACAAATATTCATTCTTGATTTAAATATTATTTTTTATAATTTAATCCATAATAATTCTCACATTGAACCCATAACTTCTTGTATTTATTATTTATATCTTCTATATCTATTATATATATAGAATCAGCCTCTTTTATATCATCCATTTTTATATTATTAGTATAAGTACTTTGACTTGCCACAAAAAATAACTTATAAATATATAAGTCTTTACCCTTGTAAATCTTAGTAATCTCATAACGAAGGTAGCACTCAATACAATTATTAATATGATTATTCCAAATATTATTATCATATACATAAAAATCCGAGGACTGATTTTGATTCATATACACCCTATTATTCAAAAAATGATAAATTAAAACTTTTAGCTTATTATCCTTATTATCATCGTCTTTATCAAGAACAAAAATTTTATTATCAATATCAAAATACATAAGAATGGAATATTTATTACTATACTTTTTTCGAACTAAAAAAGTATGATCAGATATAATACTCAAAATATTATTTCTATCAACTAAATAATTTATATAATTGGTATTATATAAATTATCGATCTCCCAACTAGGACTAATTTTATCCATAATAATTAAATCTTCATCTTCTTTGCTATGTCCCAAAAAATCATCAATATTGTTATTAGTTTTTAGATCTTATGAATCGCCATTTATACTTAGATTCTACTTTTTTAGCCAACATTAAATTGAACTTAATTTCTTTCATAAAATAATTTATCCTCTTTTTTATTTACTCTTAAAAAATAAGATTAATTTGATAATCATAATTTTTCTTTTATAATGAATAGCCATTTAATCTTCTGACAAAAAAATCTGTAATTCCTATTTTAATTACTGCTAATGTACCTAAAATAAATATATAAAATTGAATATGGGATTAAAAAACTAATATTTCTACAAAACTTTTAAATACTAGTTTTGCTATATTATATACATTAACATGTAAAATATGTAATTAATGTATATAATATAGTAAAATCCTTATCTTATAAAAAATGAATTAAGGATATTACTACAAGTTCAGTTAGTTCAGTCTTAATTTATAGTTCTGAAAATAAAAATATAAAATTACTTTATGTCACGTTATCGAGGACCTCGTTAAAAATAATATATCGATTAGGAGCTTTACCAGGATTAAGTCGAAAAGAACCTGGATCCACAAATGATAAAAAAAGAATTTACCTAAAAAAATCACAATATTATATGCGTTTAATAGAGAAACAGAAATTACGTTTTTATTATGGTTTAACCGAGCAAAAATTATGTAAATATGTGGAGATTGCTGGAAGATTAAAAAGCTCAACAGGTAGTATTTTATTGCAAATCCTTGAAATGCGTTTAGATAACATTCTATTTAGATTAGGAATGGCTTCAACCATACCGGAAGCTAGACAATTAGTTAATCATAGACATATATTAGTTAATGGTTGTTTAATTGATATACCAAGTTATATTTGTAAACCTAGAGATATTATTACTATGAATAGAAAGAATAAAAAATCAATAAATAATTCTCTTTTTTTATTGACTTTCATTAGTTTACCAAATCATTTGTCTATTGACTCATTACAACCTTAGGGTTTTGTAAATCGAATAATAGGTATTCAAGATATCGGTATTAAAATAAAGGAATTACTAGTCGTAGAATATTATTCTAATACCTAATAATAAATTAATTTTATTTTAATTTTTAAATCTTTTTATGTTAACTTTAATAATGTAAAATATAATAAATTAAATATTAACCTAAAAAGATTTTAAAATTAAAAGTGGAGACAGGATTTGAACCTGTGACCTCAAGGTTATGAGCCTTGTGAGCTACCAAACTGCTCTACTCTGCTAGATTAACCAAAAAACAATTTTCATTAGTCGACTTTTTATTTACCAACTTGATACTATTGTCCCTGGTAATAAACATGCATGAACCATTTCTCGCAATATATATCCAGATATTCCGAAGTATTTATAATTTGATCTAGGTCTTCCTGTTAAAAAACAACGTCGACGAAGCCTTATGGGAGAACTGTTCCATGGCAAGGATTGTAATCTTTCCTGAATCTTCCATCTTTCTCTCAAAGAAAAAACTCTTCTTAGTTCTTTTTTTAAAGATAGACGAATCAAATAATATTTTTGTTTTAATTCTGACGCTTTTTTCTCGTTGGAGCAGGCTTCCTTCTTGCCATAATGTAAGTTTTTAAGATCCTTTTTATAATTTTAAAAATTTATATATTTTATATTATTATAATAATAATATTTTATAAAGACATCAGTTAATTTGAAGTAGAAGTACGAATAATTAAAATATTAGGCCCTCATCGGCTAGAGGTTCAGGACATCTCTATTTCAAGGAGATAACGGGGGATTCGACTTCCCCTGAGGCTATTTTTTTGTAGGATGATAAAAAATTATTTATTTTAAATAGTTATATTTATTACAATATTACTAGTATTATTAATTATAATGTAGAATCTTTTATTTTTTATTATTTAATATTGGTCACTGTCCTAAGTGTTTAATGGCGTAAAGCCTTAAAATTATTTTTTAAGATAGAATTTGTTCTTATTCATTGGTTCAAATATAGTTCGGAAAAATATTTTATAAATTAATAAGGTAAAGGTAAATTATCAAGAATATAAGAAAATATATTTTAATATTTTAGAATTTTATAGTTTATTTTAGTTAAGGATCGCATGGATTGTCAACCTTAAAATCAGTTACACTCACATCTTACTTTTTCGCATAGCAGTGCTCCATAACCTATTTAATTAAACTTAAACTATATTTTTATTATAGTTAGAGTTGGCAGCATGGTCAAGTGGTAAGACAGTGGACTGCAAATCCGTTATACCCCAGTTCGAATCTGGGGTGTCGTCTGATAGCAAAAAACTAAAAAATATAGAAAGATATAATCAGAATTTCCATACTTGCTATATTCTATGTTTCATAATTATATTTATTTTATTTTTTACTAGAATATTAACTAAATTTAATTATTATAATAGTTTTCAGTTTATTTTTGGTATAATTCTGATATGAATCTACCCTATTCTACATACCTAAATACCTAAGACCTATATAATATATATTATAAATAAGTAGGAGTATATAATTTAGGTCGTATCTTAAAAGTCAATTATAATATAAAATTTTGTTAAAATACTATTTTTATATTTCTTATTTTAAATTTTTAAAAGGACTTAATAGTTGAAACCTTGTGATAAAATAACAAAACGATATTGGAATATAAGTTTAAAAGAAATGCTGGATGCGAGGAATACTTTTGGTCATGGTACTACTAAATGGAATCCTAAGATGGCTCCTTATATTATCCCAAAATTAATAATATTCATATTATAAATCTTACTATTACTGCTCGTTCTTTATCAGAATCCTGTTATTTAGTTTTTTGATGCAGCAAGAAAGGGAAAAGAGTTTTTAATCGTAGGTACAAAAAATAAAACTTCTTTTTTAATAGCATCCGAAGCAAAAAAAGATTAGATGTCATTATATTAATAAAAAATGGCTTTGCGGTATGTTAACAAATTGATTTACCACAGAAAATTTACTTCGAACTTTAACAGATTTAAGGGCCAAGCCAAAAAAGGGGTAAAATAAAACGTTTACCACAAAGAGATGCA
>CM028685.1:5000-7500 GCA_016760335.1 Gastrodia elata
ACACTTATGGTTGTGAGTATCTATACCCAACACACATACGTGTGTGTGTCTATATGTGTGTGTGTGTGTTGGTTATATATACTCACAATCATATAAAAATATATCGACACACACACGTATGTGTTATATATTCATATACATGCTCTATATATTTATCTGTATGTGTGAGATAACACATACATGTATGTATCTATATACATATATATCTATATACATGTGTATATATATATATATATATATATATATATATATATATGTATATATATATATATATATATACACACGATTGGTTGATTCGGCTTTCATTGGCTGGATGGACAAGGTTTCTTTCTACTAGTACTGCATTATTTTTCAAATGGAAAGCATTCTCTTTGCGCTCAGTCGCGTTTATTGGCTCTGTGCTTCCATGTATGTGGTTTTGTTATTAGTTCTAGAGATTCTGATCAACTATAGGTCGGATTACTGTCCGTCTGTGATGCAAATTATTAGACTTTATGTTGCCTACTGGTTCCTGATGTGGGTTTGCGCTATGGTGCTCCAGCATTTGTTCCCCTAGTCTTAGGGATTTTTTGGCTTGTGTAGTTTTAGTTTTTTGGTTTAGTTTCTTTTTGTCATGACCTTTCATGGTTATACCCTGGGTCCTTTTTTTTGGGCTATTTTTTTTGGATCATTTGTGTTTGCCAACAGCCTCCTCCTAGTATACTTCTTACTTTATGAAATATACTGTTGCCGAGATGGCTTTTTGCAATATATATATATATATATATACAGTTGTGAGTGTGTATACCCAACACACACAGACACATGTATTATACACACATACACACACACACACACACCATATATAGAGATTAATATATATGAGTGTGTGTGTGTGTGTGCATGTGTCATTGTTTGTGTGTGTGTATATATATATACTATTGTGAGTATGTATATATCTAACACATACACACACACATAGAGATTAGTATATATTAGTATGTGTATTATATGCATGTATGTAGATACACACACACACACACATAGAGATAAGTATATATGTGTGTGTGATAGCACATACGTGTGTGTGTGTGTGCGTGTGTGACACAGAAACACATATATGAGTTTGTGTGTGTGTGTGTGTGTGTGTGTGCGTGTGTGTTACACATACACACAAACACACAACACATGTATATAACATGAGTATATGTACAAATACACACAACATGTGTGTATGTGTGTACAGACACACACACACATGTGTGTGTGTGTATATATAAACACACACACACGTATGTGTTATATATAAATAATGTCTGTATATGTTGGGTATACATACAACCGAATATATATATATATATATATATATATATATATATATGTTTGTGATATATATACTCATATATACACATACACACATATAATATATATAAATACATAAACGTATGCGTTATCACACACACTCATGTGTATTAATCTTTATATATGTGTATGTGTGTGTGTATGTCTGGGTGTGCCTCAAACATACAGATACATAGATATATAAATATAGACACACATGTATATAATATGAATATATAATATATTCACAACTATATATATTTTAATTAGTGTATATATATATAAACACACACACATACATACACACTCATATATATTAATATCTATGTGTTTGTGTGTGTGTGTACACACACACACAGACACACAAATATATGGAGATAAGTATATATAAGTTTGTGTGTGTGTGATTGTATATGTGTTTGCACACACACACACACGCACATATGAAGATAAGTATATATGAATGTGTGTGTGTGTGTATAAATATAGACGCACACACACATACACACGCACAAATACACACAGATAGAAATAGACACATACACAAACTGTATACCCAGCACACATACACACACTCACACATACAATCGTATATATAAGTGTGTGTGTGTGTGTGTAGAGACACATATACTCCCACATAGAGATAAGTATATATGAGTGTATGTGTGTGTGTGTGTGTGTGTGTGTGTGTGTTACACACACATGTGTACATACACACATATGTGTGTGCTCATATAGATTGTGTATGAGTGTATATGGTTGTGAGTATATATATCCGTGTGTTATTGGGTATATATACTCATAACTATATATATACACACACATGAAGATAAGTATATATGAATGTGTGCATGCATACACACTCACATACACACACACACACACTTACAATACACACACACACTGTGTGTGTTTATATATTTATATATGATTGTGAGTATGTATACTCAGCACACACACACACATAGGTAATATACTAATCTCTTTGTGTGTGAGTATGTGTTAGGTATACATTAGTATATATTCTGTGTGTGTGTGTGTCTATATATATTATGTGTGTGTCATATAACACATACGTGTGCATGTCTATATATGCTTATAATACATATAAATTAGTATATATGAGTGTATGTGTGTGTATATATGTGTGTTCTCTATTTGTGTACCCAACACATACATA
>CM028685.1:1212500-1662154 GCA_016760335.1 Gastrodia elata
TTGTTTGGCTTGAAATTTGCCTTTAAATAGGAGAATTTTTTAGCCCCGTGCATTAATTACATATGACCCTTCATTTTCTTCCATTTCAATGCAAGCCCTATAATTTATCTAGCCTAGTCTACTTGATTTTCTTAGATTTAATGTTTACTCTAGGTTCAAGAGGCAGGGGGAAACTAAAGGTCTTATTTTAGGGCCTTCCCCATGCTACATTTAATGAAGATTCTGGAATTTTTTGTAGCGGGTGCTGCGGCGCACCCCAGCGCGTAGCGGCGCACTGTAGCGGCCTTGATCGAAACACTGTTCTGCCATTCCGTGCTGCAGAAGCTGAAGTTCAAATACTATTCCGCTGTATATTTTGATTGTTACCTTGAGGCTGTTGCTATCCGCAGTGGTGCGCTGAAGGCACGCTGCGGCGGTTGGACTTTCTTGAATGCAGAATATTAACTATTCTATTAATTCACATATGGTTTTCATAAATAATCAAAAATTCTGTCGTTGTGCGCTGTGGCGGTTAGACTTTTGTGAATGCCGAATACTAACTATTCAATTAGTTAATATATGCTTTTTCATGATTAATCAGATATGCTATTGTGGCGCACTATGGCGGGGTGCTGCGGTTTTGTTCCAGGTTAGTATAAATCCTTATGGGGCACGACGCGCTGTGATATGCATGGAGCGCGCTGTGGCAGTTAATCTTTTGGGAAAGCAAATTGGCACTGTTCAATTAGTCCATATTTTTGCTCCCGGGAAATGACGCTGTAGCCCACTGTGGCGCGTTGCAATGGTCTTCCTTCTAGGCCTTTAGGTACACTTCTAGGTGAGGGAATAAGTAAACCGCCATGGAGCATTATGGCGCGCTGTGGCACACCGCAGTAGTTTTCATCCATAATTCATTTATTCAGCTCAGGCTTCCTTTGTTCTACATTCTTCCTGAAAAAGTATATTTTCCACTCAAAGTATGCGGATACATATGATATTTTGAATGTTTTTAACATTAAATTTTGCTATAAATTTTGGATATATCATACCCCCACACTTAAATTCTTGCTCGTCCTCGAGTAAGATTACAAATGATTTTTTGAATATTTTTAGTTAATGGATTTAATGTGGGATGTCAATGTGGAATGTTTAGGCATTGAGTATTGCTCTAGATTAAGGTGACTTCAGATTTCCAACTTCTACTAGCCTCCTAAATTAAGCAGCACACTCTAGTTACAATCTAGCTCCAATCTTAAATGTTCATGCTTATGTCTTCATTGTGGGGGTAATTACCATAGGAATTTCAAACCTTGGTTAAGCATTTGGTGAGTGACAATAGTGTTCTGCCATGTGTGCCCCATCTCATAATTCACAAGGAATATTTTTATATTTTTAGGACAGACATTTTTCTTCATCCTATGTTCTCAATTTTTAAACATGGGAAGGATATTTTTCATCATCCCTACTTTTCTCTTTTTGTCAGCTTAAGGGAGAGACATTTTTCTTCATCCTTTAATTTAGTTCCTTATGGTCATTAATTCTCACAGGAGCCTAGCACACTCATTTATTCACTCACACTTTGCCATCTTGGTTTTAATTCCTTAAGTTTCCTCATCCTCACACTTAAACCTTAGCATATGTTTATTTCAGTTTATTGGAAACTAAATCTCACTAGACTCTTGAACTTAATCAAGAGGTATAGGATTTGAAATGTTGATTTATCACATTGATTTCTAGTGTACTAGTGTCTTTACTATTACACATTTGAATTATTGAATCCAGAAAATAATTATGTTCTAAAAATTTTAACTCTTAAACTCAATCACAGCAAATGTCAAGGGTGCCAAAGATCTGAAATTTATTTTATTAAATTGGAAAACAAAAGAACATAAATAAAAATGAAAATCTAAAACAAAATAATACAACCTTATCGATCATCATTATCATCTTTATCATCCACGTCCTGATAAATATAATCCACTACCTAGTTGTCATTCGGGATGGGTTCTCTAACACGAAGGCGTGGTAGCCTAGACCCATCCGGTCCTCTACGCAAGCTCCACTTTTGGAACATTGTTCTGAGAGCATCGTAGATATCCATTTGAAATTTGGGCTATAGAGCGACTTCTTCCTTGATGAAGCGCATGTTGCGACATCAATTTGTCCGCCGTGGTCCGGCCAGCAAAAGTTGAAGCTTTGCCTTCTTCTCCCCTCCTCTTCTTAGCTCACACCCCCTCTTGGGTGCGACCACTCAAGTTTGTCAGTTCTAGAGAAGCACGGGGCGGAATCACGATGTCAAAAGAGAGGATCTTAACTCCTTGATCCTCACAGATATCTGAAATGAGTGACCCAAAAGCAAGAGCAGTGCACGGCCCAATAGGGCATTCCAGAGCTGCTCCCTTATAATGTTAGAGATGTGAATATCTCCATCTCATTGTAATGCACAAAGGAGCAGCGCCCGTGACCGGGTCACCTTGCTAAGATGCCTGGAGGGCATGACAAAGCTGGAGATGAACACATGCCAAGCATTGCTCGACTATGTTAGAAGTGCTCGAGGAATATTTGCCAGGTTTCCTCTCCATCCCATATTAGTGTAGATGATCTCGCTCGCAATTGCTGTTGGGTCATATTAGGAGCTTATTAATTGGAGGTAGGAGTAGTCCCCTATCGCTCTTAACAAATAAAAACTTTCAATATTACTACTCCCAAACTCCACAGCTTTACCCCTCACAAAACGTTTTGCCCAACTGCATTAATAGCATTGGCTTAAACTTCCTGCACAATATAGAGGTAAGTTGGGCCTGTGGGACCCACCATGTGCTCCCATCCCCTGTTCAAGACTTAATCAGGGTTCACAGGGTGTGGGAGCCCGAATCCCATTCTGGGATTAATTTCCTTTTGATTACTACTTGGTTGAAGCGTTGTTCTGTTTCAACTGAAGTAAATATTTTCTTGTTGAAAGCCCCACTAGCTGTGGGGGTAGCAGTTCCCTTACTCATTATTGATTTCTTCTTGGAAGATATTTCTCTTTTAATGTTAGAATGAAGAGAATGAGGGAAATGATGAATTGCTAGCAGTTGGAAAAGTTGAGAACTGAGGTGCTTGAATTCTCAAGGAGGTGCAGCCTCATACTCCCCTCTCACTGCCTTTTATAATTATGGGAAGAGAATATTTTGGATACCTAGATTAATCACACTTGTGGCACTTTAATTCATGGTCAAAACTAATCTTAATTCATGCCATACGTGTGATTCAAGTTCTGGTCAAAAAGATGGAAAAATCAGATTTAAGGTTCCAAGGCACGCTGTAGCGTCTTTGACTGCCTAGGGAATCCAAGGCAGTAAATTTCAGCTTCGGCTAGGCACTTTGCGCTGCAGCGCGCTGTGGCGCCTTGGAAATTTTGTGCTATGATCCGTTAGCTACAGCGTGCAGTAGAGACAAAATATGCTGGAGCGCGCTGTGGAGGATAAATCCACGACGGCGCATTGCGGCGGTTAAATCTGTTGTGGTGCACCGCGGAGGCTTCTGAGCAGAAACTTTTACAGAATTTAAATTTAGTCGAGAATTTTTCCATAGTAAGGGTTTTGGTTGTTTATTAATTTGAAAGTACTCATAAGTGCAAAATCAAACAAAAACAAAATTTTGGGTTGCCTCCCAAAAAGCGCTTGGTTTAATGTCATCAGCTCGACACGTTTAGGATCAAATTTAATTTAAATTTGAGGGTAGTTTCTTTATCCATATTTTTTATTTAATTGAATGAGCACCGACCGAAGTTGGGCTCAAACTCATGATTTCATCATTGGATTTCTTTTCTACCCTATTTTCTAGAATTATAAGGGTAGCTATGTTTTTCATTTTCTTCCCTCTCCTTATTTTCTTTTTCTTTTTCTCTCCCTTTTTGTCACTTTCTCCAGATGAGTCATCCTAGTGACTAGCATAATTAGTTTTTTCTCAGACTCTCCCCCTTACCTTCCAGTTTATGTTAGTTGTTTTGCATTCAGCCTTTGTAATTTTTTCATTAAATAAAGAAGGCATTAGATCTATAATTTCTTCCAAGCCATTCATTCACTCTTACTATCATCAGCCCTTTTTTACATCAATTATTACTCTAGAGATGGCAAAGAATGGTCTCCCAAAAATTATAGTGAAGTTTTCTCTCCATCGGTCCCATTAACACGCAACAAAGTTCATAGGAATCACAAAACTTCCTAATCCTACTTGAACATTCCTCACAATTCCAAGGAGAGTTTGAGACTCTAGATTAGCAAATTCTAGAATTATGGGCATCTCTTCCATCCCCTTTACTCCTAGTTGAGTGTATATGTGTAATGGCATAACATTAACGGAAGCCCCTAGATCACACAAGGGATCTAAAAGGACTTCACCCTTAATGATACAAGGAATGTTCATTCTTCCAAGGTCCGCTCTCTTAACTGCTATTTTATCTCCTTGAATATTCCCAACAGAAATTTCCATAGTTTTTCCTCCTTCACTCTCTTCAGTGGGGCTATGTTCCATGAAGCTTATTCTTTTAGTGTCTACATTGATAACACTCACCGTCTCTCTAGGGCTTAATTCAATCGAGCTTGGGAGCATTGCATGGTTTCAATTTTAAAAGCCCAAAAAGATTCTTCTAGCCCGGGTTCCTGCTTACTATTTTGAGTGGGCTTAAAGGAATTATTGAAATTTTGGGTTGGCCTATTTTGTTGTTGAGAGTTATAATTTTCTTGTGAATTTCCCTCACTCCAGGAGAAGTTTGAATGGTTTCTCCACCTTAGATTGTATGTATTGGAGTAGGGGTTGTTGTGGGGGTTATTGTTATTGTTGTTATTTCTCATGAAGTTTACTTGTTCAGTTTGTGAAGGGGCGAAGGGGTTGTTCAAATTACAGCACTCGCTGTTGTGGTTTCCTCCAGACAACTCACAGTTCACTTCATGAATGGCACTCACATTCAAACTCTCAATTTTATTTGTTAATAATTCAACTTCCCTTTGTAGGGAGGCCAATTTATTTGTCTCATTTAGGTTATTTACCTTGTTTTTATTAGAAATAAGCCGCTCAGTTGGCCATTGATATGCATTATTCACCATTTTCTCAAGGAGATCAAAGGCCTCCTCTAGGGTCTTACTACTCAAAGAACCACCCGCAACTGCATCAATAAGTGTTCTTATAGGTGCATTCAATCTGTTTAATTCAGTCGAGCTTGGGAGCATTCCTTGTTATTGAGTAGACAACTATTTGGATATTTGTCCCAAATGGACTTCAATATTCCTATGAGATACCTCAATTCCTTAATATGAGGTTTCATGCTGGTTCATGGTCATCTCAATTCTTTTCATAGATTGCATGGTTTCAATTTTAAAATCTCAAAAAGATTCTTCTATCCTGGTTTCCTGCTTGCTTATTTGAGTGGGCTTATAGAAATCATTGAAATTTTGAGTTGGCCTATTTAGTTGTTGAGAGTTATAATTTTCTTGTGAATTTCCCTCACTCCAGGACACATTTGGATGGTTTCTCCACCTCGGATTATATGTATTTGAGTAGGGGTTATTGTGGGGGTTACTATTATTATTGTTATTTCTCATGAAGTTTACTTGTCCAGTTTGTGAAGGGGAGCAAGGGTTGTTCAAATTACAACACTCGCCGTTGTGGTTCCCTCTATACAACTCATAGTTCACTTCATGAATAGCGCTCACATTCAAACTCTCAATTATATTTATTAATAATTCAACTTCCCTTTGTAGGGAGGCCAATTGATTTATCTCATTCGGGTTATTTACCTCCTTTTTATTGGAAATAAGCAGCTCAGTTGGCCATTGATATGCATTATTTTCCATTTACTCAAGGAGATCAAAGGCCTCCTCTAGGGTCTTACTACTCAAAGAACCACCCGTGGTTGCATCAATAAGTATTCTTGTAGGTGCATTCAATCCAATATAAAAAATCTAAACTTGCTTCCACAAGGGGAACCCGTGATGTAGGCAATACCTTAAGCAATCCTTAAAGCATTCCTAGCCATCATACAAGTTTTCTCAATTTTGCTGAGAGAAATCTGAAATCTCATTTCTCAGCCTAGCAGTCTAAGCAGGTGGGAAATACTTAGCTAGGAATTTCCTAGCCAAGTCATCCCAAGTCCTAATAAACTTGCCAGGTATAGATCTGAGCTAAATTTTTGCTCCATCTCTCAGTGAAAACAAGAACAATCTTAACTTAAGGGCATCATTGGATACTCCATAGAATCTAAAAGTGTCGCATATTTCCAGAAATTTTGAAATATGTGCATTAGGGTCATCTGATGTTAGACCACTGAATTGGTTTTTTTGAATCATATTTAAAGTCGATGGTTTGATCTCTAAATTGTTCCCCTAAATTGGAGGTCTAACTATAGCATTTAGGACTCCTTCTACGGTTGGAAGCGCATATTCTCTAAGGAGTCTTCTCCTAGCATTTACTACTGGCTCTACATGATTGACCTCTAAATCTTCCATTTGCGCTCATTTAATATTACTTGTTCTCCCCTAGCTCTAAGATAAGTTCTATCTATTTTAGGATCAAAAAATATTTCGGAAAGGTTTGTCTTACACATACAGTTTAAGGATTACAACTAGTAAGAACAAGTCATAGTAATCAAGTTCAATAATATAATTCAGCACAAAAATTGATCAGCAGATATAATTCAGCAAATAGTAATATGCAGTACAATTTTAGGAATTTTCAATTTTTCTAACAGCAAATAAGAATTAAAGAAAATCTAAGTTTACACTAAAGTTAGCATAATGTGATATAATTATAGAAAATGAAAATACAAGCAATTAAGTAAAATTTCTAAATCTCTATTTACTTGAAGATTGTACTTAATACAAAACAAAATTGTTCCCCGGCAACGGCGCAAAAAACTTGACAGACGTAAAATACACATCTGCACTTGCACACAAGTATATGTGGTTTGAAGTAATAAGTGGAAGTTTAGTTCCAAGATTTATCGTGCTCTGGGAATGGTGGTTTTGATACTAAGTT
This sequence comes from Gastrodia elata, assembly GCA_016760335.1. Taxonomy (NCBI): domain Eukaryota; kingdom Viridiplantae; phylum Streptophyta; class Magnoliopsida; order Asparagales; family Orchidaceae; genus Gastrodia; species Gastrodia elata. The sequence continues at coordinate 1,219,497 of CM028685.1, forward strand.
ATATCTTCTTTCAATAATGTTTAGAAGATTGATTTTTGGTTTGATTTGGTTTTTAAATAATCAATACAAATTCCTTAAGATAAGATATGATGGGTTCAAAGAGGAGAGTTAGGGTTTCAGTATAGTACCTGTAAGGACTTGGTGTTATCACATCATTATTTAAATATTTAAATTGATTTGTCCATGCCTTTTTAAATCAAGTGAACTCTATTAAAATTGGAGTTAACTTCTAATTGCAGTAGGTTCAGATTTAGTGCATCAAAGAGAACTCCCCTTGGGGTTTTACCTTGGCACCTAAGTCTTTATGAGATCCTGGTTTAATTTCATCTTTGATTTCTTACGTCTAGATTACCAAATATTACCTTTTACTTGTTAGATCTCACAAACATGATTTCCATCAATCTGTGTCATGCGCTGACACACACAGTTTAGCTGGATGAGAGGATACATTCGGATCCAATAGACTATATCACATCATCGACTGGGTTTCCAACGTCCACTCATGCCTTCTACTCTACTAAACCGTAGAGCATAAATTGATGGAAACTTAGATCACAAGCATCAAATCTCTTGGTAGAATTCTTAAGGAAAGGTGTAAGTGAGCCTTGAGAACTTGTCACATAGTTCTCAGCTCTACTTGCACTAGTTTCCTTGCTCTTGTCCAATTGATGTGCTCAATGCTCATGTTCTTTTAAGTCTTATTTTAGCAAAATAATTTGACAATTTTTTATCTATACATTAATTCATAATGATAATAAACATTAAAATAGAAATCAATTTTTATTCATTCAAATATCTCTGTTACAATACCAACACAACCTTACATATTTCTAGAATTATATCCTAACCCTCTACAAGGGGGGTTTAGCTTTCCATTATAGAATAAATAAAAACATACATGCAAAAGGAAGTAAGCCTTGACATTAGTTTACAGCTGAAAATAGTAAGTAAAGTTTAGGAGGAGTTCTAGGAATCACCCAGAGGTCTTCTAGGGTTCTCTTGATCCTTCTCTTGCACTCTTCTCATTTCCCCAGTTGTCTTATTCTCTTCACTCTTCACAGTCTATTGCTTTCCCCTAAGAGAGTTCTCCTCTTTTTCTTCCTACAGCCTCTCCTTTTGGTCCTTAGAATATTGAAAATTAGATCCTTGTTTGGCTTGAAATTTGCCTTTAAATAGGAGAATTTTTCAGCCTCATGCATTAATCACATATGACCCTTCATCTTCTTCCATTTCAATGCAAGCCCTTTAATATATCTTGCTTAGTCTCCTTCGTTTCCTTAGATTTAATATTTACTCTAGTTTCAAGATGCAAGGGGAATCCAAAGGTCTTATTTGATGGCCTTCCCCATGCTGTAATTAATGAAGATTATAGAATTTTTTGTAGCGGGCGCGGTGGTGCGCCACTGCGCGATATGACGTGCTGTTGCGGTCTTGATCCAAACACTGTTTCGCCATTGCGTGCTGCAGCAGATGAAGTTCAAATAGTATTTCGCTATATATTTTGATAATTACCTTGAGGCCGCTGCCTATCTGCTATGGCGCGCTACAACGGTTGGATTTTCGTGAAAACGGAATAATAACTATTTTATTAATTCACATATGGTTTTTAAAAAGAATAAAAAATTTCACAATGGCGCGCTACGGCGCGCTGCGGTGGTCAGACTTTCGTGAATGATGAATATTAACTGTTCAATTAATTAACATATGGTTTTTTATGATTACTCAGATATGTCACCGCGGTGTGCTGCAGCGCGCTATGGCGGGGTGAAGCAATTTTTCCCTAGATCAGTATAAATCCTTATGGGGCACAGTGCGTTGTGGTGCACGTGGAGCGCGCTACGGTGGTTAATCTTTCAGGAAAGCAGATTGGCACCGTTCAATTAGTCCATATAAGTTTTTAATTTTGCTTCCGGGAAATGACGCTGCTACCCGCTGTGGCGCTGCAGCGCACTACAATGGTCTTCCCTCCAAGCCTTCAGGTACACTTCCAAGTGAGGGAATAAGTGAACCGCCATGGCGCGTTGTGGCGTGATGCGGCATGCCACAATGATTTTCATCCATAATTCATTATTTCAACTCAGGCTTCCCTTGTTCTTCATTCTTTTTGAAAAAGTATAATTTCCATTAAAAGTATATTAATACATATGATATTTTGAATATTTTTAACATTAAATTTTGCTATAAATTTTGGATATATCATGTAATTTGATCATATCTGTTTAGGCTTTTTTCTTGTACTTAGTAGTTCTTACATATAAATGATTAACTTTTTTTGTAGCTTTAGATTGAGATATATCTTCTTACCTCATATCTTATTTAAGTTATAAATATAAGATTTATAGCTTTAATCCATCATTTAATGTTTTTTAGCTCCTATTTACTTAGGATAATTTGTGTATCTTAAACTTTATTAATATTACATCCGTACTTAGACTTTTTAAAGTCTAACCAATTTTTCTCTTTTTTTAGCTGTGCAGTAACATATATATACATATGGCAGATAATGAGTATAGGTCAGGTCCAGCGCTTGGTGATTAAGCTTATGATAGAAAGTTAAAGTAAGGTGCAGCTTATTGAAGGAAATTAATGCTTTAATTATGTTTTTCTGTATTTAATTAAAATGTAATAATGGAAATTTCTTATTTATTCTACAATTACTGTATTGTATGTGAATGAATAAATGCAAAATTTTATTTGGATACCTTATTTTAATTTACTCTATTGCTATACTATATATGTTTCTGACAAGATCCTGTTCATCTCGTGACTAGTATCATGGATATATTATTTAATATCTGTGATACTAATGACGACAACCACGTAATGATAACTCAATGATGGTTAGGAGGCAGCTATCATAGTTGGTATCAGAGAGAATCCAAAGGGTGTTAGAAAGAGGTTATATTCTTATATACCCAATGGTTTATTCTTATGATGAGGTAGAAAAAAAAATTAGTATAACATTTGGATCCATAGTTCATTTAACACAGAAAAAAGTAAGAACGATGAGAATATCATGAAAGAGCAACTTAGAACTTTTAGGACTCGGGAAAGAGTCAAGTTAAAGATAATTAGAAAAATAATATGTTAGGAAAATAAAGTGACACGTGTAATGACATACATAACTAATCTCAACCACTTCTTTTATTCTATTGATTCATATCTTAAGTTATCACTAAATTCAAATTTAACTTAAACATGTTAAGTAAATTTTGATTTGTAAATTTGATCAAACCAGTGTGGAGAGCAAAATAATGTATGCATCTAGATTTAACTTACAAACTTGTCATATAGTTGCCAAGGCATTTCGGAACATGAGTTATCTAGATTTTTGGTTTTTATAAGGTTGTGTGGATTTAGTAAGAATGTTCATATGGAAACCCAAAGTTGTTACCAAGGCCGATCAGGACTAAACCAAGTCTTAATTCTGATTCTAACCCTCCTAAACAGTCATTAGGACCCCACTATAAAATTTTGATCCAAATCAAGGGTCAAATGGATCAAACCCTAATTTTGAAAATTTCAAGAACCCTAAAATTGACCTAATTATTCTATTCTTAAATCAAAAATTGAACTTCGCCATTACGTTCATTGCCCCTAAATTAGCTTGGGGTGAAGTTTGGGAGGCAATTGTAAGTCATTTAATTTTCGTCAAATATATTAATATATTTAAATACCCAAAAAAAATTGAAAATTAAATACTCATCGAAATAAAAATTCGACTTCGCCATTGCGTTCCTCACTCATAAATTAGCTAGGGGTGAATATTTGGGAATTGTTGGAAGCCATTTGATTATTTAAATTTAATTAAAGAAATAAGAAATTAATATGTAATATTTATTATTCAAATTTTTAATTAACGGCACCGTCTGCGTTTTGAAGCACCGTCTTCCCCTTTGCCTCAGATCAGATGTCTGATCTGAGTCGTTTGATCGTGCGATTCAACAGCTAAGCGCTCGCCATCCCTATTGTAACAACCCAAGGTTGTTACCCATCTTAATTTTAGCTTAATCATATCTTAACTAAGTTCATCTAGTCGTTCGAACCAATCCCTAAGGATTTTGAGCAATTCAGAGCTTAATCAAATATTTTGGATTATTTTAATATTTAATTAATTAGAAAATTGAGGTATTTATTTTGACCTCAAAATTGAAATCCGACTTCGCAGTTGAATTTTGAGGTTAAAATAAATACCTCAAAATTTTGATCATCACCCCCAAATCAGTTAGGGGTGATGTTTTGGACACGTTTGGAAGTCGTTAATTTTTCGTGAATATTTAATATAATTAAATATCCCAGAAAAAAAAGGATAATTAAATAATAGTCGGAATCGAAATCCGACTTCGCCGTTGAATTTCTCACCCCTAAATTAATTAGGGGTGAATTTTTGGAAATTTTCTGAGCGCGCTCATAAAATCTAAATTTTTAATAAATCAAAAAATTAGAAAAGGAATTAAGTATTTTATTTCTTAATTTTTCTCTCTAATTTTTCTTTTCCCTCTCTCCTAGCTGGCTCCCCATTTGGCTAATCCCTCTCCCCCTTATCCTTTTTTTATGGCTAACCCTTTGCCTCCCCATTGTGCATTGATGGCTAAGGCCATCCCTCTCCTCCCTAGCTCATGATGGCCTTCCCCTTCCTTCTCCTATAAATGGAAGCTCAGCTCTTCCTCTCCATTTTTGGTTGTCAAGTTAAAGCTCACAAGCTTCCACCATTGCCCCATTATTGAGCTTGGTGCTGAAGAAGAAGAAGAAGAAGAAGTTCCTCTTCTAAGCTTTCCAAGGTTCCTTCTTCCTCTTCTGAAGGCTAAAGTACTCATTTTCTCCTCTCCTTTGTCTACTTCATGTTGATAATATGTTGGTTTGTATCTTTAGAAATGCATGACTATATTTGGAAGCCATTGAGGCTCATTAAGGCATCATATTACTTGAAAATATTATGCTCTATTTTTTGTCCATTTTGTATACCCAAACCTTTAACTCTATCGTTCATATAGTTAGGATAATCCATTTGTGCTAATTTTGGTATCGATGGAAAGGTATCCAAAATACCTTTCCATTGATATAAAGCACCACTCCTAGATTGCTCTGGACTGAGAGTATTTGAGCTTGAAATACAGCCCTTTACGGTTTTCACAAAGGCAAAATCACCGTCGGGCGCTACCGCGCGTCGTAGAGCCCGAAGTTCAATTAGTTTCCGCTATAGCGCGCCATTGCACTGCAGCGGGCTGCAGCGTCATTTTAAGAAAAATAATATGAAATCAATCAATAAACTAATTGAACAGTAACCCACAAGTTAAACAGCTGTGGCGCGCCACGGGGCGCCGCAGCAGGCTGCAGCGTCATTTCAGAAAAACTATAGAAAATTAAGAGAAAAATAAATTGAACACTAACCTGCAAGTTGGATCGCTGTAGTGCACCACAGTGGGCCAGAGCATTATTTCTAGAAAACTATATGAAACCAAAAGAAAAATTAATTGAACAGTGTTTCCACAAGTTGATTCGCCACAGCGCGCTGCAGCGCCTGAAAGCGCTGCGTGCGCCGTAGTATCCAGCTCTCGGATTGGTCTCGCCGCAGCATCAAAAGCATTGTAGCACACTAAAACATCATTTTATGATGCAACGTGCTGCAGCGCACCACAACACCATTTTCCGCCGCAGCGCACCGCAACATAAAAAGCACTGCAGTGCGCCATAGCGCCTAGAAAGATCCGGGTTGGCCCAGAATTGGCTGAACTGACCAAAACTTTACTGTTTCTGCATTTTAAGGTCCGTAGGACCCTAGTGGGACCGAATTATATCAAATTAAGCATTGCATAAAATTCTATGTGGAAATTAAATTTGAAACTTTGTCATTTTTAATAAGTGCTCAAAACTTAGTATGTATCTTAACTATCCTGTGCCAAATGTCAAAGAATATGATTCTTGATTGCTTATATTAACCAAAGTAGACTTCAACAACTAAATTGCATTAAACATAAGTCCTCTAGATTTGTAATCAAGTGCTAACTCCTTTAGTTTGATTTAGAATTTAGTTAGCCTTGATTACCTCCCATTTTATGCTAACTTTACATTTCTATGCTTTTATAATTTTAGGATGTATGTTAGAGAACTTTAACATTTAACTGAATACATAAATGTGCTTAGTTGACATTGAACTATAATGGAACGTGAGAATCTTGATAATTTGATTAAGTAGATACTTAATCTAAATCTGAAGTTTGACATCAATAATACACCAATAATACATTGATTTGTCATTGATCTTTAAATTAACCATTGGTCTAAATCTTGGTAAGTCCAAGGATTAAACCCTAACATGTCTTGATTAAGATCTAAACCTTAATCAATCAACTTGATTGTAAGATAACTCAATTGATATTATTCCAATAATGCATATGATTTGATATTGATCTTAAATCATTGAATTAAAAGTGCTAAGGTTAATATTAAAACTGTGTGATTGAAGCATCTGAATCTAAACTTTAGATCTTTGATTTTCTATTATATAAGACTATTAGCATAAGACGAATAACAAAATTATCATAATTTATGAAATGATCTATCTCTAATAATATCTTTGATTTCATCCCATGATAGTAGAATAGAGTATGATCAGATTGATTTTATTCATCTGATCTGATCACTGTAATCCAATACTAAAAAGTAAACTTTAAATGTTGACTTAAGAAATAGAAGAGTAAGATCTCAAGGGTTTTGCTTTAAGATCATTCTTGAATATTTAAAGACCTTAAATATTGATGCATTGAGGTAGGAAGAACTTTTATAATTTATTGAGGTAGGAATCTTAGATGACCCATCATAACCTTAGAGGTTGATCTTGACACCTTGTGGTAGGAACTACCTAAAGCACCTAAAATGGAACTTCCCCCTTATGGTAGAAATCATTATTGAGTGATCTCTATGATCATACCCTTGGGGCTTTGTGTAGGATTCACTTATTTAGAGTAAGGATTAAAAGCTTTGATGAATTCTTGTTGATTAAATAGAATCTTCTAAACCCATATTATTGGTGGGGTATAGTAGGGTATACCCATAATGTTGAATTATTTTAGTAGCATTTAGGATTAGTTGATTCACTCTAATGTGGACTTATGACCAGGTGCTATCCTAAAGGATTAGATGAATACAGTCCCATTAGAGTAAATCTTCCAAGACTAAGAGTGTTATAATTAGTGAACAAGATCCTTAGTTTGAGATGTAAAATGCAATTGGGTACTGCCTCCTATCGTAGTGTGCTTCGATAAGTGCAGTTTAAGCAAACTAAGTACTCAAGTCACTTTGCGTAGAACACTAAGTATGCTTGTAATTAGGTTATTTAATGGCTTAGCTTGAGATATAAACTGTGACCAGGTTCTGCCTCCTATCGAAGTGCGCTTCGATAAGTACAGTTTAAAACAAGCTAAGGGTTGAATCCACCTTTTTTGGAAACATGCTAATTATATGTATACAATTTTCCCAACTAATGATTTTTATGTTAACTCTCAATTTTAACAAATTATTGAACTAGAATATAGGAGTCAGAATTCTTCATGTTAATAGTGTTCAGCACAATGAAGACCTTGAATTCATTATTAAATTTCAAAGTATTTTTTTGATTTCTGAATTTTAAGACATGTAGCATGAGCATAAGTATGAACATGAGCATTACGCATGAGTATCAGTGATGATTTATGAATTATAAAATGTTGCATATATCAATCGAGGAATTTGCAGGATGACTAGTACTGGATTCCCAACTGGGTATATGTAGACATTGGACCGTATGATTATACCTGTTTAGTGATATTTCAGTTGCAAATCAGTACTTACAGTATTTTGGCATATTCAGATGCACAGTTTCAGTAGCATATTATATTGTGGCATATACAGATGCATGAATTCAGTGACATATAGCATGGTTTTATATATTATTACTCAGTTTCAGATCCATTACTATTTTTGGCTTACTTTCAGTATTCAGTTTATAGTTCAGCGTTACTTTACTTTGCTTTAGTTATGTACAGTTTTATACAGTTTTATACCTTCAGTTATCTTTACAGTATATCTACAAATTTACTTACATTATGTAAATGCTAAATGATTAATTAGAACTATTTAGATTAGTTTCGATGTGTTAGACTTATTATCTAACATAGGGTACTTTTGGGATCTGGCAATTTGCTAGATCTTGAGAAGTATATTGAGCCAGGTCAGGAGGACACCTAGGAGATTCAGGAGGAGCCTGGTGAGCACTAGTAGACTCTTCCCTAGCCTTACTTTTCTGCTTAGTTTATTTTAGTTCAGTACTTAGCTTTTATGTCGGTAATTCAGTAAATATTTGTAATAATTCTGGATGTATTTTCTTTTCTTCTTTGAGACAAATGTTTTCATACAGCTTCGTGATGAATGTTTCTGGATATTTGCTTTAGCTTTTGCACTCTATTATATACTACTTATACTTAGTATTATGATGTGATCAGTATATTAGAAATGCTGATATCTTATACATATATTAGATTCCTTATGTATGTTTTAAATCTAATATATGCATTAGCCTAATACTTAGGATAAGGATACTACTCTTATCTTAAGTATTAGCTCTTGACCCTCTTTGAGGTTGAGTCAGCAGTCCTTCAGATGGGTTTTATTCCAGCTATTTCGGGGAGATGGGATATTCCTCCCCGAGTGGCACGCTGCTCCGCCGCCGATCCATTTCATCTCTTGCGTGTGGCGACGGGGAGGGGCGCTACACCTATCTCCTCTACTCATGCATCACATGTCACACAGAGCCATGGTCATAATCAATACTGCGGGGTGGAAGCATCGAAGGTTCCGTCACCGCTTCTATTAAGCATCAATGGGGCTAGTGACTTCATGCGTGTTGATTGGGACCTCTGGAGAGTACATTGCATTTGGTGCCATTGACCCAAAGCTTCAAGGACTTCCAAGAAAATATTTGACTTCTCAACTGTCGAAATTGGTACATCTCAATCCCTTAAAACCTTCGCTAAATTATTGCAATTCAATTTTGAAACTTATATTCAAACCCTTGATTGTTGATCCATTAGCTCCGATAGGGTTTGATCGATCCAGATGGAAGTAATTGGAAACTTTTGATACAGTACTCTACAGTCCCCCCCCTTCATTCTGCCATTAGCACCTAGGGTTAGCTAATGCCGCTGATATGGTCCACCTCAACTGATGGTTCATACGTCGTTAGGAAGATCTTGCCGACCTCTAGCCATTGACATGTGGTTCAAGCCTCGATGCCGCTAGTATCGCTGCCAAAAATTAAGACCTAGTCCCTCTATTGTGGTTTGTTTTGGGAAGACGAGCCAACCCATCTTGGAGCGGGTCAGACTAGGCCCGTGACCCATTCCATCTGCCACATTGATCCAAGGAGTGGGCCCTTCTGTAGGAGCTGTCACCACTAATCTAAACATAGCTAATATGAGTCTCATTTTAATGAGAAGAATGTTAGGATTTTAGTGATAGTATTTGTTTTGCTATTGGACTTGAAATTTGACTAATGACTTTTGGGTACTTTCACTAATTACCCTATTGGCCCAAAAATACAATTAGCTATAACTTAGTCAATTTAGCTTCAGATTAGGTCATCTAATATATCATTTTGATCAGGAGAACCTAATTAATCGTAAACTACAAAAATATTTAAGTTTTGATAATTAGATTTCCTAATTTTCCTAATTACCCTAGAACTTGATTAGCTAATAACTTAATCAAATGAAGTCCAAATTGGGTTTCCCTCTGTCATTGCACTCAGTATGTTATAGGGAAGCTATAACCTCTGAGTTTGCTAAATTTGGATATCATTTGAGAAAGTTAGGTTTTAGACATTTCCTAAAACATATTAATTATATTTTTGAACCTTAGAATTGTTTTGGACATAACTTGACCAACAGACCTTAGAATTTAGTGTTATTAGACTATATGGAATTCTTAGACAATAAATAATAATAAACTTACTAAATTTTTAGACTTCAATAAGTAAAATTTTCAAATTGCCCATATGAGCTAAAACCCTTAAATTAAGCTCACAAGGCTTAATCCTTATCCAAATTGAGTGCACTTATTGTCTATCTTCACATTATATAGTAAGTAATCATTTGGCATCAATAAATTAGAATATGGTACCCTTAATCAAAAGGTAACATTTTAGACCCTTAAATAGGGGCAAAATGGTCATTTTGCCTAAATTTAGGTTTAAGTGTCTTTAATTCTTAGAATCTTAATTAAATCACTAAAATCACTAATATAACTAATTTGTGATCAATTTAGAAGGTTTTTGACTCATTAAATTGATATTTAAGAAAAATCTTAAAATTCCTCTTAAAATTCCCTAAGTCTTAAAATAAGCTCCATGAGGTGAATTTAGCTCATCTTATGCCTTCCATAAATCAATCACATTAGAAAAATTAAAATAATTTAGATTAGCTATCATAAATGATTAAGTATTCATTTTTATCATAACTAAACTCTTTAGGAAATTCCTTAAACTTTTACATATCTTCCTTAAGAATTAAGAATAAAAATTAGGTTAGAATTTCTTCATTGAGTAAATGGGTTACTCAATGGATGAAACCTTAGTTTTTAATAATTTCTAAATTTCATCCTTTATTTATGATTATTTTTGTTGAAGAGCCTACCGGGCTTGGCTTGGCCTAGAGAATAAGAAGAGAATTTATAAGTTCTAATTGCATCTTTGCAAAACATCGTTAAGAGAGAGTCAGACTTCTTCCTTGACGAACAAACCTCGTACGAGCTACTAGGATTATATATCTAATATAAGAATCTAAAGAGAATCAGAATATTAGAATAATAAGAAAAGTATACGAGAAAACTAATTCTTTTATGGATGGATGCTAGGCTACCCGGTAGTATATAGTGAGAGTGTTGCCCTCCGGGTAGGAAATTACTTTTGACTACCAACCATGGCTCTTGGAGACCTACTCACCTAGTTTGAATTCTACTCTCGTCTAACGTCTAATATAACCGCTCCGGCTCACTCTTTCATATCTCAGAGTCTTCGATATCGTCTCTCTACAAGATAATGAATGTAGAACATTTCTTATTTCAAATTCAAATAAGATAAGAAAGCGCTGCTTAGCTCCTTTCCTCAGCTAGATCAACGCGCCTATCCTAACAATTAGTTTACGTTGAGTTTGGCTTAGCTTAGACGAGAGACTCGCTTTCACTATGATAAGAAAAGAGAATGGTTTCACATTATGTAGAAGAGACTGAGATTGTTGTTGCGAGAGCATAAAGTAAAGTAACCAAAGCAAAGGTTTCGTTATGCCAGTTATCTTGATTTCAAAGAACTGAACTACAAGCTACACATTCTCATCCTAGAAAGAGAAAGTTGAAACCATTTCCATCACTGCAAAGTTTTTCTCCGGAAAGATCCTAATCTTTTTTTAGGTACAACAGTACTTTACCGAACCCCTCCCACTAATTCTTTATATATCTAATATAAAGAAGTTCCAGCGAAGCTAAGTAACTAGGCTACGAAGTAGTTGCAAGGCGAGTTCTCGAAGTGAGTGAAGTAGCGCGTGGAAAGAGTGAGACGAGAGGCCGCGCAGCGGATTCCAAATTTAGATTTTGTAGTGAAGAACAAGCCAAAAAGGAGGAGCTCCACGTGGATAGGACTAGTCGACCGGTCAATGTGACAGCCGGTCAACAATTAAGTGAACGAAGCGAGGGGCAACAAGAGGAGGCGTTGTTTGGGAAAGAATAGAGCCTCTGCTACGCAGCCTAACCCCAACTCGACAACCAGAGACAGGCGACGTAGCTTTCAATTCCACTTTTTTATTCTAGATAGCAACCTACCCGGAGGGTGGATTCGACTAACGTCTCATCTACTTCCTACATTCGACTAGCGTCTCACTCTTGAAGAGCCTACCGGGTGGCCTCGATCTTCGACTCAAACTCAAACCATTTCATTTCCATATCCTTCGCCCTGGGAAAGATAGCTCGCAAGACTGAGAGTGAGAGGTTTCAGAAATCAGAAATCTAATTCTTCCTGTAGGCCCTATCCCTCCCTCAATGGCATTCCGAAGACAAGGTGCACAGCCGCCGTATTCACCACCGCTTCGCGCACTGTCAATGTGAAAGAGCGTGAATCGCTCTAGAATAGAACGAACCGAGTGCTAACTCCAATCCTTGCCATTCATAGCTGTCCATGTGAGTAGCCATTCCTAGTGCTAACGACTAGAAGTGTTTGACTAGCCAGTGGTACCAATTCAAACCGTGATGCACCAGCCCCTTGCTTATAGAACGATTGGTTGAGTCAACTTTCGCTTCTTCCTTGCCCAGATGCTCTTATTCAAACTTTAGTCTAAGTTTAGAGATCCATCTTATTACGCTTGATTAGCTTAATAAGATAGCTTAACTTGTAATATCGAGAAGGTTTGAGATTTAAACCTTAGCCTTTAGGATCACCTTTAGATTAAGTAATTAAATCCCAATTTTGGAGTTTAACCCTTATTCCATCAATCTTGATTTATCTTAATCAAGATTAGTTTGGATTATCTAAATTCATTAATTAGGATGTGTTGATTAATTATTTAACCTATAAGCATCATTAATTCAATCATATTAGGACCTGATCAGTTCTAAATATTTTGAACTTATAAGGCTGTAAATCCAAGTTTATACATGATAGTAGGGTGTTGGAGATCCTGAACATGTATAAACATAGAAAAGCTAGAATTGATAAATTAGATAATAACAGATATCACCTATATTTAGTAGAGTCTCTTGCTTATTATTGAACTTTGTGCGTACATTCCTTATATTTTGAGCCTTTTTATATTGAACATATCATATAAGATAATTTGATGCATGAAATGAAAACATAGAAAAATAGGATAACACTTGCATTGGGTTCATGTTCTAGACGAGACATTGTGTATACACATTACTGCCAATAGATAGGTGATAAAGAGAAATAAGGACACTTGACATGCACTCATTGGGGAGAGTTATGTCAGGTTTGGGAACCCACCTTAGTCTTGCAGATGTGCTTGACTCATCATCTACTTCTGGACATGTCCACATGAGTAAAATAAGATAACTAAAAACTATTACATATGTATTTCTTGCCTCTTTAGTATAATACAATTTTTCTGACTTAGCTTTGAGAAGCTAAGTGATATGACATGATACTGTTCAGTTCAGTTACTATTCAATAGCTTGTTTAGCCAATTTTTTTGATATGGCAGCTCTTACATACTTTATTCTATTTTTTGTGTACTTTTACTGCATTTTAGCTTTAGCATAAAATTTACTTACTTACATATATGCTAGAATACTAGATATTGATTCAGCTTACCTATATTTTACACACTTCAGTTTACTTTCTATTAATTTGCATAAATCCATATGATCATCAACATGTTAGGATGAGTCTTTATTTTTCATACTTATAATTATTTTACATAGATATTGCCTAACCTTGATGCAACTTTGTGGTTGAGGTATATTTTCTTACCTTACTAATTGTTAAGTTATAAATGCATAATTTATAGCTTTCCCTATTTTTTCTTAACTTGTTGCACCCATTTATTTGTTTTAGTTGTATTAAATAAATGGTGATATCCATTAATACATAAAACTAATCAGTCTAAAATGTACTTAGACAATATATCTAATCAGACATTCTTTTTTCTTATTTAGGGCCCTGTTATTGTGAAACTGACAATGGCAGATTCTGAGCTATTTGAGATGATTGAGCCAAGAGTGGAGATAGATCAGAAGAAAGAGTGCCCTGCTACTAAAGACCTTTAGTTTCTTTTTTTCTTGTGAGGCTGAGAGTTATTTTCTCTTCAATTTTAAACTTTTAAAATGCTGTAATAATACAGGTAACCTATGTATTTTCTTTTCACTGCATTACTTTATTCTGAATTGCATATTTTTTCTATTTTCTGCATTATGGTATAATGGATGTTAAATCATTTACTTACTTGCTTCCACACTCTTAATGATATGTATGTATTTAGTGAATCATTCCACTATCTTTATTTAAGGGCTTATCCCTCCATTGTTAGTGGATTGGGGGTCATACCCTAATCTAGTGATAAGTGAGGCATTTGCCAAGTGACGACCGCCCCCTCTTAGGGGTAGGCCACCACAGTTCATACACAATGAAGAGCTTAATCAATTCTGGAGATAAGATGATGAAGTTATGAATTAAGTCTAAGAGTATCTCTAAGCTAATAATTGTATCACCAATTATAAAGAAGGAAGCGGCGAATAAAGAATTTGTAGATTCAGCTGTAGACGAACCTACAGAAACTACATTTGAGCGTGTTTGCTTGATATTATTTGGCAATTTAATAACTTTCCTTTGTGGTGGGATGTCAGCCTTAATATATATAAATTATGAATTTTATCCCCCCATTGACTTCTTAATAGGATTATTATAAAGCAATATCACGTATTTTAGAATATTTCTCATAAATAGAGTTATCACCCCCTTTTTCTCTATTGTTGATCAATATGATAGAAATGCATCCTAAAACTATAGGTGAGGAAGAAATAAACTCAAAACTTTAACTCATCAATTTCCAATTCATAATGAAATAACTATAATTGTTTTAATATGTTAGGTTGTTGAGTATGTATGCTCTTAAAAATTAAGTTTGTTTTCATATGAGAAGTTGATTTATAAGTCTATTATTAGGAAAGCTTTGTAATGTGGTAATTACTTTATTCATTAATTTGTAAATTATTTGATACTAGGATGTGAATGCCAAATAACTTTATCTACGTATAGTTTAAACTTGTAAATGAAGATTTAAGAAAGGATAGAATTCAGCATGTGCGTGGCATATTAAAACTATACCTTAGTAAGCTTGATCTATAGATATTTAAATGAGGTCCCCATAAATCTAAGTTGATTAAGAATGCTATCTATGGGTTATTAAGTGAGAGTCTAACTCAAATATTGGTATGGAGGAGTCTAAAGCTGCAAGCGTTATGATGGTCCTAATGAAGTTATAACCATTGTGAATCGTTGTGGCAACACATGCATTATAAATTTAGCTCCAATTAGTCAATTATTTATTTTATGATTGATGGAATTGAGTATGAGAAGAGAAGTTAAAGCAGAAAATGGATTAATCAATTCATGCATTTAGTGCAATTATTCAAGATCATAAATCACTAATTAATGTTGTAAGTTATTAAATCAATCTAAGGGATTAGAATCTAAGGTACAATTGCTCTAGAATCTATTATATGCTATAATTTCCTAAAAAATAACTATTGTAAAGTATTATGATAATGAATAATAATATATATGCTGCTTGAAGTCTAGATTAGAATTAAGGGCTTAGAAGATTTTAAAACTCACTGAATTCCTCCATAAGACAACATATGTTGAGAGGGGTTGACATTGAATTAGCTCATCTCAAGGATGAAATCAAAAATATTTTTTTTCTCTATCAGTACAACCAACATCTATTAAGAGTGAACATAAATATAAGTTTAAGTCGAATGCTAGTACACAATTGCAGTTTCAGATATTGATACCTGCGAATTGGGTTGGACGACAGGTGAAATTGATTTGCGCTAGCTATTTTCAATGTGTAATTACAAAACTGCAATTGTATATGCTTCGTTGGTATTAAGTGGTGATTATGTAAGACTGCTTGCATTTTTCTAAGAATCCTAATTTATTCCGTTGAGCTGAGAACTGTACGGGAAGCTGAAATGAAATTTTAGAGTAAGTGAAAATTGCTCTAGAAGTTCAAAAGGCCATTTCAAGGTACTTCAATTTGTGATTGATATAATTTACCACCAAATTTTAGCACTGGATTTGGAGTATAAGTACTAGGTTTAAGTGCTGTATTTAAAATTCTCCAGGATTAATTTTTAGTTGATATTATTCCAATTGTAAATTTGAAATGGGATATAATAATTAAAGAACAATTTTAGCAATCAAAAATTTGATCTGGAATTAGATTTGAATGTTTATCCTGAACTATTGCATTGTATAGCTAGTTATCGGCTAAGAGGTCTGAAATATGGCCCTAAATCTGCTTGAAATACACTAATTGTGAACTATTGATAGTACAGTAGGGGATTCTAAACTTAAGCCAAAGTCTTGTACTTTTCTCTTAAAATGATGTTTATAAAATAGACTACCAATATTATGTCCTTATATATACACATGACTGCAATATTATCCTTAAATTTTGCTTAATTTAAGGTTATAGATAATTAAGTGATTATCCCTACCTTAATGTTCTAAAATCAAGGAATTATGGTAGGTGTAGAAGTTGGCATGAGTCTAAACTTATATTTTTGCTGCTAAAAGTTTTGACTAAATAAGCTGAGATCACATGCTAAGCAGAAGTCAATCAACTCTATACAACAATTGAATTTTTTTTGTGTGTTCGTATCTTGAATGAATTGTGGAATCTTCCTATCAATTTTATCCTAAGCATCTAAGTATTGCTCTCCAAATCAATCTGTTTCTTTATGTTATGCTTTTAAATTCAAATGGAAATAATTTACCTTAGGCACATTTGCATGAGGAACTTATTATGTTGTGCCTTAGAAGTTCAAGCCCTGTATTAAAGTCATTCAAAATTTTGAACTCATTAAATTATTAGCTCTAAATAATGGTACTTAAAGTTGCACCAATTAATTGCACTAATGAATTGCTGAAGTTGATCGAAAGCTGCCCATTAACTTTGATGATTAAGGAAATTTGGAATAAATAGCAAGAGATTTAATTATAGTAATGTTTTGGGTTGATTTGTTATCAATAGGAGTGATTCATAACTCAACAATTGGTTAATAGTAACACTAATCACAATTTGAGTAATTATTGCAACTCTCTTGCATTCAAAGTGCTTACTCAAGTTAAAGGTATGTTTTTCAATAATGATAATTTAGTAACAAACAATAACAGAGGTTTAATAATTTCTGCTAGTAGTTTTAATTGGCGATACTCCATATCCAAACAACGTCGTGATGTAGTTGCCATAGATTCACTAAGCTGGTTTTCAACTTAATGCAGGAAGAGCAGGGCAATTATGTGTAAGGATTTGTTTCCTGCAGCTATTTGAAATAGTAACAATATGTGGCTGTTGAGATGTAACTGTAACACAGATCGATGAATATGACCGTTTGGAATTATCTTAATTATTCTGTGCAATTGCGCATCAAACAAAGCTTAATTTGTGCTTTTGGTTTTGATTGAATTTTGATTATGATAAAAGATTTTTATAGATGCCGTTTGGATTTGTATGATTTGGGGTCTAATGAAGCGCATTATGAAAGTCCTGCTTTACTTCTGTCGATTATATGCTGAAATAAGTGGAAAATGTCATCTGATGGGCTTATAATTGAACCTTAAGAAACATTGTTTTTTGGTGTTTAAAACTGCGTATTTTCTCTAGTTCGAGCTAGGATTTAAGCTAGCTCTTCTCAAAAGCAATTTTTTATCTAATAGATGAAGCTCTTAGTCCAGGGAAAATGTGATTTTTGAATTGTTTTAAATAAATGCCTTTCATGTTTAAACTTTGGCTGCCTGCTGGCTCTGTGTGTATTCCAAATTTTGTGCATTCTTCTTTTTGGTTATTGTTCATTAATGCATTTTCTTGGATTTAAACTTTGGTTGGTGTGACTGTGAAGCCAGTCATGAAGATAATATGGAAAGCTTAGATGTATAAAGCTATTATCACAAGAACATTTACTGCATTCTAAAATCAGAGTAGGATTTAGATTTCATAATCAAAACTCATTAATTTTTTTGACTCCTATTGATCTGATCTAATTTAGTTTGTGATTTGAATCAAAAGTTGAATCTAAATCAGGCAAATTGTTCCTAACATTATTAAAAATGCATTTGATTTTTGCTTTTGCTAAAATCTGGTAAGTAGCTAAAATTGTTTCCCTCGAAATGCACTAATAAGATAGGTATAATAGGATGATACCACTACTGTCTTTTCTAATTTTGTTAAGTGAATATGTTGTTCTATTTCATTTCAATCAGTAGTAGATTATCATGGAAGTAGATCAATTCTATATTAAATATTTAAGCGGTAGTTATGAGCCGATTATAAAGGAGCTGCTGTCCAATTTGTAGAAGAAGGAATTGTATAAGTAGCCATAGATTTACAACTTCTGTTAATACTATAACATGTTGAGTACCTATGCATTCTGATAGAGAAGTAACTGATAATGAAATGAGATTCAACCTTGTTTTTACATTTAACCTGTAGTTAGTAAGAAATCCATAGAATTTGAAATGTTATTGTAATGATTAAATTAAAGAGAGCCTTATTGTTTGTCCTTGTAACTAATGGATAAGTTACCTGTTGGCTGAATGATGAATCAAGAAAAAATTGAGCATTGTATGGCAAGCTTCGATCATGGATTGTAATGCACACATGATATGGAAGTTTGAAATTTAAATAGATTAATTCCATTTTTAAGGAAAGTATTGAAACCACATTTAAATTCATATCTTAGCATGATTAAGGTTACAACATTCTAAAACGCATGATAATTTTTTTACTCAAGTGAAAGCAGATTTGTTATCATTCACTTTCTATTTAACTAGCATATTAACATGTAAAACTGCTTCATTTTATTTTTTTTGTTTGCTGTCTTTTAGTATTCATGTAATATTGATATTGTCTATGCTTGAATATTTCATCCACATTAATGAGATATGCTTAAATAATTTAGTAAATTTCTTATGTTCAGCTTATGATAGTTAATGATGATTAAGAGGAGATTAATTATATCTTGGGTGTATGATTTACATTTTTCTGATGTTGAGTACCGTATAATGCCGGCATTTTCCTCAAGTCATAAAGCTTTACTCCATAATGATATATGCATATATATATATATATACATAATAATTTAAATAGTTTTTTATTTTAAGATTTCTATAAGTGAACTTGGGAGTACAAAGTAGTTGAGAAGAAAGCAAAGCATTACAATATTTAAAGTTTTTTCTATTTTAAGCCTAGCACAGGGGTAGCTCATTTGAGTGGTTACTATGCTTATTGCTAGTTTCTTCCTCTAGTCATTGGAAGAAAAAACAGCGGTAGCATACCTTACTGCGCCACCCAATTCAGTTGCCGGAGCTAAACTCTCCAACACTTTCATCAAAAGCATCCCTCTATTTTAAAATTCTCTTTTCACATATTCTCTAGCTTGCCAATTCAGCGCTGGTTTTGGAAGCACTTGCAACTGACTTCGTATTACTCTCATGGGAAATAATAAGGATTTTGTTTCTTACATAAATCAATTATGTAGGATTAGTTATTCTATGTCAAACTCTATAAAATAAAGTAAGGAAGTTAGAAACATTCTCGGTTTAGTTGCCAATATCAAATTCGATCATTGCCCATATCATATAAGCATTGATGTCGAGGACGACATCGTTCTTAAGTGGGGAAGTCTGTAACAACCCTATATTGTTACTAGGCCGATTTGACCTAAACTTTATCGAAAAAAGATAAAAATAAAGATCTTGATTTAAGTCGAATAAAAAAAATTATATAAAAATATACTTAGATAAAGCATAATGAGGGGATTATACAGCAAAAACATTGAGCGTGATTGGAATCCCGGATCATCCTAAGTTAATCCGTCAAGTTTTAACTTCATAAATTAATAATAAATCAAAATTTAGAGATTTTTGTATATTTAAGTTAAGCATCAATTGAGGATGCTATATTTTAAGTTTCGCTAATTTTTGAACTCCCGGTGAATTTTTGAAATTTTTTATCTTAAAATTAATATAAAATAAAATACTCATTCAAATTTAATTATTTTTGAGCACGTGCATTCTTCTCGTTGAGACGCTCATTTTGGTTCTAAGTTTGTAATTTTTGAAGTTCAATCAGTGATCGATCAAAAACTAAAACTTCAAGCAAATTGTGGTTGTTTGATTGCGATCCAATGCTCCTAATTTTATTTGGGCTATTTATATAACATCCTCTACCCAAAATAAGAATCCAATATCCTTTTCTTAGGTTCAGCCAAAAACCCCTCTTGGTGAAATAGCAAGCTGGAGTCGTTCGACTCTTCCTCTACATGAGTCGATCGCTCCTCTCCACGTGTCGATTGCTCATCTCCACTTGTCGATCTCTCCTTCCCTCTCCCCTAAGAGCCAAGAGCTTTATCGCCTCCTTCTCTATGGTTGAGCCCAAATGCTCGACTATCTTCTCTCCATTTCAGCAATAACACTCCTTTTACATCGCATTCGGCGCTTGCGGATCCCTTGCCAAACCCTGGAGAATTAATTGCATGTGACACTCCTATCTCATCGATCCCTCCTTCTTCTTTGTCGCCCAACTCCAGCAAAGTATAGAAAACTCTCTTTAAGTTCTTAGAAATTTTAGTGTACTTAAATGTCATTGTAGTAATATTTTCCTTAATATTTGTAATCTCCTTCGAGTTCACAATAGGTTTTAATATTTTTTTTTTCAAGTTTGTGCTCAACTTTTGTATTACTATTCGTATTGATTAGAATCTCTATATATAGTTAACACATGCAAACTGATGATTAAGTGTGTTTTGCAAGTATTTTTCCTCTAAATATTTTAGTTCAATTATAGTAAGATTTTATTAGAAAATTAGATGCATAGTATATGATAAACATGTATTCTTTAATATTTATGATTATACACCACTTCTATATTTACATGTGTAACGCCTGTCCCATTACCACAAGCAACCGTAGTTATTTTATGATAAATAAGACAATTAGTGGTGGAAAGTATGTTACTGTAACGCCCCATTTCGTCGCCGCATGCAAAATAATTAACAATTGTCGGTGGAATTGTTCATTTCTTGGGAAGGAGTGCTGAAACTCCCCTAATAAACTACACTACTAAATACAGAATTGCTGAGACTCTACCTTAAAGGAAAGAGAGGTGAGTACTAATCTTAAGATAAGTATATGGTTTTTATCTTAAGTATTATGCGATTAACATATACACATTGGATTATGAGTGGAACGTGGGGAATCCAATACGTTAAAGTGTAACAGCATTTCTCATTAAAATACTAAGTATAAGTATTGGTAAACATAGAGTGTGGAAGCTAAAGCAAATATCCTGAAATATTCATCATAAAAGTTAAGTAAAGCATTCATCTCAGAAAAGAAAAAAAATACATCCAGAGTTATTATAAATAGTTTACCTAATGAAATATAGAAAATGATCTAAATATTGAACTGAAACTAAACTAAATCAAGGAAAAATAGGAGCAGAAGAAAAGTCTTCTAGTGCTTCATAAACTTATCCTGAATCTCTTGCGCATCCACTTAATCTTGCTCCATGTGCGGCTATGGATCTAAAAAATTGCCGGATCCCAAAAGTACCACGTATTAGATAAAAAATCTAACACATCAAAAGCTTTTTTAAATAGTTATAATGATATAACATTTATCATTTAAATAGTTTGAATAAGACTGCGGAAAAGATAGTAAAATAGTTGAAAGCTTAAAGTAGTTTAAATCTAAAAGTAAAATAAAGTTAAGATTGAAAGCAGAATAATGAAGTAAAGAAAACTATAAATAAATTGAAATTGAGTAATTAGTGAATTAAACTAAGCTATATTCCACTGAATATGAATCCAAATGCATCTGAATATGCCATAAAACTTATGGCGCCCCATCCCCTGATCAGCAAGATCAGCCCAAGGGGTGGTGTGCCACTTCTGGCAAATCCCTCACTTATTGTTAGATTATGTAAGATCCACAATCCACTAATAAGGGAAGGACATGCAGAGAACAACTATGAAAATCAGTCAATAAGTCCATCATACATACAAAGTGCGGAAGAAAATGAAATAAACATTACGTCCATTCACCATACATCAATAAAAAATAAAAATATACTTCAGCAAATAATAATGTTCAGAAAAGTAAACACAGTCACATATACATGTATTATTATAATATTTTAATTAAAGTTTAGAAATGAAATAAAAACACTCTCATCCTCATAATGAAACAAAAAGGGAACTACATAGCCTCTGATCCAAGCTACTGCGCCTCCTCTATGTAAGGCTCCTCTTCAGGCACAGGGTCCTCAAACTGCTCAAGATTTGACATTATCGATTTCATAATGCCAGGGCCCTAGCCAATAAAAGGAAAATCTTATTAGACAAAATGTCTAAGTACATTTTAAGCAAAAAATTTATTAAGAATTTATTAATATCACCATTTTATTCTAAGCCAAAATGAAACATCTATCTAGCATGGGAGCAAGTAAGCTTTAAAAGGAAGATAAAATAAGTTGTAAATGCATTATTTATAACTAAGCAAGAATTTAGGCAAAAGCACACCTCAAGTAAACTAAACAAGGTAGGGCATACATATGTAATATAGTAACTAAAAGTACTGAAAGAAAAGTCTAAACCTAAACATGCTGATAATCATACAACAAATGCAAATTGAAAATGATAAATCCAACTATAGTACATATAAGTAAGCAACAACAAGTCTAGCATCCTAGGATATATAAGTAAATAAAGTGGAGTAACTGACTAAAGTAAAGTGAACTAAAATATATAACTGAAATTAGAAAGTTCTGAAAATAAGACCATTATGTATTAATTGCCATATAGAAGAGGGCTACATATAGCCTGCTGAAATCAAAAGGATTCTTAGCATCAACAAGAAGGCTAAGGCGACAAAAATTATAATTCTCCTAGCATCAACAAGGAGGCATAGGCAGAATTATATACAGAAATATTTCTCCTAGAGTCAATAAGGAGGCATAGGCAGAAAATATATATAACTGAACTGAGAGGTAGTATTAGCACATGCAAAACTATTTTAGGTATTTTACTTTTATTTCTATGGATAATTTCAAAAATAGTTGAGGAGTCAAGCACGTATGCAAGACTGAGCGGGTTCCAAGCATAACACACACTCCTCAATGAGTAATGTTAAGCTTCTTGATCTCTCCTTACCCTTGTCCATTGGAGTAATGTGCGCCATAAACCACCATGAACTGAACCCAAATGCTAATGTTTTCCTAATATTCTAAGTTTTCATTTTCATGCAATAATGTTTTTTCTTATATGACATGTTCAAGGAAAATAAGCACAAAGTTCAAGAAATGAGTAGCACAATAGCAAATGGTAAGCAAGGGACTCTACTAAATATGGTGATATCATTTATTATCTAATTTAACCATTCTAACTATTCCAAGTTACACAAGTTCAGAATCTCCAATTCCTACTATTGAGTGTAACTTAGAAGTATCGTCATATAAGTTAAAAGGATTAGAACTAATCAGGTTCTAATCTAATTTAATGAAGAACAACTACAGGTTTAAGGAATAAATAACAATAATTTAATTAGATAAATTTAGATGTTCTATCTAAGATTTGATCAAGATCTACTAAGCTAGAGATTATAATCTTAACACCATAAGATTGGAGTTAAGCACATAATCCAAAGGTACTATCTAAGGAATCTAGGGTTAAATCTAAATGTGATATATTGATTGAGGTAAATCCTATTAAGCAAATCACACTTAATAGGATGAATCTCCTATCCTGAATCTAAGGTTGAAAGACAAAATAATCCAAATAAGTTGTAAAATTTAGAAGCTAATAAAACTAATGATTTATTCATTAAAAAACCCCATTTTTTTTAATAAATGAAATCTAACCAATTTTCTAGTCCTAATCTTAGAAATAATCCTACTGTGAAGTGTAAAATCCTAAGGAAAAGACTTTAAGAAAATTTAAGGAATTTCACTAAGTTGGTTGAATTACTAATTTTGATTATTTAAATGATTCTATTAAGGTTCTAACATTGGTTTTATTGTTATATAAGCTAATTTAAGGGTTAAAGATGCTTAACCTAAATTTTAGGCAAAATGACCATCCTACCCATACTTAAGGGTTCAAAAAGCTACTTTTTGAATTTGAGTTCCAAATTGGAATTTCTTACTGCCAAATGATTTTGTACTGTCTAACACAATGATAGACAGTAAGTACACTTAATTTGGATAAAAATGGGTCATATAGGTCCAAACTAAGGTTTTTGACTTAAGGGGCAATTTTGTAATTTACACCTAATGGAATCCAAATTTTTATATAGTTTACTATTGGTTACTATTCAAGAATTCTATAGAATCTAATAACACTGTATTCTGAGGTCAAATGACTAAGTTATAGCTATTTAAATTTCTAAGGGCAAGTCAGTAATTTTATCTATCAATGGGGGACAAAAACTAAACTTTTCTGTTTGAAGTCCAATTTCAGCAAGCTCTATTTTTATAGCTTCCCTATAGTATGCTGAGTGCTTTGACAGGGAGTATACCCAATTTGGACTTCAAATGGTGTTGTTATGGCCTAACTAAGATTAGGGGTATTTTGGTCATTTTTAAATTTTTAGGATTTCAGATCCTGAATATTATTTCAATTTATTGATGACATTAAAATTCTATGATAGTTAGCACTTTTTAATTTCTGAATTTGGAGTTGAATTGACTAAGTGATGGTCAATTGAAGACAAGGGGCATTTTGGTCATTTTTAGGGTAGGTCCTAAATATTACTTTTCAAATTAAGCTCCAAATATGGAAACTAATACTTCTATTGTGTTGGAGCTATTCTCCTGAGTATTTTAAGACCCATATTACATATGTTTGGATAATTAGGTTAAAAGTTATGAGAGTTTGTTTAGGATCTAGAATATCAATATGTTGTACGTACCCAAAAATAAAATTTTGAATTATGTCATTTGATTCTTTTAGTTTTTTGAGTAAAATGAGACCTATATTGGCTATATTTGGATCATCCTACAAAAAGTTATTAAACTTTAAGACTTTTGAATTAAATAATTTAAATAAATAAAGTTATTATTCATTTATTCAAATTATATTAATTTACTATTCATTCCTAAAGTTAAAAATGAATTTTCCATATTATTAATTAATTATTCAATTATCACTAATCTATATTTAAATATATTAATTATTAATTAATTAATAATTAATCTATTATTTAATTAATTTAAATATTTAATTATATTTTTATATATTAGAATTACTATTCATTTAGGATTAGTGCTAATTAATCCTTAATTAATTACTGTTAATGTTAATTTGCTATACTTATTAAATTAAATTAAACATAATTAATTTAATTAATTAATTATAATGTTCATTATCTAAATTAATTAATGGTAATTATTGATAGTAATTAATTAATCTCAATTAAGTTTTGGTTAGTAAATTATTATTAATATTATAATATTAATTAATTACATTTAGTTTAATAATTAATAAACTAATATAATTAATTAACTAACTAATTAACTAAGTAAGGTTTACTATTTAATAGTAATTAACTACTAATTATCATTAATATACACATGTAATTGCTAAGTACAATTAATAACTAATTAATCATAATTAATTAATATTAAAATTATTAAGTTTTGTGTCGGAATTGACCTGTGGGCCCCACGGCTGCCACGTGGCACGCGGTGAATGGCCACTGACGCGCGACTGGGCAGTGTGCCCCGCCATGACACGTGGCAGCGCCTGATCGGGCGCTGCACTGAGTGTGAGCCCACGGCGACATGTGGCAGCTCCCAATTGGGTGATGCACTGCGCGTGGGCCCCACGGCCGCAGTCGAAGAGATGCGCTACGGACGGTGGGCCCCGCACGTCACGTGTTGCGCCCATAAGGGCACCACGCGGTGTTGCGGGTCCCACCTACTGCAGATGCGGACCATGGCGAAGTGGGGGCGGGCTCGGGTCGACCCGGCCCGGCCCGATTCCCTTCTCCTAGCATAGCAGCCCGAGGACACCGGGCTAGGGCACGGTTTTTGCCGTCCTTCCCGATGCCGGACCACCTCGACCCACCCGGCCGACGACAGCCCCCGATGAGGCCTTCACGTCGGCGAGTGAACCGTCACGGGAAGTGGCCAGAGCTGCACGCAACAACTAACCCTAGTGGCTAGGGTTCGGGACGGGTGATCCTAACGGTTTATACTGTTGCTCGATCTCGAAATTCGATCGATCGATCGATCAGGGTCAACTCTAGCCTGATTTAAGCAGTGAATAAGCGAACGAACAATAATTGGCTCGATTGGAAGAAGATTGGAGGTTAGGAGTGTACATGAGGTTTAGCAGCTGAGGCATTCTTAGGGCTCGGACGGTAACCTGGTTCAATCGTGAAGAAAATGCCCCCAGGTGGGAGCTCCTGAGGTCCTTAACGACCTCAGAACGGGGGCTTCGAGGTCTTGGGGCCGCCGGATTGGCTCGGCCAGCGGCAGAAGGCCGCGTGGAGGGGTGGAAATGATGAGGTGGGACAAAGGCTCTACGCCGTTCGATCGATTGATCGAACCGTGCGAGCTTCCCGTCTGATCAGACAGACGCGTGGACGGAAGGCGCGAATTTGACGGTCGGTATGATGGGGCCGTTAGAAAATATTAATTTTTAATATTATTTAATTTAAATTAAGTTATTTTCTTTTTAATTTAATTAATTTATGTTAAATTCAAAAAAATTCTAAATATCCACCCCTAGCTAATAGATGGGTGAGGAACGCAACGGCGAAGTCGGAATTTCTATCAGACAAGTAGTTTAATTTCCAAAATTTTCAGGGTATTTATATATTATTAAAATATTTACCAAAATTTTGATGACTTCCGATTGATACGAAAACATCACCCTTAGCTGATTTGGGGGAAATGAGTGCAATGACAAAGTTTATTTTTTGATCTAGGGTCTATTTAGATAGGTCAAATTTTAGGGTTTTTAGATTTTCCAGAAATCATGATTCGATTCATTTGACTCCTGATTTGGACTGAGCCTTAGTGGTTGGCTCCTAATGACTTATTTAGCACTTAGGATCAAGATTAAGACCGAAATTAGTCATAATTGACTAAGGTAACAACTTAGGCTATCATAGGAGTGGATTCTTTGAGAGCTCATGGATGACTTGACATAGTTCATAGAGCCCAATGAAATCACTTCCTTATTTGAACTACGCATGATGTGCATGATGCTCATTAGTAGAATCAATGCTCTTGAGATCGGCTAATTAAAATTGTAAATTTTTGTAACCTAGACGAAGAAAAACTAAGATGCTATAATTATGATCTCATGGGAATCTTTGTGCAGAAATTGAACCCTAGTGTGTTCATCTCTCGCACAAGATTTGCACTTCAAGGATTTAGAGGATAACACTAAGGAATACAATGTGCACTTGATTAATTAGCTTAATAAAAAAAGAATGAAATATGCTTGAGAAGTAATACAACTTGAGGTCCCCATCATTTCATATGGAATAAGCCCAACTCTCCTCTCTAACTTAAATAGTTTTTAAACTCTACATTATTGCTTGTTAACGGAACCAAATCAAGCTGAAATCATTTCATTTAAGCATTATTAAATTTAGATATACCTTAGTAAGAAAATGTACAATTCCCTAAGGACAATAAATCTCAGAACTTACCTTCTAAATTATTACTTCAGACCACATACACTTGCGTGCAAGCGCAGATATGTACTTTACAGTCTGTCAATGCTACTTGATGCTTCCTTGAGAGCCTTCTGTAAGCCCAATACCACCACATATTAACTGAATCTTCAAGTAGAGTGTAACGACCCAAAGTCATTCTTTTGAAAATTAGGTCAATTTTTGATTTTGACATTAGAACCTCGGGAAATTCTAATTTAGGGCAAACAAAATTACTAATAGATAGAATAATTTTAAAGATCACCGTTCCCTATTTTGGGAGAAATGCAATTAACGAAAGATCATGTTCTATTTTATGAATTATTTAAATTCTAAAAATCAAGAAAATTAAAATGCGTGGCCGAATTTATTATTTTCAGTGTTGTTATGTTAAGTATATTATTTAAGGGCTGCTAGAGAAGTTTCATCAAATTCTGAACGTCGAATTTATCGTGGTGAATTTTTGAAGTTTTTAAATCTCAAAAATTAATATAAAATAAAATCTTACTCCGAATCAAAAATTTTCGGTGCGAGGGTGTTCGTCATATCATAACACACCTCGGTGCTCAGTTTCATTGTATTTGGACGCTGAATAATGGAAAAATATGAAAAATTTAACTTTAAGTATCTTTTTATTTTTTTTCTATTTTCTTTTTTTCTCTCCTTCTTCCTTCCCCATTCGCCCGACCGTCCCCCCCCCCCCCCCCCCCCCCCCGACACTCTGCGAATCACAGGCTCTGTCTTGCGAGAGAGCCTATGGGCGGAAGGTTCCGCCTGCCATGGAGCCCGCCTATGCCATTTTTGGTGTAGGAGTCAGTCGGCACCCTCAGACGACCCCCCCCCCCCCCCCCCAGCCCCTCTCCTCTATAAAAAGGGGCCCTCCCCTCCCCCTCTCCTCCTCACACCCAGCACCAGCCAGCAGCTTCCCCTCCATCCAGCCGCAGCCAACTCCTCCTCAGCTGGCCTTCCTCCCTCTCAGCTAGCTAGCCTCTTCTCAGCCAGCCAGCTCCCTCTCTGGCAGCTTCCAGTAGCTTCCAGCAGCCCGATAGCCCTCGGCAGTCCCCTCCAGCCAGCCCCCCTCCTTCCAGCAGCCTCCCACAACCAGTTATCAAGCCGCCAAGCCACTTAGTAGCCGCTGCCAGCCAGCCTCTTGCCGTTGCCACCTCGGCCAACCATCCGGCTACCCCGTTCCAATCCTCCATTATTTTCTGGCAATCCTAAAAGCTAAGGTATGAGAGGTTGGAAATAGAGGAAATTGAAGAAAATACTTTCTTGCTAATCTTATATACATTGCTATAATTTTATATTTAGTCATTCGCATTTTGATCATCCTCATTAATTAATAATGGGGACAATTCATAATGCTATAAAATGACTAATATTTCCATTCCTATCGTTACTCTTGCAATTCAGTAATATTATTATAAGGTACAGACTTAAATCATAATATGAATGTAAAGCTAAAGGACAAAATAGAAAAGGAGAATGCAAATATCATGAAATATCACCTCACTTTTAAAATGAGACTAATTTAAAGAAATATCGGGGTCTTAAATGCAGATTGAGCAAACTGTCACTCATTCTAGCCGTTGAACTTCTGAACCTAAAGACTAAAGGTACCCAGTATATGACTTGCATTATATTTTGCATTTTTCTATTACTGCTATGTTTCGCTTATTTGCTATGAGCCAAATCCATTTGACGCTTTGTTGGTTGTCCGGAACCAACATAATATCATTCAGGGTTGTTATCAGAAAATGACATCGATATCATTCGTGGTTGTTACTAGAAAAATAACATCAGTAACATTCAGGGTTATTGCTAGAAAAATGACATTAGCAATATTTGGGGTTGTTATTGGAAAATAACATCAATAACATTCGGGGTTGTTATTGGAAAAATTATATCAGTAACATTCGGGGTTAGTTACTAGAAAATGACATCAGTAACCTTTATTTTGTGATAAATACTTGTGCAAGAAATTGCTTGCTTATTTTGCACGGTTGCCTTACCTATCCTGCATTTTATTTCCATCTTACCTTTGCTAAATACATCTTTATAAAATAATTTATTATTGTGTACTATTATACTTAGAGTATTCTCTAATTACTGGGAATTCAAATCCTGGTATTATTTTCTGTACAATACTAGGACATGTGCTCCTGGAAAAGGTTAAGCAAGAACCCTAGTTTTCAATGGATCGACGATGGCGCTGTTTTGCTTATTTTGTTCCTTTTTTTTATTTTGTACGAGGATGTACTTACAAAAGTAAGGGTATATTTAATACCAAGCAAATCAGGAGAAATATAGATTTTCTTGCAAAATTTAAATCTGATTTTGAAAATGCTAGGAGCCATCTTGTTTATGCTAATCTTTTGTAGATGGACCCTCGTGATATTATGGAGGAGTTCTACAAGGATTGGGAGATCGGCCGTAACCCCATAGATTCTGAAATTACAGATATTAGCATCAACATGAATACTTTCGCCGAAGAATCCCAAATTGATGTTTTAACAGAGAAGCTGAAGGATTTAGAAAACACCCTAGCCGGGTGGTTATCAAGATCCAGGCTTAGGATAAGGGATCTCAAAGTGGAAGTACAAGAGATAAAGGGGATGCTACATGGGAGGATGACTACTCTTGGATAGGAGGTTAAGAGAAATGACGGCGTGAAAAATTGTCAGATCATCCCGCTTTAGGATGAGCTTTATCGAGTTAGGAAGCTCATAAATATTGGCAACATGATTGCCTCTACGTCAAAGGGAAAGGGGATAGCCAAGGACCCCGGAGAGTCTTCAAAAAGGATGAAATGTAGTTCCAAATCCTCTAGTTCATAAAAGTTAGAATAGGAGTTAGATTTTTATATTTTTGATGCATCTAGTAAGGAATAAGTCCTACTGATAATGCAATCTCCTTTTTGTATAAATCTATTATTAGATGAAATTTTGTTTGAAACTAAAAGATAAAATCTTATTTATCGTTATTAATTGTTTGTGTATTCAGCAAGTTTCAAACCGCTTCTAAATCTCAAACTTTATCACTCCAAATAGATGGATTCTAATGAAGGCTTCCTCTCAGTACCCACCGAAACCCCAGTAAAACCACAATCTCCTCATCCGCACCAGATAATAGGACATACCATTTATTTGAAGTTGTTTTGAAAGCTCTCGCTAACCAAGGGAAGACCTCCACCTCCCTGCTCTCATTAGAAGCCCCCAAGAGCAAAATGTACGAGTAGATAATGCCTTGCAAGCCTTCCTCAAACTCAACCCTCCCACCTTTAATGGATCGGCCAGACCCATGCAGGCCAAAGACTAGATTCAAGCCATAAAAAGCAAGTTTGATAGCTTAAAATGTCCATCTTGTGAAGAGGTTAGATTAGCAAAGTATTTACTAGAGGGTGAAGCCAAGAGATGGTGGAAGATCATGTTTGAGACAACCTTTAAGGTCTTCAGTCTAGAGGATGTGTCATGGGCAGAGTTCACAACTGCTTTCAGAAGTTGCTGCATTCCCTATTCTGCCAGAGAATACTTGAGAGCTAATTTATAAAAGTTGCTCAAGGTAACTGATCAGTGGCAGCCTATGAGACAGAGTTCACAAAAGCCTCTAGTTATGCAACGAAGCTTATGGACTGTAAAGCTTCGAGGTGCAGTAGATCTTTGGAAGGTCTAAAAGACAGCATTCGCACTAACCTGATTTCTCTAAGTCATATAAAATTTACTGATCTTTTGGACTATGCAACCATGCTGGAGCACAATGAGCAGGTGATCGCAGAATGACAAGGGAAAAGAATAATCACCTCTAATGTGAACTAGGATACTTTCAAATGACCCCATTACCCTCCACCAGCAAGGGCATACCAAATGTCTATAGAAGCTCCCAAGACCATTGAAGGTGGAGCATGTGATTGACCTCACCCTGGTGGGAGATGCTACCATTGGTAGAACTGCTGCTTTATTTGCGGACACACCGACAATGGTTACTGTTTCTGTATAGCCAAAAGGATGGTAGATGGTGATATTATCCTTGGGGCAAGATCTGCCTCGAGCCAGAACTCAGCACCAACATCCTCCCCTGCTAACAATCGTCGAAGAGGAACTGCTCCCAAGCAAGTCGCTTCAACAGTAACACCTACCCAAAGGAATGGTCAAGCCCCTCAAGCCATCGTTCCAGCAAGGATATACACTCTTACCCCTTTCATAGTACCTGACAACAATAACATGGTGTCAGGTACACTATTTTTTTAAATTATTTTGTCAACACGCTTGTAGAAACTTTATGTAATAGTTATTTCCATTTAATTAGGCACCATACAAATTAATAGTGAACAATTTAGTGTTTTGTTCGATATTGGAGTGAGCCACTCTTTTATTTCAAAAATTTGCATTAGGGCCCTAAATGTTCCCTGTTGCAATTTAACCAGCACCCTTAATATTGGATTACCCTCCAGAGCCACCATGAGCGCTCAACAATTATGTATTTTCAATAGCCCAATCAATGATATGGTTTATGAAGCTACTATACAAATCCTCCCTATAATGAACTTTGATATCATTTTAGGGATTGATTGGCTGAGTATGCATGAAGCAGTCATTGATTGTCGAAAGAAGATGGTTACCCTTAAAAAGAAAGGAAATCCAGGTGTATTCATAGGCAGATTGGGTGTTAACGCTTCATTAATTAATACACTTAAAGTAATGAAACTGATTTGCAAAGGATGCGAGGCATATCTTGTCTCCATGTTAAGTAATTTAGAAAAGGACATCCCTCTATTAGAAATTAGAATAGTCAGAGAATTCCCTGTTGTCTTCCCTGATGAGCTTCCTGGTCTGCCTCCAATTAGGGAAGTAGATTTTGCTATAGATTTAATACTATGGTATCAGTCTCAGTCAAAAGTACCTTACCATTTAGCCCCAAAGGATCTGCAAGAACTTCGTGAGCAACTACAAGAATTAATAGAGCAAGGCCTAATCAAACTTAGCATGTCACCTTGGGGAGCTCTAGTACTTTTTGTGAAAAAGAAAGATGGCTCGATGCGGATGTTCATCAACTATCACGAGCTAAACAAAATAACCGTAAAAAACAAGTATCTACTTCCTAGAATAGATGATCTACTCGATCAACTCATCGGGGCAGAAGTCTTCTCAAAAATAGATTTGCGATTAGGTTATCATCAAGTTTGAATATGAGAGGAGGACATTCCAAAAACTGCATTCAGGACTCATTACGGGCATTTTGAGTTTTTGGTAATGTTGTTTGGATTAACCAATGCTCCATCAATTTTAATGTACCTAATGCAGCAAGTTAACAGACCATTCCTGGACAAATTTGTGATCGTATTTATCGACGACATTCTTATTTTCTTGAAAAGTGAAGAAGATCATGAAAATCACTTAAGACTCGTGTTGAGCAAATCAAGGAGCATCAATTATTTGCAAAATACACAAAATATGAATTTTGGCTGAAATTTGTTGCCTTTCTTGGCCATGTGATCAGTGCTGAAGGGATATAAGTTGATTAAAATAAGATAAGCACCATTCAGGATTAGCCGCAACCCTCTTCGGTGATTGAGATTCGTAGCTTTTTGGGTCTAGCAGGCTATTATCAAAAATTTGTTAAGGGGTTTTCACTATTAGCCTCACCTCTTTCAAGGTTAACTCAAAAGGCGGTACCTTTAGTGTGGAGTAAAGATTGCAAGCAGGCATTCAAGAAGTTGAAAGAATTGTTGACCGCTGCACCAATCCTAATCTTACCTCAAGAAGGGATTAACTTTCAAGTATTCACTGATGTTTCCAATATTGGCTTGGGATGCGTCCTAATGTAAGAAGGAAAAGTGATTGCCTACACCTCACGGTAACTAAAGAAGCATGAAAAGAATTACCCAGTTCATGATTTGGAGTTAGCATCAGCTGTTTTTGCCTTAAAAATCTGGAGATACTACTTGTATGGGGTAAAATGCGAAATCTTTACCGACCACCAAAGCCTAAAGTATATTTTTACCCAGAAACATCTAAAATGTAGGCAAAGAAGATGGCTTGAATTAATTTATGACTATGATCTTAGTATCTCATATCACCCCGGTAAAGCCAATGTTGTTGCTGATGCCCTCAGCAGAAAAGTATCTCTAAATGAATTGATCATAAAAAGCCCCTTGATAGAAGAATTTAGAAGCTCGAGATGAGGCCCACTTCCAGTCAACAATTGAACGATCTGTTCCAGTTAAGTACCACCGAACCTACGCTTCTGCAACATATTTATATCTCTCAAGAATAAGACCCGATGTATTCAAAGCTAAAGAAGGACATAGAAAATGGATGTCAATCAGACTTAAAACTTCAGCAAGGAAGTTAAATTTACCATGGAAAAAGAGCTTGGGTTCCTAATATTGCATCCATTCAAAGCTAGATACTAAGCGAAGCTCACAATTCAGGATATTCAGTTCATCCCAAAAATAATAAAATGTATCAAGATTTAAAAGGAGTATTTTGGTGGCATGGCTTAAAAGAAGTGTGGCTGAGTTTATTGCTAAGTGTCATGTGTGTTGCTTATTAAAAGCTGAGAATTAGAAGCCAAGTGGTCTCTTGCATCTTTTAGAAATACCAGAATGGAAATGGTCAGATATTTATATGGACTTTGTCATGGATTTACCCAGAAGTCATTCAGGAGCAGATACAATTTGGGTAATAGTAGATCAATTGACTAAATCAGCCCATTTTATTCCTATCAAGCAAAATAACACCGTTGAAACATTAGCCAAACTCCATATTAAGTAAATAATCAAACTTTACGAGATTCCAAAAGTTATAGTCTCGGATCAAGATAGCAGACTTACATCCTAATTTTAGTAAGCAGTACATCACGATCTAGGAACCGTTCTAGCTCTAAGCCCTGCCTTCTACCCTTAGACAGATGGGCAAACCGAAAGAGTTAATCAAATACTTGAAGATCTTCTGCAGTTGAGTATTATTGATTTTGGTGGTAGTTGGGAAAAGCATATACCATTAATCAAATTTGCATATAATAATAGCCACCAAACAAGTATTGGGATGGACCCTTATGAAGCAGTATATGGAAGAAAATGCAGCACTCCTTTAGCCTAGACACAAGTTGGAGACGTTTAATCTATGGTTCGGAATTGATTGAAGAAACAAATAAAAAGGTAAAGCAAATGAAGAGTCGAATTGCAGCAGCCCAGGACTGACAAAAGAAGTATCACGATGCTAGACTTCGGATGCTAGAATTTCGCGTTGGTAATCATGCCTATCTAAAAGTTAGCCTGATGAAAGGTATTCGTCACCTTGGATTTACAGGTAAGTTGAGCCCTAGATATGTTGGACCATTCGAAATAACTGCAAGAATTGGATGCTCGGCTTACAAACTTAAACTTCCTGAAAGATTCTTTGCCGTACACAATGTTTTTCATGTTTCTGCTCTTCGCAAATGCCTCCAGGATCTCTCTCAATAAATTTCTGATTCATTAGTTGAAATTCAACCTGATCTGACTTATGTCAAAAAAGCCACTATAAATCATTGAAAAAGGTTGCCAAAAATTAAGAAGCAGAACGATCACGATGGTTAAAGTACAGTGGCACCATCATACTATAAAAGAGGCTACGTGGGAAAAAAAGAATGTTATGTGAAGAAAGTATCCAGAGTTATTTCCTAGTTGAGGTAATCCAAACTTTCCTTAAATCTCCTTTTTGTTCTTTTGATGTTGAGGACGATATCGTTTTAAAGTAAAGGGAGTTTGTAACGACCCAAAATCGTTATTTTGCAAATTAGGTCAATTTTTCTGATTCTGGTATTCGAACCCTGGGGAATTCCAATTTAGGGCAAACAAAATTACCAATAGATAGAAATAATTTTAAAGATCAAATTGCCCTAGTTTGGGAGAAATCCGATTAACAGAAGCTCATGTTCAATTTTATGAATTACTTAAATTCTAAAAATCAAGAACATTTAAATACATGTCCGAATCTATCATTTTTAGTGTGGTTATGTTAAGTATATAATTTAAAGGCTGCTCGGGAAGTTTCATCAAATTTTGAGCGCCGAATTTTTCGTGGTGAATTTTGAAGTTTTTAAATCTCAAAAATTAATATAAAATAAAATCTTACTCTGAATCAAAAATTTTTGGCGCGAGGGTGTTCGTCCCTCTGTGCCAAGTTTTATTGTATTTCGACGTCGAACGACGGAAAAATGTGAAAAATTTAACTTTAAGTACTTTTTTATTTTTTTCTATTTTCTTTTTTTCTCTCCTTCTTCCTTCCCCATTCACCCGACCCTCCCCCCCCCTTCTCCCCCAACACCCTGCGAATCGCAGGCTCTATCGACAGAGCCTGCAGGAGGAAAGTTCCACTGCCATGGAGCCCACCTGCGGTGTTTTTGATGCAGGAGTCGGTTGGCTCCCTCAGCCGACCCCCCCATCCCCTCTCCTCTATAAATAGAGGCCCTTCCCTCCCACTCTCCTCCTCACACCCAGCACCAGCCAGCAGCTTCCCCTCCTTCCACCTGCCGGCCTTCCTCCTTCTCAGCCAGCCAGCTCCCTCTCCGATAGCTTCCAGTAGCCCCTGGCAGTCCCCTCTAGCCAGCCTCCCTCCTTCTAGCAGCCTTTGGCAGCTCTCGGCAGCCTCTGACAGCCAGTTATCAAGCCGCAAGCCACTCAGTAGCCACTGCCAGCCAGCCTCTTGCCGTTGCCAACTCGGCCAGCCATCCGACTGCCCCATTCCAACCCTCCCTTGTTTTCCGGCAATCCTAAAAGCTAAGGTATGAGAGGTTGGAAATGGAGGAAATTGAAGTAAACACTTTCTTGCTAATCTTATATACATTCCTATAATTTTATATTTAGTCATTCGTATTTTGATCATTCTCATTAATTAATAATAGGAATAATTCATAATGTTACAAAATGACTACTATTTCCATTCCTATCATTACTCTTATAATTCAGTAATATTATTATAAGGTATGAACTTAAATCATAATATTAATGTAAAGGGAAAAGGACAAAATAGAAAAGGAGAATGTAAAAATCATGAAATATCACCTCACTTTTAAAATGAGACTAATTTAAAGAAATATCGGGGACTTAAATGCAGATTGAGCGAACTGTCACTCATTCGATCTATTCAACTTCTAATCCTAAAGACTAAAGGTACCCAATATATGACTTGCATTATATTTTGCATTTTTTTATTAGTGCTATGCTACGCTTATTTGCTTTGAGCCAAATCCATTTAAAGCTTTGTTGGTTGTCCAGAACCAACATAATATTGTACGAGATTATTACCAGAAAATGACATCGGAATCATTCGGGGTTGTTACTAGAAAAATAACATCATTAACATTCGAGGTTGTTACCAGAAAATGACATCAGCAATATTTGGGATTGTTATTGGAAAATGACATTAATAACATTCGGGGTTGTTACTGGAAAAATAACATCAGTAACATTCAGGGTTAGTTACTGGAAAATGACATCAGTAATCTTTATTTTGTGATAAATACTTGTGCAAGAAATTGCTTGCTTATTTTTGCATGGTTCCCTTACCTATCCTGCATTTTATTTCCATCTTACCTCTTGTAAATGCATCTTTATACAATAATTTGTTATTGTGTACTGTTGTATTTAGAGTATTCTCTAATTACTGAAAATTCAAATCTTGGTATTATTTTTTGTACAATACTAGGACAGGTGCTCCTGGAAGAGGTTAAGAAAGAACCCTAGCTTTCAATGGATCGATGACGGCGCTGTTTTGCTTATTTTGTTTCCTTTTTTTTGTTTTGTACGATGAATGATCTTGCAATATGAATTTTGATAAATGAAAAATATCTTTTACTTTTATATGTGCATTCTTTTCTCTCAAATTGCTCGATATGATCCTGCGGTGAGTAGTCACCTGATACCAGAATGGTTTTTGCCGAACTAGCATCGGGCTTCTACATAGAGTCCCTAGAATCTGAAGGCAGTAATTATCTGGACAAGCCATCTCTCAGAAAGAAGTGGTTACTTGGTCCAACCATTCCTTGGCAAGGATAAGGTGACTGGTCCCTCTGAAAGTTGAGCAAATGAATATCTTGTATAGTACTTCTATTACATGAGAAGACACTCCTTCAACAATTATCCCATAGAATTTACCATCTTAGAAATTGACCGCCCAATACTCGTCAAATAATCTAAGGCAGTAGTAGTACTTAGACTGTTGATATTCATTTTCCTAAAGTTTTATCCAATAGTTTGTTCTAGTA
Organism: Gastrodia elata; assembly: GCA_016760335.1. NCBI lineage: Eukaryota > Viridiplantae > Streptophyta > Magnoliopsida > Asparagales > Orchidaceae > Gastrodia > Gastrodia elata. The sequence goes on from CM028685.1 coordinate 1,257,232, forward strand.
TTATGCTTCTTCACCGATAAATACTTTACTTGCATATTTTACTTCCTTAAAGTCTATTTAGATCCTAAAATGTCTTTTATTTTTTGTATTTTACTTTTAATTACTTTTTAATGTTTGTTCAGTCCTTAAGGTGTCCTTTCTAAATATTCTTAGTTTCCATTTCTGAAATTTGACTTGATGAAGTTGTGGATGTTTCATTTTATTACACTTAGTGATTGTGATCATAACTACTCTAGAGAATGGATCATAAAGTAGATAGGAACACTTTCCTTATCTGACACTTTGTGATACTTCTCTGATACCAACTGTAACGCCCCAGTCCCGTTGCCGCACGCAACTGAGTTTGTTCAATTAAAAAACAATTGACGGCAAAATGGTGCGTTACTCGGGAAGATAACTGAACTTCCCCGATTAAACCTTCTTAGCATGAGAGCTGCTAAGACTCAACCTCAAGAGAAGGGGGCTGAGTATTAATCCTTATTATTAGTGTAGTATTCTTATCTTAAGTATTAGATAGGGTACCCATGTGTATTGGATCCAAGTTACATGAATACTAGAGTTTTATGAATATTCTGATCACATCACAAAACTAAGTATTAGTAGTAAATATAGAGTGCAGAAGCCTAAGCATACATCCAGAAACATTCATCACAAAAGCTAAAAAAAGCATTTATCTCAGAAATAGAAAAGAGAATACATCCAAAATTATTACAATAGCTTACTCAAATATTGAATAGAGTCTTAGTGCTGAACTAAAATAACTAAATAGAAAGTAAGGGCTGGAGAAGAGTCCACTAGTACTCCACAAACTCCTACTAGATCTCCTGGGTATCCACCTAATCTGGCCCCACAAACTGCTCTAGATCTAGCAAATTGCTGGATCCCAAAAGTACCTCATGTTAGACAATAAGTCTAACACATCGAACGCTACTCTAACGACTAAAGTTATCTATTATTTAACATTTTAATAGTCTAAATAAAGTTGTAAGAAAGCTGTAAAATGGTTGAAAGCTCAAAACAATATAAATTTGACAGTAAAGTAACTGAAATTGTAAAATGAATACTGAAATATAGAGAAAATAGTGAACAATCTAACACTGAATAAATGCTAATTTAAGACTATGTTGTATGCCATTGAATTCATAATTATGTACTTGAAAATGCCATAGAATTATATGCCATTGATATGCTGATTTAGTGTCTCATGACCCCACAGATTCTTAGGTGAGCGAATGCTCCGCTAATAGAGTCCTTAGGTGAGCCAAGTGCTCTGCTCCATGACTTATGCATTTATAATATGCCAAGGATTTAATGATGGTATGCTTTAAATCATCAAAATCTAGAAATCAATTCAATATCAAATACTTACTCCATTTATCTTCATTATACATAATTCACCTAGATGAATTCTAACTCCTAATTCTAATCAACTAAATGATCTTAGTTAAGATTATATATAGAATCATCAATTGAAGGGGTTGTATACTGACAGACTGTAAATACACATCTGCGCTCACACGCAAGTGTACGTAGTCTAAAGTAATAAGTGGAAAGTGTTAATTTTTGGGAATTTATCGATCCTTAGAGAATTGGTTGATTTGGCATTAAGGTGTATCTATTCTTACTAATGTTTAAGCTACAATATAATGGATGAGTTGGTTTTAATTCAGCACAATAATCACTAAGTAGAAATAGTAAGATAAGAGAAAGAGGAGAGTTGGGACCATCCCACATGTCATGATATAATATTTATGCGTATTAGTTTCTCAAGCTGTATCTTTCATTTTAACTTAAAATCAAGTACACCATAAGGTATCGCAGTTAACATAGTTAGTATATTTCCAAGAAAGGTAAATTTAACACTTAGTTTGTTTAACTGCACTTATCAAAGCGTACGATGATAAGGGGCAGAACTCAATCACATTTTATTCTCTCAAACTAAGCTATTAAATACCTTAATTACAAGCACACTTAGTGTTCTAAGAAGGGTGACTTGAGATATTTAGTTTGTTTAATTGCACTTATTGAAACTATTTATGTGATCGACCATATATACCTTGAAACAACATTGTTGTCTATGGCTGCGCTTAGTGATGTGAGGGTGTAGGCGCTTGCAGGCCCATTGCCGCATTTCTATTTTTGTGGAGGCCTAGCCGAAAGAGGTCGAGGTGTGTTGGCCAGTTTCTTCTTTTGACCCGATGTTGCAATCTGAGGGTGCCTCGAATGGTCAATGCAAGTATCATCAATGGTCATATTGGATGTGCAATGTTGGAAGTAGTGACCCTGTCGGCCACAAGTATAACAACATCCCCTACCATGGTAACACTTCCCATTAGGATGGGGCTTTGTACAACCATCATATGGATCATTAAGTGGGGCTACTGATGACAGAATTTGATTTTGATTAGCAAGTGCGATTATTACTATCTCCATTCCCTCGAATAACCTGGCCTAAGTGTTGACCAAGATCCTTATTGCCTCCAATAGTGTGGTGGCCTCAGTTAAGGAGCTGTCAGATATAGCAGAAGAGGGGGATGATCCAAGATTCATGGATTTATCTGAGTACGTAAAAGTGACATGATGTCAGAATCTAAGGAGAACTAAGTTAGACTGATTTCATTTTATTGATCACACTAGGTAAAGTGATTGACGTAAGAGGTACAACAGGTAGCCATTTACTAAAATAATGTATTCAATATAGTTCATCAATGGTGAGATGAAAGTGAATGTAGGTATCATCATAAGATTCTCTTCTTCATAGTACATTCTGTCGAGTTTCTACCATGACTTATGGAACGGAAGGTACTAGTGAAATAGAAGTCATAGACACTAGTGAAGGGTTTTGGTGACTTGATACAATAGATGGTCTTCCAATTTAGTGATTTTACTTTAGCCAACTATCTAATAAGGCTTTAATATTTCAACCAGTGTTAATCTCTCCAGAGAAATTGTAGGGTGCAAGAGGAGTGGAAGATGAACGTTCAGGATGCACTCCCACTTATCTCGAGGATAATGTATATTTTAAACTTCGAGGGAGAATACCATTGGCTTCAATGATTCACATAAGTAGGCTATGCTATTATCATACCAAGGAAGACACAACCTCTAATGTGGAAGGAAACTGCTTAAGAGTGGCGGAAAATTGATTTGAAGGTTGAACGTGTATAGTAATTTAATTTTCTTAGTATGGGAGTAAATGCCTAACATTTAAATTTCCTTGATCCTATAGGTTTTATAAATGTTTAATTCAGGTTAATTTGTTACTCATTCATCCTAAGTTCCTTCTTACTTAAGTTTTATTATTGTGACAACATTTTATATTTCTATGCTCATATTATTCTGAGCTCATGATTATGGTGCTTTGGATGTAACTCTAGTATCTAGTTAGTGACTGATGGGCAGATGAATAATTCATTTGGGTAGAGTGTAATGCAAATTCCAATCTGACACCTTATAGAATTCTTTGATACTAACTGTGGTGCCCCAACCTTTAATCTAGCAAATCCCTTACTTATCATTGGATTAGGTAAGATCCACAATCCACTAATAAGGGAAGGGTGTGCACAAAATAAATACATAATATCAATCACTAAATCAATACAAGTACAGAGTGTGGAAGTATATAAGTAAATAATACATCCATTTCACCATACATCAATTGAGAAACAAAATGAAACATTGCTCAGAAAATAATAGTGTAGAAAAGTAGACATAGTCACAAGTGTACCTGTATTATTATAAAATTTACTTTAAGTGTAAAAATGAAAAGAACATCACTCATCCTCACAAATAATATAAAAGAACTAAAGATCTTTTGCTCCACCCTGAAGTAACTCCTCTAGAAAAGGCTCTTCTACAAGAACTGGATCTTCAAACAGCTCAAACTCTGACAATGTCAGTTTCACAATGCCAGGGCCCCAAGCCAATAAGAGAAAAATCTTAATAGACAAATTATCTAAGTACATTTTAGGCTAAATATTTTACATGAATTATTAATATCACCATTTCACTTAAACTAACAAAAGTGAACTACATAGCATAGGAGCAGTATGCATACAAGGAACAGGGAAAGCTATAAATACAATATTTATAACTAAGCAGGAATTGAGGCAAAAAGGCGCACCTCAAGCAAACAATATAAGAAATAGGCATACATATATAATACAGTAAGTAAAAGTACTTAAAGAAAAGTCTAATCCAAACATGCTGATGATTATATGACACATGCTGATTTAAAATAATAATTTGAAACTAGTACATATAGTAAGTAGTAAAAATCTAACATCCTATAAATATGTTACAAGTTAGTAGGTAAGCATGAGTACAGCTAACTGAAATAATATACATCAATAACATAGTAAATAGTAAACTGAAATTGAAATGAGTATGTATAACTGCCATGTTAAAAAGAATTAACCAATCAGGTCCAACATAATTTCCAAAGCCTTTCTGGGCTAGGGCAGATAAAAATTCCTAAAGTCTTTCTGGGCTAGGGCAGACATAATAGAATAGCAGGACTGAAGAGACAGAAAATACAAATGCAGAATCTCTTAGTTATTTTACTTTTGTCTCTGTGGATATGTACATAAATAATTGAGGAGTCAAGCACATTTGCAAGACTACACAGATTCCAAGCTTAGCACACACTCCTTAATGAGTAATGTTAAGCATGTTTATTTCTCCTGACCCCTATCTAATGAAGTAAAATGCGCCAAATCACTAAGTCACTAAACCCAATGCAAATGTTGTCCTAATTATTCTAAATTTTCATTTTATGCATAAGGCTCTCTTACATGACATATCCAAAGAAATAAGCACACAATACAAGGAATGAGCATCACAAATAATCAAGTAGTAAGAAAGGGACTCTGCTGTACAAGGTAATACTGTTGTTGTCTAATTAAACCATTCTTACTAATCTAAGTTGCACAAGTTCAGGATCTCCCATTCCTGCTATCAAATGTAACTTAGAAATATGACCTTATATGCTACAAACTATTAGGACTAGCTAGCTCCTAATATGATTAAATCAATGTCGACTATGTAAATTAAATGAGAAATCATAACGACCTAGTTTATGAATTTAGACGCTCTAGACTAAGAATAAATCGAGATATACTAAATTAAAGGTTATGATTTTAACACCACAAGTTGGAGTTAAGCACATAACCTAAGGGTAAAGTCTAAGGATCTAATATTTTACTAAGAGTGAACTACAAATTAGGGTAAATCTTATTTGAGCAAAGATAAGCCCAATAGGATAATTCTCATATCCTAAGTCTTATGTTGAAAGACAAAATAATCAAAATTAAGTTAATAATCTAGAAAATAATAAAACCAAAGATTCATTCATTGAATAACTCTATTACTCAATGAATGAAATCTAACCTATAATCTAGTCCTAGACTCAGGAATAGTCCAAATGTGAAAGTATGATTTCCTAAAGAAAAGACTTAGAGAAAATTTTATTAAATTTCACAAATTTGATTGAATAGCTGATTTTATTCACTTAAAAGATCCTAATACAGTTATAATATTGGTTTTAATTATTTAAAAGATAAGTTAAGAGTTAAGGATGCTTAATTTAAATTTTGGGCATCCCTACTTAGAAGTCCAAAAAGTTACTTTTAATTTAGAGCTTAAGATTAGAATTTCTTATTACCAAATAATTCTTTATTATCTAATATGAAGTTAGACAGTAAGTACAGTCAATTTGGATAAGAAACGGCCATATAGGTCCAAACTAAGGGTTTTGGCCTAAAGGGCTATCTAGTAATTTATATCTAATAAAATCTAAATTTTTATACAGTTTATTATTGGTTGATGTTCAAGGATTTCATCGAGTCTAAGAATATTAAATTCAGAGGTTAAATGGTTATGTTATGAATGTTCTAAGTTTCAAGGGCAATTTAGTGATTTTCCTAGAGTTAAGGGGCAAAAACTGAACTTTACCATTAGAGATCAAAATTCTACAAACTCAGGGTCTATAGCTTTCCTGTAACATACTGAGTACTTTAACTAGGAGTATACCCATATTTGAACTTCAATTGGTAAAGTTATGACTTAAATAGGGCCAAGAGTATTTTAGTAATTTCTAATTTTCTAGTGTTTAGAACCTATATATTATCTTAATTTGCTGTTGGCACTAAGATTCTAAGCTAGTTAGCACTTTGAATTTTTTGATTTAGAGTTCAATTGATCAAGTTATGGTTAATTGAAAACCAATAGTATTTTGGTCATTTTGGGTGAGGATCCTAAATGTCACTTTACAAATAAACTACTAAATGGGAAAACTAGTACTACCACAGTGGTGGACTATTCTCCTGATCACTTTAAAACTCATATTGACTATATTTGGATAACTAGGTAAAAAGTTAGAGGACTTAATTTGAGTCCTAAAATGGCACTAGGTTAAATATTTCCCGAATCAAATTTTTGAACTACGCCATTTGATTCCTTTTATTTTTCTGAGTAAAATATGATCTATATTTGATATGTTTGGATCATTATTTTAAAAAGTATGAGGCATTTAGTTTAAATTAATTATTTATATTAGTTTCCTAAATTAAATACATTAATCTAATTTATTGGATTAAATTAATTTAATATAATATTTTAATTTAATTTAATTAAAATCATCTAATTACTATTTTAATTTAAGCACATTTATTAATTAAATCCTTAACTTGAATTAATGATAATTAACATAAATAATTAAACCCTACTATTTATTTGATTAATTACTATAATTATATTAAGCTATTCGATTAATTAATCTGCTAATTAGAATTAATCAAATAATTTAATTAAACTAATCACATCAGTTAAGTATAAATATATATATATATATATATTATTTTCTACTTACAACTATAAGTATACATACAAGATTATATATATATATAATCACATATATTTAACTATTATTTTTGCAAAAATTTAAAGGCGGCGGGCCCCGCCATGGACACGTGGTGTCCCCCGATTGGGCGTAGGACTACGATGGGTCCCACAGAGTCGACGTGACTGAGACGAATGCGATGGGCGGGCCCCACGCGCGTGACCGCACGGCGCCAGCGGTCTGCACGCGCGGGTCACGGCCCGAGCGGTCACGGGTCGAGCCCGGATCGACCTGGTCCGACCCGGAATCCCATCCTTCCCGCACAAGGGAGACTACAACTCGATCCCGACAGCCGATCCCAGCTCGTCGAAGGCCGGCCTACATGGCTTTGGCAAGGCCCCGAGGAAGCCTACCAGAGGGAGGTCGAACTTTTGCCAGAGAGGCTCCACAGAGCCGGCTAGGGTGAACCCTAGGTCTAGGGTTACAAGATGAGTCGAAGTCGATCGTCCTACTGCATGCAGCGATCCATGGCTGATCGATCGAACTCCTTGAATTGATCTGATTTGCTCAGTTGATAATCAAGAGTACGTAATAACCATACGACCTAAGCAATGGGATAATTATCTAAGAAATGGGGAGGGTTAGGACGGGTACGCACATTAGCTGCCGGAGGAAGACAACTTGAGCTGTAACTTTAGATCCGCTACTTCTACGAACGACCGAAGAGAAATAGGTGGCAGCGAAGGGAAGCTAAAGTCGTGGCTTGGGTGGATACTATGAGTTCCTTGGAGGTGTCGGCAGCGGTTGGCTAGGCGACCCCAGCGGCGGCCGCTTGCGACGTGCCACACAGGCTCCTGCGGACAATTTTAGGAAGGAGAGCCGGCGGCCGTTCGATTAGTTGATCGAACGGTGCAGATGTGCCGTTCGATCGAACGGTGCAGATGCGTCGTTCGATTGAATGGCACGGAAGGATACGCCGTGAGGGAGAGTGATGGAATCCGTTAAGCTATTTAAATTATAATATTATTTAAATCAATTTATTTAAATTTCATTAATTAAAAGTGAATAATTATATGCATCCCAAAATTTTCCAATGCATCACCCCTAATTAATTGAGGGGTAAGGAACGCAATGGCGATGTCAGATTTTTGATTTGATGAGTATTTTAATTTCCCAATTTTCGGGGCATTTAAATATTATTAAAATATTCGATAAAATTTAGATGACTTCCGATTGATACCAAAACATCACCTCTAGCTAATTTGGAGGCAATGAGTGCAATGGCAAAGTCCAATTTTTGATATGAGATCAATTTAGATAGGTCAAATTCTAGAGTTACTGGATTTTTCCAAAATCAAGATTTGATCTATTTGACTCGTGATTTAGACTGGGTCTTGATGGTGAACTGCTAATGACTAAATTGGAGTACTAAGACTGAGATTAGAACTTGGATTAGTCCTAAATGGCTAGGATGACAACTTGGGTTATTATAGAGTGACTCATCCAATCCCAAGTTTTATTAAAATGATTCAGCACTATGGATATACACTAACACATCTTATTGATAATCTACTGATTTCAATAAATTTATTTAATAAACAAGAATTATCAAACTAATGAATCCTTATTCCATTGGAATGGATCCTACTTAAGGTTCCAAGGATGTAACCTAAAGGTCACTCAATTTTTGAGTTATTACCACATAGGAGAATCTCATGCTAAGTTCTTAAGTGATCCTACCACAAGGGTCTAAGATTAAGCATCTAAAGCTAATAGGGAGAATCTAAATTCCTACCTCAAGATGTAAATAATAATCTCTTCCTACCTCAATAGATTATTTATTAATATGGCTTAGCAAGTATTGAGTTAGTAATACTAAGGCAAGGATCTTGCACTTCTAACATAAAGAAACATCAAGACTCTATAGGTTTCACTAATTTCACAACTATTGTTATTTAGAATTTGTTTGATTAGATTAGATGGGTAGCCCATCTGATCTCTAGCTATGCTATAATCATGGGTTACAATTATGTATATTATTAAAAATTGATCTTCTTGCTAATCAATATAGTATTATGATTTATTACATGCTAAGAATTTTACTTAAGAGAAAATCAAGGTGTTAAAGAAATAAGTTCAGATTGACAATTACATAAATTCCTTAAGGATATTAGCACTTTTAGTTCAATGATTTAACATTAATACTAAATTAGGGTATATTATTGGCATTATGCAGGCTGATTTATCTTTCAATAAAGCTAGTTTAATTAAAGTGAATAAGGATTTAGATCTTAATCAAGATAAGGACTTAACCCCTAACCTCATCCAATCAAGACCAATTGTTTAGTTTATAGATCAACAACAAATCAGTGAGTTATTAGTATATTATTGATGTTCATTTCAAGTTCAATATTAAGATTGATTTACTTAATCATTTTCTTAGATTATTAAGTTTAAACATTAATTAATGTCAAATTAATTAAATCAAGTGTGCAAATAAGTATAATAGCTCTCTAACATACATTCAATTGCTATTGAAACAAATGAACTTAAATTTAAATAAAATTGAAAGCAGTTAAGGCTAATCAAACCCTAAATTGAGCAACAATGGATTAGCACTTAATTACAAATCCAACTATTGAATATTAATAAAACTTGGCAAGTATATTCCATTTAACCGTGTGAATAATTAGAGACTATGTTTGCTAATTTTAGTTAAATATAAACCCTAATTTTTATTAATCATGCATTTTTAAGATTATCCCATAATTAATAATATAATAATCAAAAAATTAAGCCACCTAGTACATGCATTCTACAAAGCATTAGAAATATAATGGCACCTAAATCATATAATTTGGCTAACCATAAACACTAATCAACTGTAACTAAGCTTTGGAGTAATTAGGCAAAATCAAAAAATCCAGCCATTAAAAGTGCAATATTATTTTTTACTTAGATTCCTTATAATTTTTGAACAAAATGATATATAATTTTATAGGGTTTGGATTAGTGGATCAAAAGTTATTCAATTAATTTATTATGCATTTTTCTAATTAAATTTTACTATGATTCAATTAATTGGATTATTTTCCTTAAGGAAAATAAATCCAATTAATATTCTTAATATTAAATGGGCTCGGCCATTATCCAAAAAGTGCGGGATGGCTGGGGCCCAGGAGACCCGGCTTTGTCGCACAGTGCGGGTCATGGGCTGACCCTACCCGCATAGCGCCGTCGTCACCGTTCACCCAAACCTGAGAGAGATCGATTAAGGAAACCCTAATTGGTGAAATTTTTTATTGATAGGGCATGCCATGGCCACAGGTTTGTAGTAAATCCACTCCCAAGCCCAGACGCACTGAATGGGACATGAAGCCCTCTGTGAGAAGGACTAGTTCTCCTGGACCTTACTCACCCGAGAGCTCATGCTATGGAGCTATTATGGGGAGTTAATTCTCCCCATGGAGGCCACAATTGACCTAGGGCTCAATCCCTACACCTTCAAGGAGGTGAGATGGATTGAAGCTTTCAAGCAGCAGGGTCTGGGATGGTCTGACTTATTGGGTCCTTACTCGGGCCCAGTTCATCCTATAACCCGAACCCTATCGAACGATTAGGTCCAATCTGGGCTAAGCCAGACCCCAAATTTGATAGATTTAAGTTCAATTAACCTATGTCGACAATCACAAATTGAATGTACTAAAGTACTGAGCCTAATTGGCTAAGTTCAGTAAGCTAAGCTTCTTGGACAGACGATAAGGGCTGGACCGACTAGCTGGGGAGATCCTGAGGCTTAGCTGAGCTGTAGAGAAGCTCTTAGGGATTCCGAACACCAAGAGCACCCTCTATATGCAGTTTGTAAGCTAGGAATCACTAGGGAGAAGCTTAGGCAGACCAAAATGGAGAAGAGGGAACTTCAACTTTAATTGATTAGCAAAGGGGGTCATGGATGAAATGCAGAGGCTATTTATAGCCTCAGCAGAGAGGTGGGAAGGTTCTAGAAATGAGTGATTGGGCTGTGGGTGGCCCAAGAGATCAAGCTATGGCCAAGCTCTTAGCTTTCTAATTCGATCTTGGCCAGGCCATGGGGCCTGATTAGCTTGATATACCATTGAGGGAAGAATCCCCAACAGTTTGCTGAGGTGGAGGAGATCATGGGAGACAAGGCAGGCAGATGGCGTACATGAGATCTAAATTGTCATGAGTGGGTGCGATCGGGACAAAGATCTATAGTGCAAGTGCATTGTGGGTCATTTGATCTATCGATCAGAGCCACGGAATAGCCCTGATGATCTGGATCCTAATGGTCGGATCCAAAATGATTAGAGCCGTGGGATCTAAGGGAAAGTTCATACGACGGATCCACGATCCTGCAAGATTAAATCCTAGCCATAGGATTTGGAAGAGGGACGGCTAGCAACCACAGATCTCTGCTGCCGCATGACCCGGGCTCCACAGCGAATCGCCCGTTGTCAGCATAGCGGATCCCAGCGGTTAAATTAATTTAAGTGTAGGTTTGCAAATATAACTTATTAGAGTCCCTTATATCCAATTATCCTAATTTAATTAAATTTGAATTATGGCCCAAATAACCTCTTAAAATTCCCAAACATTCATTCCTAGTTAATTTGGGGGTCAGGAATTTAAAAATAAAATCATATTTTGAATTTGAGGTTAAAATACTTTAACTATTATTTAGGGTATCTACATTGATCAAATGACTTAATTGACCAAGAGGAGTCCGATTGAACCCAAACGCTTAGGGTTAGAATAAAATGATGTAGTGAATGCTATGGAATTATAATTAAGGCATGGATAAGCTTAGATTAAGCTAATTAACAATCTAGGATTATTACATATGCTCCCTTACTTCTTCAAGATTTGACATCTGTTCTTTTGATAAGCTAAAGTGACTTGCAAGGGGAATGCCCACTGGCTTTGCTTTACTCATGTTAAAACTTTTTAGTACCTTTTCAACATATTCTTTCTGCAATAGCTTTAGGATTCATACACTTCTTTCCTTATGAATTCTCATTCTAAGAATCTACTTGGCTGGCCCCAAGTCTTTCATGTCAAATTCCTTTGACATTAACTCTTTCAGCATCCTTATCTCCTCCATGTTCAATCCTGTAATCAACATATCATCCACATACATCAACAGAATGATATAAAAGGACTTACACTATTTTATGTAGCAACAGTGATATGCTTGGCATCTCTTGTACCCCAATTCTGACATGAGCCTATCAAATCTCTTATACCACTACCTTGGTGCTTGTTTTAAGCCAGAGAGGCTATTCTTGAGATTGCACACTAACTCAAGTTTTACATTCTCTTGAACCCTTACCCTTTAGGTTGTTTCATGTACAACTCCTCCTCCAGCTCTTGGTGAAGAAATGCACTTTAAGAATCTATTTATTCTGATGCAAATCCTCAACTGCAATATTGTTCAACACAACCCTGATGGTTATCATCTTCACAACTAGGGTGAAGATCTCACTGTAGTTGATCCCAAATCTTTGCCGGAAGCTCTTTACTACAATTATCACCTTGTAGCACTTGCTTCCTTTTGGTTCTTCCTTCACTCTGTAAACCTAATTGTTCTGAAGGGCCTTCTTCCCAACTAGTAGAGGTGATAACTCCCATGTCCCATTTGACATGAGTGATGTCATTTCATCATTCATGGCAGCCTCCCACTTGATTAAATCTTTAACTTGAGGTGCCACTTCAAGATTCTTAGTTCACCATCATCTATTAGTAATAGGTAAGAAATAGAAGAAGTGTACCTCTATGGTGGTCTTGTGACTCTTGTTGATCTTTTTAACATGGGTATTTGTGGTTCAACATTGATACCCTCCTAAGTTTTTTCATGTACTCCAATATCTGGCTCAATATTGTCATCAATTTCTATGTGCTGGGGCTCAACATCTGAATCATTCTTGGAATTAATCTTGACTCTAATAGAATCCTTGTATATTTCATTTTCATTAAAAGTGACATCCATTCTTCTGATGACCTTTTGATTTTGATTGTCCTTGAATCTGTAACCAAACTTTCCCGTGCCATATCCAATGAATGTGCACTTGATCGCCTTAGCGTCAAGTTTGCTCTTGGATCTTGCATCAAAGTGCTCATATAATGACCAACCAAATACCTTGAGGTGGTTCATTTTCACCTCCTTTATGCTCCAAGCTTCATCGAGAATCCCCTCATTTAAGGGTACAGAAGATCCCTGATTTATCATGTAAATAGCTTTGTTATTAGCTTCAGCACAGAACTACTTTGGTAGACCCAGATTCAATCTCATGCTCCAGGCTTTTTATGTGGTCCTGTTGCTCCATTATACAACAAAATTTTGCTGTGGTGTTCTTAGGACTATAAACACCCTCTTGATACCTCTCAAGGAACATAACTATTTGAACTGCCTATCACATTACTCACCGCTATTATCGGACCTCAAGCACTTAAGCTTTAAGCATGTCTCATTCTCCACCATAGCTAACCACTTTCCAAGCACATCAAATATGTCAGATTTATATTTTTAAAAGTAAACCATACCTTCCTTGTACTGTCATCAATGAAGGTGACAAAATATGTGGCTCCACCTGTGGAAGAAGTAAAAGTTGGCCCCCATATATCTGTATGCACAAACTCAAGTTTTTTGATTTATAACTATCTTCCAACTTTAGAAAATGAAACATTCTTTTATTTTCCTAGCACACGGTCTTCACTGAAATCCAAGTCTACTAACTTCAGTCCTTGGATATTCCCCTATCACTATAGGGATTTTAATCCCCTCTCGCTCATATGGCCAAGTCTTTAGTGCCATAGATCTGCATCTATCTCCTCTGTAGCTGTAATCAAATCAAACACTTTATTGATCAGGTACAGTGTACCTTCCATATTGCCTCATGGAACAATGAGTTTACCCATGGTGACCTTTCATGTGTCTCCAGTGAAACAAGTGTTGTAGCCCTTTCGTGCTAGCTAGCTCATAGAAATCAAATTTCCTTTTAGACATGGAACATGTCTAACATCTTTGAGCTTCCAAAATGTGTCACTTAGTTGTTGAAACATTTACATCACCTCTGCTAATGATGTCACAAGATTTGTTATCTTCATGATATACTTTCCCTAAGTCACCCTTGGTGTAGTTCTTGAAGGAACTCCTCAACGGAGTTGCATTAGAGGATGTGCCTGAGTCCACTACCCATAACAATGTGTTGACAAGTGAGAGGATCAACACATCCTGATCATCCTCAATTGAAACATTCATAGTGGGGGCTCATCATCTTACTTCCACATCTTGGCTTTGTTAAGGTAGGGCAGTCCTTTTTGAAGTGACTCGCCTTCCCACAGTTCCAACAATCTAGCTTTGGTTTTCTAGGTCTTGATTTTCCTCATCAAAACATTGAACTATTTATGTTGTCTCCTTTCAGTATGTCTTCCCTTGCTTTCCTCATTCAATGCTAAGATGGATGCCTCCCCATGGGATTTATTCTGCTCCTCATTCAGCAGAAGCCCGACAATGTTGTCAAATCTCAATGATGCATTTCCTGATGAATTGATGATGGCAATAAATATCCCACCTAATTGTCCGACAATGAAGAGAGGAGCAACAAAGCTCAGACCTTGATATATCCAAAATTTATAGCAAAAATGTAGTGCTTTAGCATTCAAATCATAATATATATACATATACTTTGAGTGGAAATTATACTTTTGTAGGAAAAATGAAGAAAATGGGAAGTATGAGCTGAATCACTGAATTCTGGGTGAAAACCACCGCAGCACGCAGTGACGCGCCACGATAGTCCATCAAATTCCCTTACCTAGAAGTATACCTGAGGACCTGGATGGAAGCCCGCTGTAACACACCACAGTGGGCCACAACATCATTTCCCAAGAGAAAAATTAGAACCTTATGCGGAATAATTGAACAATGCCAATCCGCTTTCTCATAAAATAAACCACTACACCGCGCTCCAAGCACGCTACAATGCGCTATGCCCCATATGGATTTAAACTAACTTGGAACAAAACTGTTGCAGCTCGCTGCGGCGCGCCACAGTGCGCCTCAGCGACATATTTAATTAATCATTCAGAACTTTATGTGAACTAATTGAACAGTCACTATTCCATGTTCACAAAAGTTTACCGCCATCGCACCACATTGCACCGCTGCAAAATTTTAGATTATTTATGCAAACTTTATGTGAACTAATTGAACAGTCAATATTCCGTGTTCTTAAAAATTTAACCGTTGTTGCTTCTCAAAGCTCACTTGCACCCTTTTTCTTAAGAATTCTACTAAGAGAATTGATGCTTGAGAACCAAGTATCCTTCAACTCATTCTCCGTGGGTCAGCAAAGCAGAAGGGATGAGAGGACATTGGGAACCCAATGGATGATGTGACATAGTTCATTGGATCTAATGCATCCTTTCATCTAGCTAAACTGCATGTGCAAGCGCATGACGCATTGTTGATGAAAATTATGTTTGTGAGATCCAACAAGTAAAAGAAGATATTTGGTAACCTAGATGTAGGAAATCAAAGGTAAATTAAACCATGATCTCATAAAGGTGTAAGCGCCAAGGTAGAACCCCTAAGGAGTTTTCATTGTAGCACTAAATCTAAACTTATTATAATTGAAGGATTGCTCAAATTCTAACAGTGATCACATGATTTAGTTTGGCATAAGTAAATCAATTTATACATTAAACAAAGAAGTGAAAACACCAAATCCTTTCAAGTGCTACAATGAAATTCCAACTCTCTCTCTTTAAACAAATTGCATCTTATCTTAAAGTCATTTGTATTGATAATTTAGGAACCAAATTAAAACCAAAACTCAATCTTCTAAACATTATTGAAAGAAGATGTAACTTTGTATCACAACTACCATTCCCAGAGGACAATAAATCTCAGAATTAACTTCCACTTATTACTTCAGACAATGTACACTTGCGTGCAAGCGCAGACGTGTATTTTCTGTCTATCAAGTTATTGACGCCATTGCCGGGGAACGATTTTGTTTTTTATTAAGCACAATCTTTATGTAAATAGTGATTTAGACTATTTTCTTAATTGTTATACATATTTTCATTTTCTATAATTATATCACATTGTGCTAACTTTAGTGTAAATTTAGATTTGCATTAGTTCTTATTTGCAGCTAAAAAAGTAGAAAATTCCTAAATTTTTTTGGTTGTTGAAATATATTGCATACTTCTATTTGCTGAATTATTATTTACTGAATTATATTATTGAGTTTGACTGCTGTGACTTGTTCTTACTAGCTGTAATCTTTAAACTGCATAAGTAGGAGAATACTTTCAAAAATCTTTTTCAGTCATGAAATAAATAGAACCTATCTTAGAGCTAGAAGAGAGCGAGTAATCTTAAACCAACAATAAGTACACATGGAAGATTTAAAGGTCAATCCCGTAGAGCAAGTAGTAAACGCTAGGAGAAAAGTTCTTAGAGAATATGTGCTTCCAAGCGTACAAGGAGTCCAAAATGCTATAGTTAGACCTCCAATTCAGGCAAATAATTTTGAGATGAAACCATCAACTTTAAATATGTTCCAAAACAACCAATTCAATGGTCTAGCATTGGATGAACCTAATGCATATATTTCAAATTTTTTGGAAATATACGACACTTTTAGATTTAATGGAGTATCTGATGATGCCCTTAGGTTAAGATTGTTCCCATTTTCACTGAGAGATAGAGCAAAAGGTTGGCTAAGTTCTCTTCCTGGCAAGTCCATTAGGACTTGGGATGACTTGGCTAGGAAATTCCTAGCCAAATATTTCTCACTTGCTAAGGCTATCAGGCTAAGAAATGAGATTTCAAATTTCTCTCAACAAAATGGAGAAAACTTGTATGACGGCTGGGAACGCTTTAAGGACTGCTTAAGGCATTTCCCGCATCATGGGTTCCCCTTATGGATGCAAGTGCAGATTTTTTATAATAGATTGAATGCACCTACAAGGACACTTATTGATGCAGCCGCAGGGGTTCTTTGAGTTGTAAGACTCTAGAGGAGGCCTTTGATCTCTTTGACAAAATGACAAATAATACGTATCAATGGCCGACTGAGCGATTACTCCCAATACAAAGAAGATAAATAAACTAAATGAGACAAATCAATTGGCCTCGCTTCAAAGGAAAGTTGAATTATTAACAAAAAAAATTGAGAGCTTGAATGTGAGCGCTGTTCATGAAGTAAGCTGTGAGTTGTGTGGAGAGAACAACAACAGCGAGTGCTGTAACTTAAACAACCCCTTCACCCCTTCACAAACTGAATAAGTAAGATTCATGAGAAATAACAATAATAATAATAACCTCCACAATAACCCTTACTAAAATACATACAATCTAGGGTGGAAAAACCATTCGAACTTTTTCTGGAGTGAGGAAAATTCACAAGAAAATAAAAACTCTCAACCACAAAATAGTCCAACCAAAAATTTCAATAATTCCTATAAGTCCACTCAAAATAGTAAGCAAAAATTCGAGTTAGAAAAATCATTTTGGGCTTTTAAAATTGAAACCAAGCAATTTATGAAAAGGGCCGAGATGACCATGAATCATCATGAAACCTCAATTCAAGGAATTGAGGTGTCTCTTAGGAATATTGAAGTCTAATTGGGACAAATTTCAAAACAGTTATCTACTCGGCAGCAGGGAACTTTGCCTAGCTCAATTGAAATTAACCCAATGGAAACTGTGAGTGTCAATTCATTCAGATAAAACTGAAAGAGATTGTCCTAATGATTAAACTAAAGAAAGTAGATCTAGATGGGGGTTAGAAAGTAAATTGGGAAGCAGACCAATTAAAAGACTAGTGGCAGAAAAGAAAGAGGATCCTAGAAGGTTGAATATCCCGTATGTGATTGGGGGTGAGGTTCTTCCCTTTATGTGATCTTGGAGCAATGATCAATATCATACCTTACCATGCATACAAGGAATTTAATTTGGGAGGGATGGAGACTACCTCAATGATCTTAGAATTTGCAACCTTGATTCAAAAACTCCTTTAGGAATAGTTAGAAATGTACCCGTTGGTCTAGGAAAGTTCTCCATCCCCACTGATTTTACTATTTGCAAAGGGGATACGTAGAATGAAAATTCCACTATCATATTTGGGCAACCTTTCTTAGCTAGCACCAATGCCATAATTGATGTAGTCAAGGGTATAATTAGCATAAGGGTCAAGGGTGAGGCTGCTATCATCAATCTAAAACCCACCCTATTTAAAAAGAAAATGATTGAATTTGCTTGGAAATGGATTTTGAGTGAAGAAGACATGTGCAAGGTGCTGCATCTTAAAACCTAGTCGTGAATGAAAAAAATTCTGAGAATGGTACGAGCTCCCCAACTGGAGGGGAGGCTGAGGAAAAAGCAATTAATAGAAAGAAAAAGATTATGAGATGAAAGAAGAAAAAGAAAGGAATTCCCAATAAAAATTTTGAGATTAGGGAAGATGGGAAGGAGACTTGTGATTCTATGAATTGGAGCACAACAAATGGTCACTCTTATACTGCAAAAGTGTGGGAAAGAAAGCCCCCAATTAAAAAAGCCACTTAGATTGATCCTTAATGTGTCTGGCAAACAACATTAAATCAAGCACTTTTTAGAAGGCAACCCAAAACTCCATCTTGTTAGAATTAGCACTTAGGAGTAGTTCAAAATTAATAAACAACCAAAAAACTTTAAATGTGGAAAATATTCTGAACTAAATTTAAATTATGGAAAAATATCTGCTCAGAAGCCGCTGCAGCGCGCCACAGTGGATTTTTTTGCCACAGAGCGCTACAGCGGATTTATCCGCCACAGCATGCTATAGAGGATATTGTCGCTATCGTGCACTATTGCATACAAATCACAGCACAATATGACCAGGGTGCCACAGCGCACTGTGACGCACTGCAGTGAAGTGTGTCCAACTGCAATCAAAATTTACTGCCTTGTATTTCCAAGGCAGTCAAAGATGCTACAACGCACCTTAGGACCTTAAATTTGAATTTTAGGTGCTGCAAAAGCTGTGTTTTTCCATCTTTTTGACCAAAAAGTTAATCACACTTATGGCATGATTTAAGACTAAGTTGACTAAGAATTAAAATACAGTAAGTGTGATTATTCCAAATAACTAAAAAAATCATTTCTTCCCATTGCTAAAAAAAGCTGCTAGAAGGGAGTATGATGCTACACCTCCTTGAGAACTCAAACACCTCAGCTCTCAACTCTTCCAACTATTATCAATCCATCATTTCTCTCAATCCCTTCATTCTAAGCATTAAGAGAGACATGTCTTCAGGAAAGAAATTCACAGCGAGCAAGGGAACTTCTGCCCCCACAGCTAGTGGAGCTTTCAATAAGAAAAGATTTTCTTTGATTGAAGAAGAACAACGCTTCAACCAAGTAATAATTAAAAGAAAATTAATGCCAAAATGGGGATTTGGGCTCCCATACCTTTTGAACCCTACTCAAGTCTTGAATAGGGGATAGGATCACTTGGTATGTCCCCCAAGCCCAACCTACCTCTCCATTATGCAGGAGGTTTATGCCAACACAATCAATGCGGTTGGGCATAAAATTTTTGTGAGAGGGAGGATTGTTGAGTTTGGGAGTAGGGACATAGAAAGATTGTATATCTTAAGAGAGGTGCAAGACTGCTCCTACCTCTAACTGATAAGTTCCCAATATGACCCAGCATCAATTGCAAGCGAGATCATCTGCACAGATGCGGGATGAGGAGGAAACATGGCAAACATTCCCCGAGCACTCCTAACGGAGTCGAGCAATGCTTGGCATGTGTTCGTCTCCAACTTTTGTCATGCCCTCTAGACATATAAGTGAGGTGACCCGGTCACGAGTGCTGCTCCTTTGTGCATTGCAAGGAGATGAAGATATTCATATCTCCATCATTATAAGGGAGCAGCTCTGGAATGCCATGACTGGGCCTTACGCCACTATTGCTTTTGGGTCACTCATTTTAGGTATTTGCGAGAGTCAAGGGGTAAAGATGTAACAACCATAGGTTGTTACCCTGCTATATGTATAGCTTAATCAATCTTTAACTTTAATACCATTGCTTATATAACATGAAATTGAGCCTATCTAGAAAATTTGAAATCCATTAGACTTCTATAGGTCTAAAATGACATTTTGATCAGTCTAGATGCCCTAGATTAGACCTAAGATATTTTGAGCTCAGAATTAAAATCTGATTGCATTTTTAAATTTCTCACCCCCAAATTAGCTAGGGGTGAAAGTTTGGTGCAATTTGAAAATCATTTAGGCCATAATTCACATTTAATTAAAATAGTCTAATTACATAAAAGGGTTCCTAACTATTCTAAATTGCAAATATACCCTTTAAACTAATTTAACAGCCAGGATCCACTGTGCGGACCGCGGGGGTTCTGTTGAAGAGTCCTGGTTATGCGATAGCGGAGTCCCATTGATCTCACTATCGAGCCTTTAGATCCCACGGTCTGGATTTAATTCTGCGGGATAGCGGATCCACCGTTAGATGAAATCGTGAATCCTATGGCTAGGCTCACTCCCGCAATCGGCCATTAGGATCTGAGCGATCCCAGCTGTAGCACTATCTGATCGATAGATGAGACGCCATCCAAAGGTCCCGCTACTATGAACCTTCATCTTCCTCTCGCCCGCAACCGACCGAGAAAATCCCCCGTACCACCAGCTATCGAGCCTATCCCCCACTCCCGTATCCACCTCAGTAGATCGTTGCGACCTCCCCCATCTTGGCAAGAGCCCCAATTGGGCCTTGTAACCTGACCGAGCTCAAATTAGAAATTCGAGAGCTCGTCCATAGCCCAACTCCCTCGGGCCTCCCCAGCCCAAAACATTACCTCTAGAAGCTTTCCAACCATTTGCTGAGGCTATAAATAGCCCCAACATTGCTCCATTTGATCCTTGTTGATCAATTGAGCTCTCTGCATCTTCCGCCATTACCGTCCATCCGAGCTTGCATAGGTGATCCCAGGAGATCTCGAACTACTGATAGTAGGCTCTTCTGAAGTTCAAGATCCTTTGCAGCATTTGGAGGTTCAGCTAAGGTCAGTCGAACCCTCTCCCAGCTGTGCCAAAGAAACCATGTACCCTCATTTGCTCAGCCTGAGCCAATTGGGCCCAGACTCTCTTCCTTTCGATTCATAATCATGTGTATTGTCGAAACAAACCCAAGGCTATCAAACTTAACCCTAAGCTAGTCTCGATCGATCAAATCGATTGATCGGGCTAAATCCTTAAGAAACACCATGGGTCGAGTAAGGCCCCAGTGATCCAACCCACCTCAGGCCTTCAAACCAGGGGCATCGATCCGTCTCACCTCCCTGATGGTGTAGGGATCAAGCCCTGGGTCTGGCATGGCCTATGTGGGGAGAATTGTCTCCCCACAGTAGCTCTGAGGCAAAGCCTCTCGAGTGAGTAAGGTCTGGGCTACTCTGACCACCTCACATGGGTCTAAGGGGTTCAATCAAAGTGTCTTGGCCCACTGATGGTGTGAGGATCAATTAGGGGTCACGACGTGGCCGAAGCGCTCAGAATTTATTCACGAAAGCCAACCCTAATTCCCTGGGTATCAGGGGAGGATTGGGGACGATGGCACTGTGCGGGCTGGGTCAGCCCATGACCCAAGCTGCATGACAATGCCGGGTTCCTCGGGCTCTAGTCGACCCGCGCTGTTCGGCTAATGGGCCGAGCCCATTTAATTAAAATTCGATTAATAGGATTTATTTTCTTAAGGAAAATAATCCAATTAATCCAATCATAGGAAATTATTTAAATAAAAATACGGAATGTATTAATTGAATAACTTTTAATCAACTGATCCAAACACTATGATATTAATATCAAATGGATCAAAAAAATCCTCAGGAATAAGAATATAAAATAATATTGAACATCCAATGGTTAGATTTTCCATTTTTGCTTAATTATTACAGATCTTGATTAGGGCTGTTTAGCAATTATACTTAACCAAATTGCATGTTTAGGGTTCCATTAGCTTCCCTATGATTAGTAAAATGTATGTGCTAAGTAATTTATTTTTCTAATTTTTGCATTCTAACTTATGCCCTAATCTTATTAAATCATAATTAATAAAAATTAAGGATTATAACCATTAGATTTTAGCAAACTTAGTCTCTGATTAATTGTATGATAAGATAGAACTTATGAGCCAAATTACATGAATTTCTGATGGTTGGAATTATAATTATGTGCTAATATTTTTGGATTAGTTTAGGGTTTGATTAGCACTAATTACTTTCTATTTTTATGAATTTTTCTATTATTATGCATCATGACAATAAGTTAGATGTATTGAAGCCATGTATGCAAATTTATAATGTATAAATTTAATAAACCTTACTTGAAGAACTTAAACACCTTAATTAATCTTAAGAAGTCTTAAGACTTTGATCAAGCTATTAAGACTTGATTTTGGGTCTAAGATTGCCACCAATAATACATTTGAAATTCACTAATTTGGGATTGATTTATAAATAAACATTTGATCTTGATTAGACATGAGTAAGGAGTTAAACCCTAATCTATTTGATTAAGATCCAAACTCTTTAACTTAATTAAATTTACTTGATTATAAGATAATGCAATCATCATTATTCCAATAATACATCTGATTTGATATTGATCTTAAACATTTGGATTAGACATGTTAAGGTTAATAATAAATCTATGTGATTACTTAATCTGAATCTAAGCTTTAGATCCTTAATTTTCCCCTAAATAAGACTATTAGCATAAGAAGACTAATAGAATCATATTGATTGAACAAGTGATCTAACTATAATAATATCCTTGATTTAAATCCCATAATCTTAGAATAAGTTATGATCAAATGACTTAATCATCTGATCTAATCACTCTAAACTTAAATGATAAGTAAAACGTAGAATGTTAGCATTAGAAGTAAGAGTGTGAGATCCTAAGTATTTCATCATAAGATTGTCTCTGAAATATTTTGAGACCTAAAATTAAATTATTTAAATTAAAATCATAGGTTTAATTTTCTGAATTAATTTCCTTAAGGAAATTAATTCAGAAATCCTTTAATATTAAAAGTCGGCCCAAATTCAAAAGGAGCGCATCACGGGTCGGCCCGACCCATGACTGCGTCTTCTTTCTATGGATGCCCCGACGCCCGAACCCTAGGGCGACCTTCCATCACCGAATTCTCCACGCTCCGGCCACACCATGCTTAGCTCTCGATGGCTACACCTTTAGGACCTGAAGACGCGTCGATTGGACCAAGAAGCCCTGTCTGGGAGGTGCTGGAGTGCTACTCGGCTGAGACGTCGCTTAAGGTGGTGCGTCAGTGAGGGTCGAATTCCCCTCACAGAGCTGACTATATGGATCGATCTCAATACATACACGATTAGAGGCTATAGGGGAATCGGTTGCGCGAGACAGAGATCCTAGGGAGGTCTGGATCACTGAAGGGTTACTCACGATGAAATGCAGAGAAGAGTCAATGTCGAGTTGATCGATTCTCAGCCAAATCGATCGATCCGATTGAACCCAACCTTCGATACTGTTCAAAAATCAATGCTGAGAGCTCCTAGCACCAATTGGCTAGCTAAACATCCGAGGGAAATGCAATATTCAATGAACCATAGGCCAACTAGCAATGCACACTCAGATGACAAATTTGTCATCTGGTCCACTACCAGGCCTTGCTAGAGGGCTAGGCACCTGCTAAGAAGTCAAGGAGGGGTCCTAAGGCATCATCTAGGGCTAGATTGGAAGTGAGCCGAGCTAAAACCAGTTCGACAGAGGAATTGGGATCGATGGCTGTACCTGAGGAGGGCGAGGTGACTGAGGCAATGCAGACAGCTCGGATCACTCCAGATGGTCACAGAAGCTCTATCAAGGGGGTTAAATCTTCATACACAAACCCACTATCAGTAGTACGCCACAGGTTCAGATGCTGGGGAGCTTGAACTACTAGTGAACACCAACAGAGAGGGAGAGGGTCAAGCAGTCTATCCACTGAGAGCAAATGGATTCTCTTTGAAATCTTGGGGGTATTTATAGGCTCTAGAGAGGTTTATGTCAGTGGCCAGGGCCTTAGACTTGGGCTGAGAGGGCTCTCTCCATCTTCCACAATTGGGAGGGTCCAAGCCTCTGGGTCACCTTACTAAGCTCGGCCACAACTGGAAGGGTCCTAACGGCCTAGGGGACAAGGTAGGAGGGAGTGGGGGACAGCGCTGGCGTGGCATCGTACGAGCAAATTTTTATGTCGAGCTTCCGATCGAGCAAAGACGACGATCCATAGTGGCAGGGTCCGTATCCATCATTTGATTGCGAGACCATGGAGGATCGATGGTCTGATGCGGCTCCCAATTAATAGAATCATCGAGCAGATCTTGTGCGTCGGATGATAGATATCGATCAGGCGGATAGGATTAGATCACGGCGGGTGTTTTATCAGCTGTAGGATCATGAGCATTAGGATCCGTGCTCGAGCATCCATACGTTGGGTATGGTGCCCTCTGTTGGGACCCCGCAGCGGATCTGTCGCAGTCCCAACAGCAAATCCTGGGATATAAAAATATTTAAATAATTAAATTAAATTAATTATAATTCATTTAATTAATTATTCCATTTTTATTAAATTTTTAAATCCAATTTAGGACTAGATGAGCCCCAAAAATTCTTAAGAATTCACCCTTAGCTAATTAGGGCATGATGAATTCAAAATGAAATCAAATTTTAATTTGGAGATCAAATTAATTTAGGTATTTTCTAGGGCTTAAAAATAAGTAAAAATACCAAATTTCTCAACTTAGTTCTTATTGATTTCAAACTTCTAAGGTTTGGTTTAAATGACCCATTGAGTCTAGTGAAATCAAAATTAGATCTTGGTTTGGCTTAATTAATCTGGATTTAGCTAGGATAACAACTTGGGTTGTTAATGGTCTTCAGACTCAACTTTATGTCACATAATGCCATTGATAATATTTATTTTATGCCTATATCTACATTGAATTCAAGTTTAATTTGCAGGGCTAAATTTGGTTAAATTTGGCAAATATTTGTATTTCTTTACTTTTGGTAAAAGATGTTTTTATCATTCCTTATATTGATTTAGAACTTATATAGAATGCTAGAAAGTTACTATTATATGAATAGTCTATGTACTCCTGCCTGATTGGAAACTATTATTAAGTTTTTAAATTTTGATAAGTGATCATAATAAGAGCAATGAGAATAAATAAAATGGCTTGGGTTTAAGATGTGAGATAGAGAGAAATTTTTATTTTAACTTTTATTGTAATATTAAATAGTTCATGTAATATTTATATAAATGGCTATGTATGAATAATTATGGAGTTTGTATCATTTTATTTCTATTACTAATGTCTTAATTATGAATTTTCCTTAGAAATTCTCGTACTCGATTCCCCAACTGCCACACCGAGCATGACCAAGAGTGTCGCTAAATTCATTGCAAAGTGCCATGCATGCAATTTGGTTAAGGCCGAGCATCAAAGGCCTGATAGATTATTGCATTTGTAATAATCTCTTGAGTGGAAATGGTTTGACATCTCAATAGACTTTGTAATGGAATTGCCTCACACAAAATTTGGTGCCGACGCATATGAGTTAGTGTGCAAAGGAAAGCTAAATATTGTTAATTGTTTGACAAAATCTGCTGACTTTACTCCTGCCCATTAGACTGACTCTATTGAGAAGCTCTCAAAACTCTTCATCAAGGAAATTGTCAGGCTACATGGAATTCTTAAATCTATAATATTTGATCACGATGGCAAATTTAGTTCCAAGTTTTGGTAGGCAATACATCAATATCTGGGAACTACCCTAGCTATGAGTTTAACTTTTCATCCCCAAACATTTGGCCAAATTGAAAGAGTTAATTAAGTGCTAGAAGATCTGCTAGGACTTTGTATTCTAGACTCCAATGAAAGTTAAGAGCAACAAATGTCGCTAGTGGAGTTTGTTTATAACAACAGTTTCCAGGCTAGCATTAAGATGGCTCATTATGAAGCACTTTATGATAGAAAATACTGCACTCCATTGAGCTAGTTTGAAACTAGAGATATGGAGACCATTCAGATTATCATGCAGATGCTATTGGAGCACTTGAGAGCTTCTGGGAGGTTTTGAGGTGATACGGAACAAAGTTGAAAAGCTAAACTGCAGCAAGGCACCACTGCGTGCCGTTGTGCGCCATGGTGCCCAGCACATAAAAGGAAGCCACTGTAGCATTCCCTGACACCAGTTTACTCAAGAATGTGGCACCGTCACACTTTGTAGCATGCTGTAGAGCATTGTAGCATGCCATAGTGTTAAGAACTTAATACAGAAGCTTCGTAGCATGTCCTAGCACTAGTCTGCCTAAAGTTGATGTAATGTAGTGCGCCATGGAACTAGTTACACGAGACTAAAGTGTTGTAGTCTGCCCTTGCCTTGGCTACCTATGGCTAGGGCGCTACAGCAAGGTATAGTGTCTGGAGGAAATATGCTCCATTGCAAGATTATCCCTAAGAAATATTTTGGTATTGTGAACCATTTGGGTTTCGAATGTTAGTTGGGTAGTTAAGGAAACATTATTGGAGGAGTTTCCAATGTTGGCAAAGGAAAGCTAAGAGATTTGGCTACTGTTGAAGAGATCTCTAAGGGATGTAGCTATTGCTCTCCTTCTTTATCATAGAATGAGAGATAATATTCATTATTAGAGAAGAAATCAATGAGGAGGTTGTGTAAATTGTAAATTTTTCTTTCTATTATGAAGGTGAATCTCTTTATAACTCTGCAATGTTTTTCATACATAGTGGAATTTCTGTATGGTGTGGCTCCATGGTTTCTCCCATCTTTGGGTTTTTCACATTTAAATTGGAAGTCATTTGAATTTATTGAATATTTTAATTTATTTAATTAATCAGAAAATTAAGAAAATTAAAATGATCTCCGATTAAAAATTTGACTTTATTTTGAGTTCTTCATCCCCAAATTAGCTAGGGGTGAATTTTTGAGAAATTTCAGAGCTTATTTGGTTATCTAATTTTTATTAATTAAAAGTTATTAATTATTTATATTTTAAAAATTAATTAAACATTAATTAAAGGGGTTGGTGGCTTTGACCCACCATTCGATCAAACAGTGGGCTTGATAAGCACCATCCATCGCCCACCTGGATTAGATCGGACGACTACAGGCTGGGAGCTATAGTGTCACTACACATTTCCCATGCAGCACATGATTGCGGCAAGAGCCACAAGCTCTGAGCTAGGCGATGCTAGTAAGTTATTCCGAGCCCCATTTTTGGCCACTAAGCACTCTATTCTTTTTCTCTTAATGATTTCTAGCTGCTTGGAAGCTCGGAGAGGGATTGGAGCATCTATTGTAGAAGTTTTTTGTGAACCCAAGAAGGACCCTCGATGGTGAATGGTATTCCCCTCCTAATGTCATTATTGTAAATTTACCTCACATATCATTTCATTATTATATTTTAAGACTTGGTGTATTATCCCCCAAGCTTAATTGAGCTCATGAGTGATTAGCTAAGCCACTAGGGTTCAGGTTTGTAAAGTACTATACATTGCTTGAACACCCCCCCCTCACTTCGACACTATCCCAATGGTACCATCCTCAATTGAGGGTATCCTTGGGTCAGCTTTGATCTAAGGGACTTAATGGGACCATTAGCCAACCAATTAGCATATTGTAGAAAATAATTGTCCCCCTATAGTAAAATATAGAGGGATTGAATCAAATCATCAGGGTTATGTGACCTAGGTGGAATTGCATATGTATTTTAAATCAATCAGAAAGGTCTCATCATTGGCTTTTGATTATGGGGTCGTATGCTATCTCAGACCACAGGAGTGAGGAGCTAGGCCAAACCTTAGCTCCCTCCAAAACAGTGCTGGGTGGGGTGACTGACCTATGTGGCATTATCTATCGGGCTACACACATTTATTACTGACCTAAAGTTATTCAAAATATGAAATTTATGACTTAAATTGATTCTAAATCATTTTATTACTGATTTTTATGATTTAAGGCTTATTCTAGGGATTTAGGACACTTTATCTAAATTTTGGGCAAAATGACTATTTTGCCGCTACTTAAGGGTCTAAACAGCTACTTTTTGATTTAGGGCTCCAAATTAAAATTTCTTGATACTAAATGATTCCTTACTGTCTAATATGAAGAGAGACAGCAAGTACATCAAATTTGGACAAGAATTGGGTCCTATAAGTCCAAACTAAGGATTTTGGCCTATAGGGCAATTTAGTAGTTTTCACCTAATTAAATCTAAACTTTTGTGCAGTTTATTGTTGCTTGCTATATAAGGATTCCATAGACTCCAAGAACACTAAATTTTGAGGTCTATTGGTTAAGTTATTATCATTCCAATTCTAGGGGCAATTATGTAATTTCTAAGGCTAAGTGAGGTCAAAAAAACCTAACTTCTCTAATTGAGATCCAAATTTAACAAACTCAGTGGCTGTAGCTTTCCTATAACACACTGAGTACTTTAATTGGGAGTAGGCCAAAATTGGTCCTCAATTGGTCAAATTATGACCTAACTAGGGTAAGGGGTATTTTGGTCAACTTAGAGTTTCTAAGGTTTAGAACCTAAATTTTATTTCAGTTTACTGTTGGTACTTATTTTATAACCTAGTTTGCATTTTAAATTTCCAAATTTGGAGTCCAAATGTCTATGTTATGGGCATTTCAATTTTTAGGGTCTTAAGGGCAATTAGTGAGGGTACCCAAAAGTCATTAGCCATCATAATGATCAAATGGCAAAACTAGTACTATCAATATATTCCTTAAGTTCTCCTGATTACTTTAAGACCTATATTAGTTAGATTTGGTTCACTAGGTACAAAGTTATGAAGGTTTGAATTTTTGGTACAAGTGTGGGGGTTTTAAAATGTCACTATAGGAAATACACATCAAATAAGAAATTTGACAGTGCCATAATGTTCCTTTTATTTTTTTGAGCAAAATGAGATATAACATTATGGCATTTGGATTTATGGATTAGGACTTATGAGGGTTTAAGAGTTCTAAAATAACAAAATAATTAGCTTAACTTAATTAAATAAATTACAGGCTTTAATTGATTTCTGATTGCAGGTGGGGACCACAACAAAGATTAGAAGATGGCTACACTGACATAAGCGCTGGTGGGACCGCAGCAGAGAAGTCAAACTAACTGGTGGGTCCTACAGCTAATGGCCTATTATGCGCGCGGGCTCAACCGTGCCAAACCATCAGATGCCACACGGACCCAGGCGCAGAAGCGCGGGTTGGGCTCGACTCGACCTGGCCCGGGTCCCCTTCGACTTCCGCAGGCTGTCTGAGGGAGGGGAACTAGGGCATGGGGCTTGCTGGCCCTCCCAGCGATGGAACAGCTCAGCCCACATGTCTATGGACAGCTCGATACCTGAGCTTCCACCTGAATTTGAGAAGTCCGCCTAAGGATGTTCGTAATGCCGACAAAGATGAACCCTAGGGCTCGGTACGTACGCGATCTGAGGCTACTATGCATTACTATGGAGTCAGAGCTAAATTAGCTATATCGGGTTTAATTGAGCTCGATTAGGTCCTAATCTACACATGGAAATCAAGATTCAAAACATGAAATTGCAATTTGAAGCAGTGAGTAGGGAGATCGAGGGGTACCAAAATGGAGGGTTGCAGAAAAATAGAGCTCGCTCAGGGGTTGCACTGATGGTTTCAATCTCCATTTAGGGTCCCTTGCAACTTAGCTCCTAGAATGTGGATGCTCGGAGGCTTAAGCCAAGGCTGTGGCAGAGGTTGTGATGTTGCCGGAAGCAGCGGTTTGCTCAGCTCGTGGTGCTACCACGCGGAGCGCAAGTAGAGGGAGCGGGGATGGAGCAATCATGACCATCTATTTGGATGGTCAGATCGAGCAGGTTGGGCATACGAGGAATTGAATGGCGCGCGCGATGGGTCTGACGGTGCCGTTAGGGAATGGATTAATTATTATTTATTTTAATTATTAAATCTTGTTTCCTTAATGAAAATGAATAATTAAGTGGCTTCAATAAAATTCCAGATATTTGCCCCTAGCTATTTGAGGGGTGGGGAATGCAATGATAAAGTCAGATTTTTTTTGATGAGCATTTAATTTTTCCATTTTCGTGGTATTTTAAATATATTAAAATATTTGATGAATTTTCGATGATCTCCGATTGCCTCCAAAACATCACCCCTAGCTAATTTGGGGGCAATGAACGCAATGGCAAAGTTCATTTTTTGATTTGAGGTCAATTTAATTAGGATAAATTTCTAGGATTCTTGAAATTCCCAAAATTAGGATTTGATCCATTTGACCCCTGATTTAGACTAGGTCTCGGTGGTTAGCTCTTAATGACTTAATTCATGCACTGAGATAAAATTAGAAGTTTGATTAGTCCTAATTAGCTATGCTAACAACTTGGGTTGTTACAATCTTCATCTTTGTCTTTCCTACACCCGATAGAAAGAGTCCTGAGGATTCTTGACATCCAGGCTTGTCCCCCACTACTCCCTCCACCTCAGCATGCTGTTGGGGATCTTCCCTCAATGACATATCAGCCTTATCGGTCCCCATGGCCCAGTTTGATCCTAATAAGGAATTGAGATTCGGTCATAGCCCAAGCTCTCGGGCCATCCTCGGCCCAAGCCAACCCTTTTGAAGCTTCCCTATTCCTTGTTGGGTTATAAATAGCCTCAGCATTACTCCTTATGATCATTTGATATAAATTGAAGCTCTCCCTCCCAATCCTCCATTGTTTTCCGTCTGAGCTCTCCCAAGCATCCCAGGCATGCGTACCGCTATTAGAGGGCTATTCCTGGTGTTCAAAACCCTAAAAGCCTCTTGGGAAACTAGCTAAGATCCTGTATTCATTCTATCTTACGATTCCAGTGCTGTCCAGTCAATCCAGGTGCCTTCTATTCTAGAATGAGTCATATAGGCTCAGTTCTTCTTCAATTGCTCTTTGAATGCATTCCCTTGTATAGGCGATTGATTCCAGAATGATTGAAAATGTTGGGGTGGATCCAATCGATTGTATCAATGGCTTGGGTCAACTTCGTTCGATCACATTGGGTTTGAGTAAGGACCCATTGAGCTAGCCCAATCAGACCCTCAGGTTAGAGGGCTTTGATCTGCCTCACCTCTCTAAAGGTGTAAGGATTGATCCCTGGGCTAAACATGGCCTTTATGGGGAGAATTAACTCCCCACAGTAGCTCCAGTTCAGGAACTCTCGGGTGAGTAAGGTTTGGGTGAACCAGACCTCCTCATAGGGAGCTTTAAGTCCTAATCGGTGCGTCATGGATCAAGGATGGATTTGCTATTGACCCGAAGCCATGGCATGCACTCTAGGCATAGACTTTGCTGATTATGGTTCCCTCAATTGGTCTCTGTCGAGAGGGATCTAGGCAGGGAGTTGAAGGTTTGAAGTTGAATGAACATAAATATATCGTTAAAATAGTAAACAATAAAACATAAACTGGACATCCTAGGATTTGAACAAACTTTAAAGTAAACAACAGATGTAAGTAAAGTACTTATAAAACAAAGTTACATTTTAGGTATGGAGTACACAAAGTCATCATTCTCATTTTATCTTAAAAGGTTTAAAGATTATTGGGCAAATGACTGTCAAGACGGCAGGATATATGGTAAAGTCATTGAAGGAGTGTCACCTCGTGGAGTGGAGTGCTAAATAAGATCCTTATCCATTCATTCTTCAGACATGCCAGCCCCCCAGTCCTTGCTAAAGAGTGGTTGGACTATGAACTACTGCCTTCTGAGAGACGGCTTGTCTCGACGAGTACCGTCTTTTGATTTTTGAGGTTCTACATATAGGACCAGCGAGTCATCGATGATTTTGGGCTTATAGAAGGCTTGCTAGAAGGCATCGAGTAGTCACATATAATGATTTTTGTGCTGTCTTTTAATTAAAATATTGTAATTAGAGATCTTAAAGCTCATGTCATGTCTTTTGTTTTATAGCAGTTTATTCACTTTGTTGATCTATGTAACTTCTCCTTTGATAAAGTAATGAATGAAATGATAAATTTTTTTTATTATATTCATTGAATTCATACTTGTATCCATAGTCATGAATCCCGGATCTCCTTCTGCTACTACTCTGATTAAGAATATGCTCTCATCTTCGAGCGGTCCTGATGAAACAAATCGTATGGCTAGTTTGATGAAAGCTCTAATCCGGATAAATGTGCAACAGGTGCAAGAAACTTGTGCCCTTTTATTAAGCGTACGCCAGCAATCTCTTCCACAAATAGGAGCTCCATCTTCCTTCCACTTCTCAGGAGATAGACTTCTTCACAATTTTCTGCATTTTAGGATGCCTACCTTCAACTAGGCTCTAAATCCCATAGATACCTTACCTGGTTAAAGGCGGCTGAGAAGAATTTGGCCAGCACTAAATGGCCAAATTCGATAGCTATTCACTTGGTCACCCACCTGTTTCAAGAGAAAGCATAGTACTGGTAGGAGAATGAGCGAAATAATAAGTTTGCTGATTATGAGTTGGAAAATATCTCGTGGGATATGTTCTTAGAAGCCTTCCATGAAGCGTTTATCCCCGCATCGGCTCAAGTGATTCTGGAGGATGAATTTCTCCAACATACTCAGGGAAACAGATCCGTGTTCAACTACGAACAAGAGTTTCGAAGACTGTCACATTTTGTTCTAGACTTGGGTAGAATCGAAGTAGCCAGGTGCCACCAATTTTTGAAAGGTCTAAGGGACTCTAAAAAGGCACATTTAGTGTCCCACCAAATTAAGAATTTTGCAGAATTAATCGAGGCGGCTCGCCTCCAAGAAGGATTTCAAGGTCAGATGGATCGGAACCGTAAAGCTGTGTTTAAGGAAGGAGAACTTTGGTCATCGCAAGGTGGCTAAAGTTTTCAACTTCGAAGCGGATCAACCTCGATCTGATGCTTCCTAATGCAAGTGTCATCACTCATACGGTAAATGTTATCATGTTGGCAATGTATGTTTCATGTGCGGCCGAGATGGCCATCGCTACTTTCAGTGTGATTCTAAAATCACTATAGATGGAGCTCTCATCAATCACTCTTATCTCAATAAAGTGTTCCGTCCGCAGCCATTAAATAGTCAGGCTCCAGCCTTAGCAGTGATGCCAGCGCCCAAGCCCGCAACCAACAAGAATCCTTCTGTTCCTGTGCCAAAGCTGACCTATAATCGCCATGGTCAGTGGCCCCAGGGCAAACAACCATCAGCTCCTGTAAGAGCTTATATGCTAACTCCTGCATCTGTACCTAAAGACAATGATGTCATTTTGGGTATGTCTTAAATTAAATTTTATGCAATCTTTACTATTTTAGTATTTTCAAATGTTTGAATAGTAATTCTTATTAAAATTATTATAATCCTAGGCACCTTAATGATAAATGATAAATCTTGCAATATTCTTTTTGATACAAAGCAAGTCATTCCTTCATATTGGAAAGTTGGGTTAAAACTCTTAAGCTACCAACATATCAATTAGCAAAATTGTTAAGCATCGGGTTACCTTCCAGAGCTCGTATACAATCCCAGCAATTTTGTAACGTTGATATTCCTGAATATGAACTAGCTATATTAATCATATTACTAATCACAAATTTTGATATAATTCTGGGTATGAACTGGCTAAGCAAGCATGGTGCTTCCATAAATTGACAAAAGAAGAGAACCACTTTTGGTAGTGGAAGTTAGTCTCAATTCTTCGTAGAAATATTTAGTACCCAGGCATCATTGATCAATGCGATGAAAGCAGAAAAATTAGTTAGAAAAGGTTGCGATGTATACCTCGTAACAATGTTGGGAGAAAAGAAAGAAGTCATTCATATTCTGAGAATCGAATAGTTTGTGAATTTCCCAATGTCTTTCCTGTACACCTACCTATTCTTTCTTCAGTTAGAGAAGTAGAATTCATGATTGAGTTAATCCCTGGAACCCAACTATTGTCGAAGGTTCCATATTGCATGGTGTCTAAGAAGCTGCAAGAAATGAACAAACAACTTCAAGAGTTGCTAGAAAAAAGGCTTATTCGATCGAGTTCATGTCCCTAGGGAGCGCTAGTTTTATTTGTAAAAAAAAAGGATGGCTCTATGTGGATATGCATCGATTATAAGGAATTGATTAAAGTAACCATCAAGAACAAATACCCATTACCACATATCGATGATCTATTTGATCAATTATCCCTAGCTAAATTCTTCTTTAAAATCAACTTACGATCAGGTTATCCCTAGTTGTGAGTTAAGGATTCAGATATCGAGAAAATGACGTTCAGAACTCGTTATGGACATTATGAGTTTTTGGTAATGTCTTTCGGCCTAACAAATGCACCATCTATTTTCATGGATTTAATGCAGCGCATATTAAAGGTATATGTAGATAAATTCATCATCGTCTTCATCGATGATATCTTGATTTATTCAATGTACGAAACTGATCATGAGAACCATTTGAGGTTAGTGCTGTAAGAGCTTAGAAACCATGAATTATATGCTAAATATTCTAAGTGTGAATTCTGGCTTGACTCAGTTGCTTTCCTGGGATATGTTGTGGACGCACAAGGAATCAGAGTTGATCAAAATAAAGTTAGCGCAGTTCAGGATTGGTCACAACCAAAGTCTGTGACTGATATCAAGCATATTGGGGTCTAGCAGGGTATTATAGAAAATTCATCAAAGGCATTTTGTAGATAGCATCTCCTCTCACCAAGTTAACTCAGAAGGCAGTGCCATTTATCTGGAGTCCAGAATGTGAGAATGCGTTCCAAGTGTTTAAAGATGCTCTTTCTTCTACCTCGATACTAGCGTTACCTAAGGAAGGTCTCAACTACCAAGTCTATATCGATGTATCTGGGATAGGCTTTGGATGTGTACTATTGTAGGAAGGAAAAGTTATAGCCTATACGACTTGTTAGTTGAAGCCGCATGAAAAGAATTATCCCGTTCACGACCTAGAATTAGCCACCGTAGTCTTCGCTTTAAAAATTTGGCGTCATTATCTGTATGGAGTTCAGTGTTCCATATTCACGGATCATCAGAGCTTAAAGTATATCTTCACCCAACGTGAGCTCAGCTATCATCAGTGAAGATGGCTTGAATTGATCAGCAATTATGATTTAAGTATCAAGTATCATCTATACAAAGAAAATATTATAATAGATGCGCTCAGTCGTCATGCTACACTTTCCTCAGTAATAGCGTCATGTTCATTAGATGAAGAATTCATAAAGTTTGATATCAGGCCAGTTCATAGTGTTATGCTAAGCAAACTGATATCTATGAGTACCGTTGAACCAACATTTTATCGCCATGTCTCCCTCTCCGAAACAAAGGATGAAGACTATCTGAAGTTTAAAATGGAAATTAAAAGTGGTTGTCGATTTGACCTACAACTGCGAGGAAATGTAATATATCAAGAAGATCATCAATGGATTCCCAAATCTATGCAAAAAGAGATTTTATTGGAAGGCCATAATCTTAGGTACCAAGTGCATCATGGTAGTACTAAGATGTATCAAGATCTGAAAAAGTCATTCTAATGGCCAAGAATGAGAAAAGTGTGGCAGAGTACGTAGCAAAGTGTTATGCTTACAATTTGGTGAAAGCTAAACATCAAAAGCCTGGAGGACTTCTCCATCCTCTAGCAATTCTTAAATGGAAGTGGTTTGATATTTCTATGAACTTCGTTATGAGTTTGCCTAAATCAAGGTCTGGTGCTAATTCAATTTGGGTCATTGTCAATCAACTGACCAAATTAGCACATTTTATTCCTATGCGTTAGACTGATTCTGTAGAGAAATTGGCAGAGCTGACTATCAAGCAAATCGTCAGGCTTCATGGGATTCCAAGGTCTATTGTATCTGATCGAGATAGTTGTTCACTTCTAAATTTTGGCAGGTAGTGCATCAAGACTTGGGGACTACCCTAGCCATGAGCACTACTTTTCACCCTCAAATAGATGGTCAAATGGAATGAGTTAATCGTATCCTTGAAGATCTTCTTCATCTCAGTATCCTGGATTTCAGAGGTTATTGGGAAGATTGTTTGCCCTTGGTAGCAAGCAAGTATAAACATGGCTTCGTATAAAGCCTTGTATGGCAGAAAATGCAGTACTCCCTTAGCATGGTCTGAAACTGGTAGTGTTCAGTTATATGGCTACGAATTAGTTGAAGAAATAAACATGAAAGTACAATTAACTCTACAGCAAATTAAAATAGCCCAGGATCACTAGAGTAAATATCATGATGCTCATCATCGTACTCCAGAATTTGATATTGGATATTTTGCATACCTTACGGTCAGTCTGATGAAATGTGTATATCATTTTGGTGTAGCCAGGAAGCTCAGTCTCCACTACGCCAGACTATTTTAAATTCTAGAGAAAACTAGTCTTGCAGCATATAGGTTGAAACTCCCTGAAGATTTCTCTGCAGTCCATAAAGTATTCCACATCTCCTCTCTGTGGAGATTTCTTTGTAATCCTTCTCATATAATTCAACTTCCAGTAGTTTCTCTTCAACTGGATCTTTCCTATGCTAAGGAGCCCATATAAATCTTAGCTCATGATTAAAAGTAGCTGAGAAATTGCTCTATTCCTATGGTGATAGTTTAGTGGAGGAACCACACACTCAAAGAATATACTTGTGAGAAATAGGTCGATATGCAAATAAAGTATCCAAGTCTCTTTGAAAATATAGGTATTCATTAAATTTTGAATTTTGTTCTTGAATTTCTGTGTTTTGTTTTTCTCTCTTAAGATGATGTTGAAGATGACATCATTCTTAAGTGGGGGAGTCTGTAATAACCCCAGGTTATTACCCTATTTAATTCTTAATTTAATCAAGCATTAGTTCGAATCCCATTATACTTAGAATATCAAGTTAAGCTAACCTTAAAAATTTGAGGTCAAATGGACCTCTCCAAGTCAAGTTAGCCTTTTGAACAGTCTAGATGTCATAAGTTAGACCTAAAATATTTTGAACTTAGAATTAAAATTTGATTGTAATTTTGAATTCCTCACCCCCAAATTAGCTAGGAGTTAAAATTTGGTAAAATTTGGAGATCATTTATACTATAATTCAATTTAAATTAAAATGGTCTAATTGCACTCTAGGGTTTCCAACAATTTAGATTTGCAAATGTACCCTTATACCCAATTAAAGAATTGGGATCTGCTGTGCGGACCGTGGGCATTCTGCTATAGAGCCCCGATCGTACAACAGTGGTGCTCCCGTTATTCTCACCATCATGTCTTTTGATCCCACTGTTAGGATTTAATCCCACAGGATCATGGATCCATTGTTAGATTTATCCATCGGATCCCACGACTCGGATCAAATCAGTTCTGGCCATTAGGATTCTGAAGATTAGGACCATAGCATCTTCTCCCTCGATCAATCGGACAGTTGCCATGGATCCCGCACTGTGGATCTTCATCTTCATCTTGCCTGCACCTAATAGAAAGAATCCTGAAGATTCTTGACATCCACGCTTGTCACCCACTACTCCCTCCACCTCAGCATGCCATTGGAGATCTTCCCTCAATGGCATATCAGCTTAATTGGGCCCCATGGTCCAGTTTGCTCCTAATGGGGAATTGAGGTTCGGCCATAACCTGAGCTCTCTGGCCACCCACGTTCCGATCCAACCCTCTAGAAGCATCTCTATTCCTTGCTAAGGCTATACTCAACATGGCTCCCTAGGAGCATTTACTGTCAATTGAAGCTCTCCCTCCCGATCCTCCATTACTGTCCATCCGAGCTATCCCAGGCATCCCAAGCATGTGTACCGCTTATAGAGGGCTGCTACTGGTGTTCAATAACCTTAAGAGCCTCTCGAAAGTTAACTAGGCTCTTGCATTCCTTATGTACTTTGATTCCAGCTCAGTCTAGTCAATCCAGGCACCTTCTGTTCTAGACCGAGTCATGTAGGCTCTGTTCCAATTGCTCTCTGAATGCATTCCCTAGTATAGGCAATTGATTCCATAATAATTATAAGTGTTGGGGTGGATCTAAATGAATGTAATGATCGATTGGGTGAACTTCGTTCGATTGCACTGGGTCTAAGTAAGGACCTATTAATCTAGCCCACCTCAAACCCTCAGGACAAAGGGCTTCAATCCACCTCATCTCCCTAAAGGTGTAAGGATTGATCCCTGGGTTAATCTTGACATCTATGAGGAGAATTAACTCCTCATAGTAGCTCCAGCTGGGGAGCTCTCGGATTAGTAAGGTCCGTGCGAACAAGACCTTCTCACAGGGGCTTCGAGTTCAAACTAGTGCATCAAGGATCGGGGATGGATTTGCGATTGACCTGAAGCCATGGCGTGTAATATTGGCAGAGAATTTTGTTGGTTAGGTTTCCCTTAATTAGCCTCTATTGAGAGGAATCAAGATGGGGACAATGGCACTATGCAGGTCAGGTCAGCCCGTGACCCACGCTGTGCGACAGTGCCGGGTTCCCCGGGCCCCGGTCGACCTGTATGGTTTGGATATTGGGCAAACCCATTTTAATAAATCTGAATAATTGGATTTATTTTCCTTAAGGATAATTCAATTAATCCAATCATAGGAAAAATTAATTGGAAAAATGTAGAATAAATTATTTGAATAACTTTTAATCCACTGATCCAAGCTCTATGATATTACTAAATTGATCAAAAAAATGAAAGGAACAAAAATATAAAATATTATTGCACTTTTAATGGTTAGATTTTCTAATTTAGCCTAATTATTGTAGAGCTTAATCAGGGTTGATTAGCATGTATACTTAATTAAATTGCTTTATTTAGGTGCCACTGTGTTCCTTTTGCCTTCTAGAATGCAAGTGCTGGGTGAATATATTTTTTGATTGATATATTCTTAATTATGCCATAATCTTGTAAATGCATGATTAGTGAAAATTAACGTTTCTGATTATTCAAATTTAGTAAGCTCAATCTTTGATTGTTCATATAAATAAATAGAATGTAAATGCCAAGTTTCATGAATTTCTAATGGTGCGATTTGTAATTAGGTGATAATCTATTTATTTTGAATTAGGGTATTATTAGCACCAATTACTTTCCATTTTCTGCAAATTTCCGCTATTATGCCTTCAAAACAGTAGTATGAATGTAATTAACCTCTCATGTGTGCCTTGAACACTTTATTTAACTAAATTTATTAAAATAGTATTAACCCCTAATTAATCTTAAGAATCTTAAGATCGTGATCAAGTGATTAATACTTGGTTTAGATTTGAGATTGCCACCAATAGTACACCAATAATACATTGATTTGTCATTGATCTATAAATTAATTATTAGTCTTAATTGGGTAAGGATAGGGGTTAAGCTCTAACCTATTTAATTAAGACTTGAACCCTTAATCACTTAATAATTTAACTTCATTGAAAGATAATTTAATTGACATGATTTTAATAATGCATCTACCTTGATAATTGATCTTAAATCATTTAATTAGAAGTGCTAAGGTTAATAAATAACTTGTGTGATTAAAATATCTGAATCTAAGCTTAAGACCCCTAATTTTCTCTTATATAAGACTTTTAGCATGAGAATAATAATGAAACTGCATTGATTTACAAAATGATCAAATCCTAATACTAATCTTGATTTTATCCTATGATTGTAGTATAGGATGTGATCAGATGGGTCTAACCATCTAATCTGATCAAATCAATCCAAGGTTAATAAGTGAACCTTATGAATTTAGCATAAATGTTAAAGGTGTGAGATCTTGATGATCTTGCTATAGGAGTGTTTTGTAATATTTAAAAGGCCTAATAATGTTAACACATTGAGGTAGAAAGATATTTTATTGAATCTTAAGGTAGAAAATTAGATGATTTTCCCTTTGCCATAAAAGTTGATCTTAAACATTGTGGTAGACTTCACCTAAGGCATTAGAATGAGACATCTCCCATGTGGTAGTAACCTATATTGAGTGATCTTTTGGTCACATCCTTGGAGCCTTGTGTAAGATTCACCCAGATAGAGTCAAGATGCATAGCTTTAATGAATCCTTGGTGGTTAAATAAAATTTATTGAACTCAAATTGTTAGTGGGTTATAATTATGCATATCCATAGTGCTGAGTCACTTCAGTAATATTCAAGTTTGGATGAGTCACTCTAATGTGGACTTACGATTAAGGGCTATCCCGAGGGATTATATGAACACGATCACGCTAGAGTAAATCCTCCAAACCTAAGAGTGTGAACTGGATCCATAGTTTGACGAAGAATAACTGTAACATGGTTCTGCCTCCTATCTTTGTGTGCCTCAATAAGTGTAGTTATAAACAAACTAATTGCTAAATTCACCACTCTTGGAAACTTACAACCATGTGTATACAACCTTTCTAACTAATAATTTCTAGTAAAATCCTAAGTAAAACAAATTATTGGAATTAGAATTAGGAGTCTGAATCAGTTAGATGAATTCTACACAATGGAGAAATTTAATTCATTATCTAATTTTAAAGCATTTTTTGGATTTTGGGATATTAATACATGTAGTATAGAGACATGAGAATAAACATAAGTATGAAGTATGAGTATCATTGATGATTTATGGGTTACGGAAAGTTACATACATTAACAGGGAAATTTAGGATGCAACACTGTCACAGTAAACTACATTTCCCAATAGAATGTATGTAGATATTGAACCATATGACCCATAGCAGTTCAGTGATATTTTAGTTGCATATCAGTGGCATACAGTATTATGGCATATAAAGTTGCATGACTTTAGTGGCATACATCATAGTTTTACATGTTATTTACTCAGTTTCAGATTATATACTGTTCTTATTCATTTTCTGTATTCAGTATACAGTCAGTTTTACTATTTTCCCTATTTTTAGTTTTGCACAATTTTATTTTCAGTTATTCAGTTACTTTTACAATTTTCCTACAGCTCTGTTTTACATTATATTTAAATGTTAAGTAAATGCTTAGAACTGCTTAAATTAGTTTTGATTTGTTTGAATTATTGTCTAACATGTGGTACTTTTGGGATTCAACAATTTGCTAGATCCTGAGTAGCTTGTTGAGCTAAGCTAGGAGGACTCTCAAGAGATTCAGGAGGAGTTTGTGGAGTCGTAGTGGACCCTCCTTCAGCTTTAATGTTTCTTTCTATTTTTCTTTCAGTTTTGTATTTAGACTTTGTTTCAATACAATTTCAATAAATCATTTATAATAATTTTTGAATGTATTTTCTTTTCTTTTCTGAGATGAATATTTATTTCAGCTTCTGTGATGGATACTTTCTGGATGTATAATTATCTTCTGTACTCTATTTATATTACTTATACTTAGTATTATGATGTAATCAGCATACTAGAAATGATGATATTATTGGACATATATTAGATTCCTCATTTTTACTCTCATAATCCAATGTATATATTAGCCTAATACTTAGGATAAGTACCTTACTCTTATCTTAAGTATTAGCTCTCAACCCTCCTTATGGTTGAGTCAGCAGCCTTTAGTGGTTTAGTTTCAGCTACTCAGGGAGATGGGTTATGCCTTACCGAGTAGCGCACCGCTCCGCTGCCAAATTGAACTAAGTTATCCCTTATTGCGCGTAGCGACGGGATGAGGTGCTACAGCTAAGCCTAGAACCGATGCATGTGAGCTATCGGTGAAATCATATTCATGTGATAACTAACTCAAATTACAAATTTAATAACTTAGACATAAGTATAAATTCAGCCAAGAAGGGTCACATGAGGGTTTATGTGCCGAGATTGAACCATCTTGTATTCATCTCTGAGCACTAGGCAAAACTTAATACAATTGGGGGACACCCTGGAGAAGATTAAGTTTCTTGATTATAATTAAAACATCTATTTCATTTGATACTAAAAGGTTTTAAAGAAGAGTACTCACACAAACCCTTAATGAATTGCATGCTAAACTCAACTCTTTTTACTTTCTTAATAAGCAGTTTCTAATCTATGAAACTTTATTGCTAAAATTTGAACCAAAATCAAATAATTAATCATTCTTCAAACATTTGTAAAATCAAATATACTTTAGTAATGAAACAAATCATTCTCAGTGGATGATAAATCTCGAGACTTCACAATCCCTTATTACTCCAGACCACGTGCACTTGCATGTGAGTGATAAGTCCAAGATTTATAATAGAATAAATAATAAATACAAGCAAATTCTTGTTAGGATGATCTCCTTTGGTTTGTTTTCCCATATTTTCAGGCCAAAATGACAAGCCGAGGAAATTCTGGAAGAAAATCACTGTGTGCGCCTAAGCGCGCCACAGTACGCTACGACGGATTCAATTCATAAAGCTAGGTGCTATAGCGCGTCACAATGGCAATTATAAAAATTAGACTCAGCAAATGAAGATTTAATGGAACTGCTGTAGCGTGCCTATGCGTGCTATAGCGCGCCAAGCCGGATCAAACTCAAAACTTTGTCGCTACCGCGCGCCACAACAGAGTAAAAATTAAATGAAGATTAATTGATCTGCTCCTGCATGCTGCAGCAGATCCTACTCAAAACCTCTCCACTACCGTCTGTTACAGTGAGATTGGACTTAGCAGATTCTTAAAATATCCGCTATCGTGCGCTACAACGGGTTCAGTTCGAAGGTGTGGCGCTACCGCGCGTATAGTAGAGCAAAAGGATGAATACAGATAAATAAAATGAAATTTAATACATCTGCTGCTGCGAGCCCAAGCATGCCATAGCACATGATAGACGATGATTACACGTCTGCGCTTGCACGCAAGTGTACGTGGTCTGAAGTAATAATTGGAAGGTAAGTTTCGGGATTTATTGTCCTCATGGAACTGTGTGTTTTGATACTAGGGTGTATCTATGTTTAATGATGTTTAAACTATGTCTTTAGTTTTGAATTTGGTT
Organism: Gastrodia elata; assembly: GCA_016760335.1. Taxonomy (NCBI): domain Eukaryota; kingdom Viridiplantae; phylum Streptophyta; class Magnoliopsida; order Asparagales; family Orchidaceae; genus Gastrodia; species Gastrodia elata. The sequence continues at coordinate 1,300,077 of CM028685.1, forward strand.
CCTATTTAATAATGCAAAATTTTTTAATTTAAGATACTATTTGATTATGAAGGGGAGAATTGGGTTTCCTTCATATGTATTGATAGGGACTCATGATGAAGTACTGCTTAAGAAAATTTTCATTTTCTTGATGTCATACCCAATAATGAAATGAATATTATATTCCTTAAATTGTTCCTCTAATTCCTACAAGTTCAAATATTATGCATGAAATGAATACACTAGGGTTCTATTTCAGAACAAAGATTCTCATGAGACCGCAATTTGAGTATCTTAGTTTTCCTACATCTAGGTTGTCAAGATAGTCATTTTAATTAGGCGATCTCATAAGCATTGATTCTACTAATGAGCGTCACGCACTTCACGCGCAGTTTAGATAAGGAAGTGAGTTCATCGAGCTTCATGGACTATGTCACATCATCCATGAGCTCTCCATGAATCTCTTTCCTCTTTTCACATCTGCTGAGCTACGAAGCTCCGTTAGTGGGTCTTAGATCACACGCATCGATCTCTTGATTGAGCTCAGGGTATGGTGCAGCTAAGCTCAAGAACTTCAAACATAGTTCTAAGCATTGACGCACACATGTCCAGCTTTAAGCCAATCGTGAGCTATGGAGCACAAGTCATTTATTTAAATGTTTCATTTTTAATATTTATATTTTTTAGCAGATTTTCATTCATTTCACAGCATAATTCTCAAGTAAGTTTAGAAAGTCATTTGAATGTAGATTTTTATTCATTTCTTCAAGAAGTTCTTCAACACTTTTTGTCCCTTACATTCCACATGAATTCAGCCCAACCCTCCCCAAGGAGGGCCTAGCCTTCCATTATAATAGAAATACAAAGAGAGGCATATAAATATAAGAACCCTTTAATGATCAAACTAAAACAAAATAAAGAAGAAAGATTAGGGATGTACTATGAACATTCTCTAGATCTTTCTTATTCTTCCTCTCTTCTTTCCTTCTAGCTCTCAAGTGTAGTCTTTCCTTCTTCTTCTAGCAGTGGATCCTTTTACCTACCTTGGAGAGGTCTCCTTCCTCTTATACAGCAGCTTCTAAATTATGGAGATTTTGAAGCTAAAATTGGGAACCCTTCTTTTGTCAAGAGAGGTTGTACATATAGAGGAGTCCTCCTTATTTCCTCAATTCAAATTCTACTCTTCCCTCCACCATTTCTCTATAATGAGTGAATACTGGACTTAACCCTATCCTATTATATGTAATGATTCAATGTTTTGTATTTTTAATTTTTGTAATAATTCTAAATCCCTTCTTTTTTCCTCAAAGACTTAAGTGGCAGGGGATATGTCAGCTGGGAGACAAACTTCTAGCTAGAAATCTTATCCTAGCTGTAATAAATGCTCTAAAAAGAATAGAATTTCAGTGCTCGCTGCAGGGTGTTGTGGTGCGTAGCAGTGCTTGAGTTTCAAATTATTATCTGATGCATCGCTTTTAAGTTTCAAACACAATCGCTACAGCGGGCCGCAATGCAACGCTCTTAAGTTTTAAACTCAATCCACTGTAGCGCTGTGGGGCCCCATACTTTCCCGTGGTCACGCTGGTATTGATATTAGCATAATCGCGGGAGTGCAGTTGCTCCACTCCATGGCAAATCCCCAACTCAAGTAGAGTCAGGTAGGACCCAACTCGCCTAGAGCCAAAGACTTGTCACCTAGCTGAACTATAAACATACATCAATACCAATCAAAGTAGCGGAAGCAAAAAATAGAATGTAACATCCATAGGCATAACATAGTACAAAAGAAGAAAAGGAAACAATAACTCAGCTTAAGTGCAGAAAGTAAATACATCCAGAGTTTAATTATTATAACTGAATTAAATGAAAGTAAAGATCTCTCAATCTCACTACAAAAAGAGAAAATATATCTAAGCAACTGTAGGAAGATCCTCCTCCTGCACCGGCTCATCTCCTACAGCACTGCCAACAAATAACTCTGAATCTGACATTTGTCGGTATCACAAATGCCAGGGTGCCAATTAACAAAAGAAAAAGGTTACAATTAGACAATTGTCTAAGTATATTTTAGGCTATTTAAGTGAACTGAATAATTAAGATATCACATTTAAAGGTTTTAAACTCGCAAGCATTATAAGGTGCAACAAGCTATAAAAATGGGGTAGCTATAAACTAATCATTTATAGCTAATTAATAGGTATGTAAAAGTAACATAAAAAAAGCAACTAAATATGGTGAGGCTAAAAGCACAAGTAACTGCAATTACTGAAATAAATTTAATCCTAACATGCATATGATCACATGGAGACATGATGAGTGTATACAGAACATAAGTGCCGAAATAAACATACAATTCTAGCATCCTAAACATGCCAATACTTAGTACTAATCAATAAGAGCGTATATACAAGCATGTAGATTGACATGTAAAAGTCCACTGAGACATGTGACAAAAATAAACTAAGTACATGCATGAGCAAAAGAAAAGCCACTGAGACATGTGGCAAAGCAAGTGAAACACTAAAATAAAGGCCACTGAAGCATGTGGCAAAGCAAAACAAACAATGAAAACTTAACTAAATTTAGCAGTAAGCCTAAGATATAGTGCTGCCATAACAGAACAGGCCATACAGAGCCTTTGAACTGAAAGTTTAGCATGTATCCATCCTATGCATCCGCAGAGTTAGGTTCAAGTTGAACTTAGAGAATAAAACATGTATCCATCCTAGACATCCATCGAGCTAGGTCCGAGTCTGTTCTATAATAAAACTAGAACTAAAGAGGCAGACTATGCTAGGACAAACACTACTAACTGAAAGCACTGAAAGAACTAAATGAATGCTATGCTTTTCAAATTCTAACTTAGGATGTATCCTCCATATCCTATGTTTACCTATTATGCTCAAGGAACAAGGCTCAATATTCAAAGTGTGCAAAGCAATCAAAGTCAAAGTAAGCAAGAGACTCAATCTAGACTTATGTGATATACATTGTCATCTACTTTACCCAAATCTAACTATTCTGAGAAGATACAAGTTTAGGATCTCCAATATCCAGCTATCGAGTAAGATCTCAGATTTATGACCTTAATATTAATGTTATAACTTAACAAGTTATAATTCATAATCATATGACGACTATAAAGATTTAAAGAAAGCAAATAAAAGACTTAATTATTATTATTTTTCCTCTCTTAACCCAAATCTTGATTAAATATATCAAGACTTAAGGATTTTGGATCCAAACTCAACTTGTGTTCAAATCCTGAATCCAAGGTAGTATACTAGAAGGGATTTAGTGTTTACACTTTAAAACTCAAAATAACGATAAGGAATCTTATAAGCAGAAGGATTCAGAAACTACGATCTTACTGAAAGGTTACTATACTGGTTATAAGATAAAATAATCAATTAAGAACTAAGAATCTAAGATCTATATAAAATATTTAAGATAATTACATCATCCTATAGATTTAAATCAACCTACACCCACATGAAGGTTTCAAAAGAGTTAAACAATTAATCAAGTACGGGAATTCCAAAAGAGAGTGATTTAGTCCAATTAGAAGATCTAAAGTCTAAGATCTAAGATCTAAGATCCAATACTTGGTCACTTTAGACTTAAGCTAAGTTTAGACTTAGAATTTTACAAGAGTATTTCTTTTAGAACTCAAGCTTATGGATCAACTTAATTAATCTATTACACCATGGAGCTAACACTTTAAGATAATTAAGCTTAGTTCTTAAGAAGGAGGGTCTTAAGGACACTTACGGTATTAATATCTTAATAAACTAACTTAAGATTCCTTTACTTAATATCAATATTAATAACATAGGACTTCAGAAAGGTGCAAATAATCTATCTAGAGGTATTTTACTGAATTTTCAAGGTTCAAGGGGTGTTTAAACACATTTTGGTCAAAATGACCAACGTACCCCTCTTTAGGCTAAAAATGGGATTTTAAGATTTTAACCATCTAAATTGATTCAAATCTATTTTAATGAGTTCCATATTGGTTAATAAAGTAGGATACACACTTATCTTGGATTTTGTAAACCTAATTAGCCTAATTAGGACTAATCACCTTTTTAAGCCAATTAAGGTGATTAAGGAAACTAGGACATTCTACAGTGATCCATTTATATTTATAGGCTCTAATACACTTAATGAGATATTAGGAACTTAGTTCACCAAAATCAGAGGATTAATCATGGTTTAATTCTCTAATCCCTAATTAGAGTAATTAAGAGAAGATTAATAAAATTAAGGTTCCTAAATTACTTTAATTTTCTACATATGTTCTTTGTGGTCTTAGGAGCAATCAGAGATCTTAGTTAACATTTTTAGATAATTTATGAATTTAATATGATTTAAATAAAAACAGAAAAGAGTTAAGCTATAATTTAAATTCTAACCATTGGAACTTCAATTTTATTTTATATTAATGTTCCTTGCATTTTTCTGATTAAAATGGTAATTGGATCATACCATTTGGATAAGTATAGCTAATGTTATTTAAATAATTTAATCTGTCTTTTTATTTAAATAAAAATTATAGGAAATGATTTATTAAATGATTAATATAAGGATTTTAATTCCAATAATTTGTTTATTAATCTGTGGCCTGAATTCAAAACTGCGTGGGCCGGGGTCTGACCCGGCCCGAAGCGCCCGTCATCTTCTTCCCCGCGGCTGAATCCCGATACCCGAACCCTAGGGATAGCTTAGATTGAGAAATTCTTCCCACTCAGACCACTCTATGCCAGGATCTCAACGACTGCACCTTCCCGGGGCTAAGACTCGTCAATTGAGGTAAGAATGCCCATCTGGATCACGCTAGATCCGCGGGGTGCTACTCGGCCGAAACACATTAGGGGAAGGAAAATAGGGTTCCCTGTGAGTGAGAAATTCTCCTCATAGAAGCCACCAAATTGACGGGGCTCGATCCCTACACCATCAGTGAGGTGAGGCAAATCGAACCCCCAAGGTTTCGCAGCTTGGGGTGCAACCAAACGCTGGGGCCTTACTCATACTCAGCCTTAGCTCGGCTACTAGCTCGATCAATCGATACGATAGATCAAAGCTAACTCAGGCTCTATGAACAATAGGGTTAGGTTCCTAGAGGGCTAAGGGAACTAGACGACATCCAGAGGCAATAATTGAGCTTAAGTTGACGGGCTGAGCTTACGCAGCTCAGTGGGAATAGGCGTACCTGAGGATTGAGGTTGCTGGCACGACTGAGGGGAAATGAGGCGAGATGGAGCTTCCCAAGTAGTAGACGAGAGTTCACAGGGAGTCTAAACACCAGATGGACCCTCTATCAGCGGTTCGTAGTTCCAAGAAATGCTGGAAATTTTCAAGAGAGACGGGAGCTCCAGTGGACGTCAGATGGCCAATTGAGGATTCTCAATGAGCAAAGGGACTCACTGAGAGGTCCTGGGGGTATTTATTGGTCTAGGGGAGGTCTAGGATTGGATACCAGAGCTTGGGAATGGAGGAAGGCTTGGGCCAAAGGGGAGGTTTGGTTCCAATGGCCATGGGCAATTTAGGGAGACTCCTACTGGTAGACGATTGTGCCGAGGGTAGAAGAGGAATAACGGGTCATTTCTCGTGCTGCCACAGGGGCTGGAAAGATCCTAGTTGTCGGGGGGGGACCAGACGCAGACGGGGCAAGATGAGGGAGAGGATCCACAGTGCTCAGACTCATGCCCGCCATCTGATGGATCGACCATTGGTCTCGCACGGCTCTGATGCATTACTTAGGCGGGGTAGATGATAGCCGTCAGATGCGTGCGATGGATCCAATGCCTACGATTAAATCACTGAGCAGGGTAGATCGCGCCATAGGGTTAGAAAAGCTACGATTTGTGCTAAGGAATCTATTGGCGCGGTTTGAAGCGCCGCTGTCGGGACCCACAACGAATCCCGGATTATATAAAAAAAAATTAATTTAAATTAGTTATAATTCATTTATTAAATTACTTAATTCTTATTAAATCATTAAATCCAATTTAGGATTAAATGAGTTCTAAAAATTTCCAAAATTTCACTCTTAGATAATTAGGGTATGAGGAATTCAAAAATGAAATTAGATTTTAGTTTGGGAATCAATTTAATTTAGGTATTTTTTGGGGCTCAAAAATAGGAAAATATATCAAAATTCTCAATTTAGCTCTAATTGATTACAAACTTTTAGGGTTAGGTTTAAATGACCCATTGAGTCTAATTGAATCAAAATTAGAGCTTGGTTTGACTTAATTAAACTGGATTTAGCTATGGTAATAACTTGGGTTGTTACAGACTCCCCCATTTAAGAGCAATATCATCCTCGACATTACTTAAGTGAAGAAAATACTAATGGGTTAAAGACTTAAATGAAACAAATAGGAAAGAAAAGAATAGTACCTAGACTTGCGAAGAGCTGTGGATATTTACTACACATATCCACCTCTTTCTCCCAAATAGATTCTTCTAAGGATCGATTCTTCCGCTGATTTTGACCATAAGAGTTGAACGATTTCTTAGCTACTTTTGATCGCGAGCTAAGACTTTGATTGGTTCTTTGGTATAAGAAAAATCAGGTTGGATTTCTACTGGCGGAAGTTGAACGAGATGAGAAGGGCTCTTAGACAGCTTCTTAATGACAATACATGAAACACATTATGGATAGCTGCAAAATCATCAGGAAGATTTAATCGGTAGGCAGATGATCCTACCTTGGCCAAAATCTCAAAAGGTCCAACATAGTGGGGACCGAGTTTCCATGCTACGCCAAATCTGTATGCACCCTTCATTGGACTGAGTTTCAAATAAGCACAATCTCCCACATTGAATTCTAAGAGATGATGATGCGCATCGTGAAACTTGCTCTGACGATCTTGAGCTGAATGAATTCTCTACTGAATTAATTGGAACTTCTTATTAGTTTCTTCAACTAACTCTGAACCAAAAAGTTGAACGCTTCCTGTCTCTGACCAAGCTAGAGGATTACTGCATTTTTTACCATACAATGCCTCATAAGGAGCCATTTTAATACTAGCTTGGAAATTGTTATTGTAGGCAAACTCCACAAATAGAATATGATCTTCCCAGGAACCGGCAAAATCAAGAACATAAGCCTAAGCAAATCTTCCATAACTTGATTCACTCTTTCAGTCTGACTATCCATTTGAGGATGAAAAGTTGTACTCATGGCTAGAGTAGTACCTAGATCTTGATGCACAGCTTGCCAAAACTTAGAAGTAAATTTGCTATCTCTGTCGAATACTATTGATTTCAAAATCCCATGCAGTCTGACAATTTCTTTGATATATAGCTTTGCTAGCTTCTCTTCTGAGTTTGTCTGGCAGATAGGAAGAAAGTGCACAGATTTAGTTAAGTGGTATACTAAAACCCCGATTACATCAGCACCAGATTTAGCACGAGGCAATCCCATGATGAAATCCATAGATATGTCGAACCATTTTCATTCGGGAATTTCTAATGGATGCATAAGACCACCAGGTCTTTGGTGTTCGGCCTTTACTAGATAATAGGCATGACACTTTGCCACAAAATTGGCTACATCCCTTTTCATGTAGGGCCACAAAATGATTGCTTTAGATCTTGGTACATCTTAGTACTGCCTGGGTAAATATGATACTCAAAATTATGGTCTTCAATCAACACTTCACGATGCATGGATTTAGGAATCCACAAACGATTATTTTGATAAATTACGCCATTGCACATTTACAACAAATGACAACGACCACCTTTAATATCTGCTTTGAATTTTAGATAATCATCATCTTTAGTTTGTGAGATAGAGACATCTCTGTGGAATGTTGGTTCCACATTGATATTTGCTAGAACAGAACTTAGCCTATCGCCACTGACTGGAGAAATTTCAAGCTTACGAAATTCTTGTTCCAATGAACTGGAGGCGATCACAGAAGTTAAAGTAGCACGATGGCTAAGAGCATCAGCCACAACATTTGCCTTTTCAAGGTGATACTGAATACTGAGATCATAATCACTGATGAGTTCCAACCATCTTCTTTGACGACAATTCAATATTCTTTGAGTGAAGATATACTTCAGGCTTTTATGATATGTTAAAATTGAACACTAAACTCCATATAAATAGTGACGCAATATTTTTAAGGCAAAAATTACTGCTGTAAGTTCAAGATAATGAACTGGATAATTCTTCTCATGTGGTTTTAACTGTCGAGAGGCGTAAGCGATTACCTTACCCTCTTGCATTAACACACAACCTAGACCGATTCCGGAGGCATCGGTGTATACCTGATAGTCCAAGCCTTCCTTGGGCAAGACAAGAACTGGAGCGGTAGATAGTTCATCCTTCAAGGTTTGGAATGCTTTCTCGCATTCCGAGCTCCAAATAAATGGAACGGCTTTCTATGTCAACTTAGTCAAAGGAGAAGTGATCTGGGAAAGCCATTAATGTACTTTCTGTAATATCCAACTAATCCCAAGAAACATCTAATATCTTTGACTGACTTAGGCTCCATCCAATCTTTGATAGTGCTTACTTTGTTTTGATATACATGAATACCCTAGGCATCGACTACATGCCCCAAGAATGTAATGGACTTAAGCCAAAACTCAGACTTGGAGAACTTGGCATATAGCTGATGCTCATGCAGAGTTTCTAATACTAACCTCAAATGTTCTTCATGATCTGTTAAGGTTTGAGAATAAATGAGGATGTCGTCAATAAAGACGATCACGAACTTGTCTAAGAAAGTTTCAAAACTCGCTGTATCAAATCCATGAAAATTGATGGCGCATTAGTGAGACATCACTAGGAATTCAAAATGACCATAATGAGTACAGAAAGCGGTCTTTCCTACATCATCTTCTATTACTCGCAATTGATGATATACAGACCTTAAGTCAATCTTAGAGAATATGACAGCTCTAGATAACTAGTCAAATAAATCATCAATTCTAGGTAATGGGTACTTATTATTTATGGTGACTTTATTTAGTTCACGATAATCTATGTACATTCGCATAGATCCATCCTTTTTATTAACAAATAGAATGGGTGCTCCCCAAGGAGACATACTTGGCCTAATAAAGCCTTTATTCATGAGCTCCTACAATTGTTCGTTGAGTTCTTATAGTTCCTTAGGTGCCATTATGTATGGTGCTTTAGATATTGGCTGGGTACCCAGAGCTAATTCAATAGAGAACTCGACTCCTTTGGAAGGAGGTACACCAAGCAGATCTTTTGGGAATATGTTGGCAAATTCCTTAACTACTTTACAATCAGAGAGAGGTATACTTTCCTTTGCTTCACCTATCATGGTGACCAGAAAAGCATCACAACCCTTACTGATCAATTTTTCAGCTTCGATAGCATTTATTAACGATAACTGTGTACTAGTTTTTCCTATAAAAGTCTTAGACTTGCCCTAGGAATGGAGGGTGACTTTCTTTTTCAAATAATTTATCACAGCATTATTATCACTGAGCCAGTTCATTCCAAGGATGATATCAAAGTTAGCTAATGGCAGGATGATAAATTCGGAGTTAAACTCCTTACCATTTAATGAAATTTTGATGTTACAAAACTTATTGGCACTTAGTTGGGCTCCAGATGGAAGTCCAATGGTTAAGGATTTTGCTAAGTTGTACAGTTGTAGTTTAAGGATGTTGGCAAATCATTCATAAATAAATGAATGATTAGCACCGGTGTCAATTAACACATTGCAGGGCTGGTCCTTAAAGTAAAGTGTGCCTAATTTATTCATATGAATTGCATTAACAAATTGCACTAATTAAGGTACATGAATGCAATTAACAAAGGAGAAGTTCAGAATTGCGTACTTGAAACCACATTGTTGTCCTCTGCGGCTTCGAGAGGTGTTAAAGCATAGACTTGCACAGGACTGGCAGGATGGTTGTTTACTTGCCTCCTGGGATTATTCTAGGACTTAGGAGCAGATGGCTGAAGTGATAACACTGAGAAAGCTGAAATGATAGAATTTGTGGCCTGGTCTTCCACAATTGTATCACTTATGGCTGAAGTGATAACACTTACCATATGGATGAGGCCTATTATAGCCTTGAATGGGCTCAGCAGTCGGTGCAACTTCCAATTGATAGACTTTTGTAGAGTTAGGCCTGTGCTTCTTGAAGGCTTCATGCTGGTTAGACATTGATTGCGCCTTCCGCTTGAGATCCTTTTCAGATTGATGATGCTCAGTCACCTTAGCTGTCTCTGCTAGCTCAAAGAAGCTAGTTAGGCGGAGTGGAATAATCTGATCCTTCAGTGAATCTTGGAGTACACTGAGAAAGCGGTGGCACTTAGCTGATTCAGAATGAATAACGTCTGGAGCAAAGTGAATCAACCTATGAAATTCCCTTTTGTAGTCAGCAATGGAACGACTCTCTTGAGTCAACCTTATAATCGTGTCTGCAATGATGTTTTGTGCAGATGGGGGAATGAATTAAGTTTTGAATGCTTCAACGAACTCATCCCATAATATATCTTCCAACTCGTAGCCAACGAATTTGGTATTCCTGACCTCCTCCCACCAGTATTCTACTTCCACATAAAACAGGTGTGTAGTAAGACGGACAGCTTCAGAGTTTGGGATCTTTAGACTATCAAGATCCTTTTCTACTGCTTTCAGCCAGTCGGCTGTGTCCATTGGCAATTGGTTTCCACCGAAGGTGGAAGGCCTTAGTCTTAAGAAATTATGGAGAAGACTATCCATCAAGTGATGAGAATGAAATGTATGTTGTGGAACAGGGATGGCAACAACAGCAACAACGGCTGCAACGGAATGATCATTCAGTATCGTTTTCATGAATATCGCTTATTGGGCTTAGTTTTCCAGTAGGATTGCTATCATTGCCCGCATATGAGCCACTTCATCAGTAGAACTACTGTATGTGATAGTATTCTTGATAGGAGTGATAGCAGGTGGTGATCCAGGATTCATTCTAATTAAATAATCCAAACCAGATTTCAGAATTACTTAAAGGAAAACAGTCATTTAATGTTGTGATAGATATCAAAAATTTTCATTACTTACTGAAATAAGGGTCTACATAATATTTGAGAAAATGCCGAAAAGCATAACTCTACTAGAATCATGTGAGTCAAAAGATGACAATTGTTCTAACTAACACTCAGACATCCTTAATATACTCAGCCCTAAAGGCCACACAAAAGTCCTCAAAAGTCACTTCCTAACGCTTCCTTTCGAGCTTTCTGATGGTGTCGTACCACCAGCCTCCTTCATAATCCAACATCAGATCCATCACAATGTCCACGTAGAGTGACTCGGGACACTCTATATGTCTCAGGACTAACTCCACTTGGCTCAACCATTCCTTGGCGTATATGGGAAAGTCAGGCCCTCGATACACTACTTGATGTAGAAGCTTGTCCAAGACTAAGGTCCCTCTTGTAGAAACTCCTTCAATCTGCCAGATACTCTCCTATCTCCATTTGAAACTATAGTTCCAAGCCAACTTGAAGGCATGCAGATAGTAGTCCACGTCAGACTCTCCAGAATCCATTTTACTCTAAGAGGAGAAATTACTAAGTCTTGTTAAACTAGAGATAACTAGATTTCTTAAAGAGTTACTGATAATACTATGCTATGGATGTTATATATTATTGTTTGCACTTCAGAAGAATGGTCCATTAGGTAAAAAGGAATCATGGATTCTATTCTGACACCTTAAGGCTCTGATACAAACTGTGTGGCCCTGTAGTTTCCCGCGGTCATGCTGGTACTGATATTAGCATAATCATGGGGAGTGCGGTTACTCCACTCCATCGAAAATCTACAACTCAAGTAGAGTCAGGTAGGACCCAACTCGCCTTAAGCGAAAGACTTGTCACCTAGCTAAACTAGAAACATACATCAATACCTATCAAAGTAGCGGAAGCAGAAAATAGAATGTAACATCCACATGAATAATATAGTATGAAAGAAAAAAAGAAAGTAGTAACTCAGCTCAAGTGCAAAAAGTAAATACATCCAGAGTTTAATTATTACAACTAAATTAAATGAAAGTAAAGATCTCTCAATCTCACTGCAAAAAGAATAAAATCTATCTAAGCAGTAATAGGAAGATCCTCCTCCTGCACCGGCTCCTCTCCTGCAGCACTACCAACGAACAACTCTGAATTTGACATTTGTCAGTATCACAAATGCCAGGGCCCTAGCCAACAAAAGAATAAGGTTACAGTTAGATAATTGTCTAAGTATATTTTAAGCTATTTAAGTGAACTGAATAATTAAGATATCACATTTAAAGGTTTTAAACTCACAAGCACTATAAGGTGCAACAAGCTACAAGAATGAGGTAGCTATAAACTAATCATTTATAGCTAATCAATATACAAAAATAGCAACTAAACATGGTGAGGCTAAAAGCAAAAGTAACTAAAACTACTTAAATAAGCTGATCCTAACAGGCTTATGATCACATGAAGATATGCTGAGTGTATACAGAATGCAAGTGCTGAAATAGACATACAATTGTAGCATCCTAAACATGCTAATATTTAGTACTAATCAATAAGAGCTTATATACAAGCATGCTTGTTAACATGTAAAAGGCCACTGAGACATGTGGCAAAAATAAACTAAGTACATGCATGAGCAAAAGTAAAGCCACTGAGACATGTGGCAAAGTAAGTCAAGCACTAAAAGAAAGGCCACTGAAGCATGTGGAAAAGAAAAACAAACACTGACAATTGAACTAATGTAGTAGTAAGCTTAAGACATAGTGCTGCCATAACAGAACAGGCCATACAGGGCCTCTGAACTGAAAGTTCAACATGTATTCATCCTAAGCATCCGCAGAGTTAGGTCCAAGTTCAACTAATAGAATAAGACATGTATCCAACCTAGACATCCGTCGTGCTAGGTCCAAGTCTATTCTATAACAAAACTAGAACTGAAGAGGCAGACTACGCTAGGACATACTCTACTAACTAAAAGCACTGGAAGAACTGAATGAATGCTATGCTTTTCAAATACTAACTTAGGATGTATCCTCCATATCCGAGGTTTACCTATTAGGCTCAAGGAACAAGGCTCAACATTTAGATGTGCGAAGTAATCAAAATCAAAGTAAGCAAGAGACTCAATCTAGACTTATGTGGTATCTGTTGCCATCTACTTTATCCAAATCTAATTATTCTGAGAAGATACAAGTTTAGGATCTCCAGTATCTGGCTATCGAGTAAGATCTCAGATTTATGACCTTAATGTTAACATTAGAACTTAACAAGTTCTAATTCATAATCATATGATGACTATAAGAAGTTAAAGTAATTAAATTAACGACCTAATTATTATTATTATCTCTCTTAACCCAAAGCTTGATTAAATAAATCAAGACTTAAGGATTTTGGATCCAAATTCCACTTGGTGATCAAATCCTGAATCTAAGGTAGTATACAAGAAGAGATCTAGTGTTCACACTTTAAAACCCAAAATAAAGATAAGAATCTTATAAGCTAAAGGATTCAAAAATTATAGTCTTAGTGAAAGGTTACTATATAGTTATAAGATAAAATAATCAATTAAGAACTAAGAATCTAAGATCTATATTAAATCTTTAGGATAATTATATCATCCTATAGATTTAAATCAACTTACACCCACATGAAGGTTTGAAAAGATTTAAACAATTAATCAAGTAAGGGAATTCCAATGGAGAGTAATTCAGTCCAATTAGAAGATCTAAAGTCTAAGATCTAAGATCTAAGATCTAATACTTGATCACTTTAGACTTAAGCTAAGTTTAGACTTAGAATTTTACAAGAGTATTTCTTTTAGAACTAAAGCTTATGGATCAACTTAATTAAGTTATTTCACCAAGGAGCTAACACTTTAAAATAATTAAGCTTAGTTCTTAAGAAGGAGGGTCTTAAGGACACTTAGGGTATTAATATCTTAATAAACTAATTTAAGATTCCTTTACTTAATTTCAATATTAATAGCATAAGATTTCAGAAAAGTGCAAATAATCTATCTCGAGGTATTTTACTGAATTTTCAAGGTTCAAGGGGTGCTTAAACCCATTTTGGTCAAAATAATCAAAATACCCTTCTTAAGGCTAAAAATGAGATTTTAAGATTTTAACTATCTAAATTGACTCAAATCTGTTTTAATGAGTTCCATATTGGTTAATAAAGTAGGATACACACTTATCTTAGGTTTTATCAACCTAATTAGCTTAATTAGCACTAATCACATTTTTAAGCCAATTAAGGTGATTAAGGAAACTAGGACATTCTCGAGTGATCCAATTGTTTTTAAATGTTCTAATACACTTAATGAGACATTAAGAACTTAATTCACCAAAATTAGAGGATTAATCATGGTTTAATTTACTAATCTCTAATTAGAGTATTTAAGAGATGATTAAAAAAATTAAGATTCCTAAATTACTTTTAAAGGTCTACATTTGTTCTATGTGGTCTTAGGAGCAATCCGAGATCTCAATTAATTTTTTGGATAATTAATGAATTTAATATGATTTAAATAAAAACAAAAAAGGATTAGGCTATAATTTAAATTCTAACCATTAGATCTTTGATTTTATTTTATATTAATGTTCCTTGAATTTTTCTATTTAAAATGGTATATCGGATCATACCATTTGGATAAGTATAGCTAAAATTATTTAAATACTTTAATCTGTATTTTTATTTAAATAAAAATCATGGGAAATGATTTATTAAATAATTAACATACGGATTTTAATTCCAATAATTTGTTTATTAATCTGCAGTTTGAATTCAAAACCGCACGGGCCGGGGTCTGACCTGGCCCGAAGCGCCCGTCATCTTCTTCCCCGCGGCTGAGTCCCGATACCCAAACCATAGGGATAGCTTCGATCAAGAAATTCTCCTTGCTCATACCGCTCTACGCCAGGATCTCAACGGTGCACCTTCCCGGGGCTAAGATGCGTCGATTGAGGTAAGAACCCCCATCTGGATCATGCTAGATCGGCGGGGTGCTACTCGGCCGAAACGCATTAGGGGAAGGAAAATAGGGTTCGCTGTGAGTGAGAAATTCTCCTCACAGAATCCACCAAACTGACGGGGTTTGATCCGTACACCATCAGTGAGGTGAGGCAAATCGAACCCCCAAGGTTTCGCAGCTTGGTGTGCAGCCAGACACTGGGTCCTTACTCGGACTCAGCCTTGGCTCGACTACTAGCTTGATCGATTGATACGATCGATCAAAGCTAGCTCAGGTTTTGGGAACAATAGGGTTAGGTTTCTAGAGGGCTAAGGGAACTAGACGACATCCAGAGGCAATAATATAGCTCAAGTTGATGGGCTGAGCTTACGCAGCTCAGTGGGAAGAGGCGGTACCTGAGGACTGAGGTTGCAGGCAGGACCTAGGGGAAATGAGGCGAGCTGGAGCTTCCCAAGTAGTAGACGAGAGTTCACAGGAAGTCTGAACACTAGACGGACTCCCTATCAGCGGTTCGCAGTTCAGGAAACGCCAAAATTGCCGAGAGAGATGGGAGCTCCAGGGGATGTCAGATGGCTAATTGAGGATTCTCAATGAGCAAAGGGACTCACTGAGAGGTCCTGGGGGTATTTATAGGTCTAGGGGAGGTCTAGGGTTGGATACCAGAGCTCGTGATTAGAGGAAGGCTTAGGCCGAAGGGGAAGTTTGGTTCCAACGGCCATGGGCAATTTAGGGAGACTCCTACCGGCAGACGATCACGCCGAGGGTAGAAGAGGAAGAATGGGTCATTTCTCATACTGCCATGGGGGCTAGAAAGATCCTGGTTGTTGGGGGGACCAGACGCAGAGGCGACGAGATGAGGGAGATGATCCACAGCGCTTGGACTTGTGCCTGCCGTCTGATGGATCGACCGTTGGTCTCGGATGGCTCTGATGCATTACTTAGGTCGAGTGGATGATAGCCGTCCGATGCGTGCGATGCATCTGATGCCTACAATTAAATGACGGAGCGGGGTAGATCGTGCCGTAGGATTATACACACTATGATTCATGCTAGGGCATCTATTAGCACGGTTTGAAGTGCCACTGTCGGGACCCCGCCGCGGATCTGTCGCGGTCCTGACAACGAATACCGGATTATATAAGAAAATAATAATTTAATTTAAACTAATTATAATTTATTTAATAAATTGCTTAATTCCTATTAAATAATTAAATCCAATTTAGGACTAAATGAGTTCTAAAAATTTCCAAAATTTCACCCTTAGCTAATTAGGGTATGAGGAATTCAAAAATAAAATCAGATTTTAGTTTGGGAATCAATTTAATTTAGGTATTTTCGAAGGCTCAAAAATAGAAAAAAATACAAAAATTCTCAATTTAGCTCTAATTGGTTATAAACTTCTAGGGTTAGATTTAAATGACCCATTGAGTCTAATAGAATCAAAATTAGAGCTTGGTTTGTCTTAATTAATCCGGATTTAGCTATAGTAACAACTAGGGTTGTTACAAGCACACTGTGGCACACTATAGCAATTGAGTTTCGATGTTCTATCCTGCGGTAGCACGCTGTAGTGGTTGAGTTTCGATGATTCAATCAGATGTAGCGCCCGGCAGCGTGCTGCAGTACGCTATAGTGGTTCAGTTTCAAACTTTTAACCGCTATAGCAGAATTGTTCTAGGCTCCAGAATTTTCCTCTAGTCATTGCTGTTTGCTCTCTAGTCGCCGGAGTGTACTGTGGCTCGCTGCAGCAATTTTCTCCCAGAAATTGCAGAATTGCTCTAGATCTTGATGAGATTCTCATTTTACCTAAGAATATAAAGAATTGATCAAAGTACGATGTTCCCCATATGGAATTGTATGACTGCTTCCCTTATTTTTGCTATAAATTATAGACTCATCAGCACGCCAAGGTGGATTGCCTTCAGAAAGCTAGGTGCCACAGCGCGCTGCTGCGCGCCATATTTTTTCAGCCAAAAGCAACAGTAAATGCATCATAGGGAAGGACACAAAACTTAATTCTTTTGCCTTCCCTAGCTATTCTATTCTTTATTCCTTGCATTCTCAAGACAAATGGCTGAACCAATTTATGAAGAAGCATTTAAGGCAAGGATTTGAAGAGTTAAATAGTTTTTGATTCTAAAGGACTATGGGCTATTTTATATATGCCTACATGCAAAACTAAGTGAGGGTTCCCCTCTTTGATATCCCAAGATATAATTTTTGAGGTTGTTATAAGAAGGAAAGGAGAACCTTAACCAAGGAATGAGAAGATAGCCATTCAAGGAGAGAAAGGAAAGACAACTCAAGGAGCTGGAAGAGAAGAAGTTGGAGAGCAAGGAGAGATCTAGAGAATGCCAAGGGCAGTTCCTAGTATTTCTCTAAAAACAATTCTTTGATTTTATTTTAGTAGAACCATGCAAATGTTCACTTACTTTTAATTTCTGCATCTCTTCTGTAATGGAAGGCTAAACTCTCCTTAGAGGGGGTAAGCGGATGTCATGTAATGAGTTAAGGGACAAAATAGTGTTTGTATAAATCTTCTTCAATAATTGAAATCTTTGCCATTTTGATTTAGATATATTTCTTGTGAATGCATGCTTGTCGAATCAATGTTTATTTTATTTTAAATGGTTTTATAACTAAAATAATATCGAATCAACTAGTCATACCAAGCTCAAGGGAATGTACATAAATGTCCTCACCGCGAATACATATTTGCTGCACAAGGATTCTTGGTGTAAGCACCTTGAGATTAGAATGATAGGCTAATTTGGTAACTTAATTCTCTTCGAGCTCCATAGCTCACCAATTGGCGTAAAGCTAGGAATATGTGAGCTTGTGATGTAGCCGGAATTTGTAGCAAAAATCTAGTCTATAAACATTCGTATCACTATAAATTTCCCTATACTTTGAGTAGAAATTGATGTGTTTTTAGGAAAATGAAGAAAACAAATTGCAAAAGTTGATTTACTAAATTCTGGATAAAAACCGTCACAGTGCGCTACAGCGCACTGCAGCACGCCATGGCGTCCCCTTAAAATCGCCTGATCTGGAAGTACAACTGCAGACTTGGAGCACGACCACTATAGCGCGCTATGGCTCGCCATAGCGTGCCACAGCATCATATTGATAAGGATAAATTAATACCCTATAAATGAGTAATTGAGTAGTAAAAAACGCAAGTGGCACGTCGCAGCAAGCCACAAAGTCATTTCTCATAAATTTATGAAACCTTATAAATGAGTAATTGAATAGTGAAATCGCAAGTTGCATGCCGCAGCGCACGACGACGCACCACAGCATTCTACATTATCATTTATTGTTGAAATATTAAATTTTATACAAACAAGTAATTAAATAGTGATCTTACAAGATGCCCGTTGTAGCGTGCCGCAGCGGGTAAATTTTCATTTTATAAAACTATAGTTAAAACTAATTGAACAGTGATCCTACAAGTTGTCCGCTATAGCGCGCCACAGCGCGTCTCAGTGTACGCTGCAGCGCCCGAACAAAAAGTTACTAACTATTGTGCAGGAAATACGTTTGGAGCATTGCTGCCACAGCACACCGCAGCAGAAAAGGAAGTGAAACGTAGTTGCCACAGCGCACCACCGCAGAACAGTAAATGGAACGTGGCTGCCACAGTGCGCCGCAGTGCGCCACAGCGCGGTGCCGCGGATGGCCCATAATTTTTCAGAAATAGCATTAAGAGGCATGGGGAAGCCACAAAATCTGACCTTTGGTCTCCCCCAGCTTCTTAAAACTGATATATTTAATCCCTGCTAAATTTCAACAGTTTAAATAGATAAAAATATTAAAAGGGATTGGAATTAAATCATGGAAGAGGAAAGGTTACCCATTAAAAGCTTTGAAGATGAGTGCATCCCTATTTAAGGGCCAATCTCAAACCTTGAAAGGGTTCCAACTATGGCTACTCAAAAGACCTAAAAGAAAGGCTAAAGAAGAGAGAAAGAAGGAGAACTCACCAAGGGGAAGAGAGGACCAAGAACAAGAAGGAAGAAAAGATAGTAAGGAACAAAGGGTGGAGCTATAAGAGGATAGCACAGGAAGTAAAGAGAACCCTAGATTATCTCCGGGTGATTCCTTGTATTTTTCCTAAACTCCCTTGATTAATTTCTTGCCGTGAACTGATGGTGACATTCACTTTTCCTTGCATGTATGTTCTTTCTTACTTAGTAATGGTAGGCTAAAAATCCTTTGGAGAGGGTTGAGATATAGTTGTAGAATTATGTAAGGGAAATATTGGTTGTATGATGACATTATTTATGTGTTAATTTTTATTACTAAATGAATGCTTGGATGAACTGAATGCTTAGTTATTTTAAATTAAAAGAGCTTGTGTTCCAATGCTCATCAATTGGATAAGAGTGAGGAAGGTAGTGCGAGTCGAGCTAAAAATTACGTGATAGAATTCTCAAGGCTCACTTGCACCCTCCCTTAATAGCTCTCCAACAGATTGAAGCTTGAGAACCAAGCTCTCCATTTACCTTGCTCTACTACTAAGCAAAGTTGAAGGGATGAAAGGACATTGGGAACTTTAAGGAGTATGTGATAAAATCCATTGACCCAATGCATCCTCTCATCAAGCTAAACTGCGTGTGAAGCGAATGACGCATGATAAATGGAATCTTACTTGTGAAACCATTATAATTAAAAGATGTTTTGGTGACCTAGATGTAGGATATCAAATCTAACTAATCAATTAATATCTCATAAGAGTTTATGTGCTAGTGATGAACCCATAAGGAGTTCTCTTTATGCACTAAATTTGAATCCAACATAAATAGAGGATACTCTAATTCCAATGGTGTTCACTTGATTAAAAAAATTAAATAATTTACATGTCTACATTTGAATAATGAAGTAATATAACCAACCCCTTGCATGTATTATAATGAAATCTCAACTCTGTCCTTTTTAATCCAATCATATCTTAACTCAAGTCTTGTGTATTGCTAATTAGGAACCACAAAAATCAACCAAAATTGTTTTCTAAACATTAGTGAAAGAAAATACAACTCGGTATCAAAATAATCATTCCCTAAGGTTCGATAATATAACAATCCTAGTTGTTACCCTAGCTAAATCCAGATTAAATAAGCCAAACCAAGCTCTAATTTTAATTCCATTAGACTTAATGAGTCATTTAAACTTAACCCTAGAAGTTTAAAATCAATCGAAGCTAAATTGAGAATTTTTGTATTTTTGACTGTTTTAAGCCTTGGAAAATACCTAAATTAAATTGATCTCAAAATTAAAATCTAATTTCATTTTGAATTCCTCATGCCCTAATTAGCTAAGGGTGAATTTTTAGGAATTTTTAGAACTCATTTAAGCCTAAATTGGATTATGGAATTAATTAGAATATAATTAATTATTAAATAGATTTAATATTAATTAAATTAATTATTTATATAATTTTAATTCATGGGATTTGCTGTCGGGACCGCAGTAGATCCACTGCGGGGTCCCGACAGCGGCGCATCGGATTAAGCCATTCGACCAGTTAGCACGCATCTCGGCGCGCTCCATCTAAAGGCAAGATCTCCTCTGTGTTAAGATTAGATCCTAAGCATAGGATCCATCACACGCATTTAACGGCTATCATCCATCCCGCTTAATTAATGCATCAGAGCTGTCCGAGAATAATGGTCAATCCATCAGATGGCGGGCACGAGTTCGAGCACTATGGATCGTCTCCCTCATCTTGCCCCATCCGCGTCTGGTCCCCCACAACAACCAGGATCCTCCCAACCTCATGGCAGTATGGGAAATGACCCATTCTTCCTCTCCTACCCTCGGTGCAATTGTCTACCGGTAGTGGACTCCCCAAATTGCCCTGGGCTGTTGGAACCCAGCTCTCCTTTGGCTTGAGCCTTCCTCCATTCCCGAGCTCTGGTATCCAACCCCAGACCTTCCCTACTACCTATAAATACCTTCCGAGAATTATCGTGAGCTCCTTTGCTTGGTGCGATCCCTTAAGACCCCAACTGAATCCGATGGAGCTCCCATCTCTCTCGATAATTTCTTGACATTCCTGGAGCTTAAAACCACTGATAGAGGGTCTATTTGGTGTTCAGACTCCATGTGAATCTGTGCTTGCTGTTGGGAAGCTCCATCCCACCTTAATTCCTATTGGCCGAGCCTGCAACCCCGTCTCCAGGTACAGCTTTCTCCCACTAAATTTCTTAAGTTCAGTTCTTCATTCTGCCTCTGGATTGAGCCTCTAGATGTCGTCTAACTAGACTTAGACACTTAGGGAACCAGTTATGATTATTGCCAGGGTTTGAGCTAGCTCTGATCAATCGTATAGATCGATAGAGCTAGCGGCCGAGCCATGGCTGAGTCCGAGTAAGGACCCAGTGATCAGATGCACCCCAAGTTATGAAACCTTGGGGGTTCGACTCGCCTCACCTCACTGATGGTGTAAGGAACAAGCCCCATCCATTTAGTGGCTTCTGTGAAGAGAACTATCCCCTCACAGTAAACCTTAATCGTTTGTAAAGGGACGTTTCAGCTGAGTAGCACTTCAGCGATTAAGTGCCTCCGAGTCAGGGATTCAGAGTTTATTCGATGCATCTTGACTCAAAAAGCGTGTAGGGATTAATTGGAGCCGTCGGCATGGCCTGAGCGTGGATAATTTAGCGCTAGCAGCTAGCCCTAAGGAACCTAGCATTGGGGAAGAGCCGCGGGGACGATGAAGTCACAGGTCAGGCCGACCCGTGACCCGCGCCTTTTGAATTTGGATCGACTGTTAATATTAAAGGATTTCTGAATTAATTTCCTTAAGGAAATTAATTCAAAAAATCAAACCTATGATTTTAATTTAAATAAAAATACAGATTAAATTATTTAAATAACTTTAGCTATATTTATCTAAATAGTATGATCTAATATACCATTTTAATCAGAAAAATACAAGGAACCTGAATATAAAATAAAATCAAAGATCCAATAGTTATATTTCAAATAATTGCCTAATTCTTTTTGGTTTTTAATTAAATCATAATAATTTCAATTAATATCCAAGAATGTTGATTAAGGTCTTTCATTACTCATGAGACCACAAGGAACCTATGTAGATCATTAAAAGTAAATTAGGAACCTTAATTTTATTAATACTCTCTTAATTACCCTAATTATGGATTAGTAAATTTAATCACACTTAGTCCTCTGATTTGGATGGATCTAATTCCTAATGCCTTATTAAGAGTAGTAGAGTCTATGAATGCAAATAGATCACCCTATGATGCCCTAATTTCCTTAATCACCTTAATTGGCCTTAAATTATATTTAGTATTAATTAGGCTAATTAGGTTATCTAAACATAAGATAAGTGTGTATCCTATCTCATTAACCAATTTAGAACCCATTAAAATAGGTTTGAATCAATTTGGATAACGAAATCTTAAAATCCCATTTTTATTCTTAAGAGGGGTATTTTGGTCATTTTGATCGAAATGTGTTTAAGCACCCCTTAAACCTTGAGAATTCAGTAAAATAACTCCAGATAGATTATTATTTGCACCTTTCTAAAATTTCATGTTAATAATATTGATGCTAGGTGGAGAGAACTTAAGTTAGTTTATTATTTAAGACCCTAAGTGCCCTTAAAGCCCTCTTTCTTAAGAGCTAAGCTTAATTATCTTAATGTGCTAGAGCCTTGGTTTAATAGCTTAATTAAGTTGATCCATAAGCTTGAATTCTAAAAGGAATACTCTTGTAAAATTCTAAGTCTACACTTAGCTTAAATCTAAATAATCAAGTATTAGATCTTAGATCTTAGATCTTAAACTTTAGATCTTCTAATTGAACCAAATTATTCTCCTTTGGAATTCCCTTACTTGATTAATTATTTAAATCTTTTAAAACCTTCCATGTGGGTGTAGGTTTATTTAATATATAGGAGGGTGTAATTATCCTAAAGATTTAATATAGATCTTAGATTCTTAATTTTTAATTGATTATTTTATCTTATAATCAGTAGAGTGACCTTTCAATTAAGATATTAGTTTCTGAATCCTTTAGCTTATAAGATTCCTTATATTTGATTTGGGCTTTAAAGTGTGAACCCTATAACCTTTCTAGTATACTACCTTGGATTCAGGATTTGAACACCAAGTGGAGTTTGGATCCAAAATCCTAAAGTCTTGATTTACTTAATCATGATTTGGGTTAAGAGAGAAGAACAATAATAATTAGGTCCTTAATTTACTTACTTTAACTTCTTATAATCATAATATGATTATAAATTAGAACTTATTAAGTTCTAATGTTAATATTAAGGTCGTAAATCTGAGATTATACTCGATAGCTAGATATTGGAGATCCTAAACTTGTATCTTCTCATAATAGTTAGATTTGGATAAAGTAGACAACAACAGATATCACATGAGTCTAGATTGACTCTCTTGCTTGCTTTGACTTTGTGGCTTTGCATACTTTGAACTTTGAGCCTTGTATCTTGAGCATAATAGGTGAACTTAGGATATGGAAGATACATCTCAAGTTAGCATTTGAAAAGCATTCATTCAGTTCTTTCAGTGCTTTCAGTTATTATAGTATATCCTATCTTAGTCTGCCTCTCCAGTTCTAGTTTTGATATATAATTGACTCGGACCTAGTTCGATGGATGTCTAGGATGGATACATATCTTATTCTATAAGTTCAACTCGGACCTAGCTCTGTGGATGCCTAGGATGGATACATGTTGAACTTTCAGTTTAGAGGCCCTGTATGGCTTATTCTATTATGGCATCACTAGGTCTTAGCCTTACTGCTACTTTAGTTCAGTTCTCAGTGTTTGTTTTGCTACCCGTTCTTGTAGCTTGTTGCACCTTTTTAATGCTTGCACGTTTAAAACCTTTAAGTGTGATATCTTAAAGACTAAGTTCACTTAAATAGCCTAAAATCTGCTTAGAGAATTGTCTAATTATAACTTTTTTCTTTTGTTGTCTGGGGCCCTAGAATTTGAGATATAGACAAATGTTAGATTCAGAGTTATTCATCGGCAGTGCTGCAAGATCGAAGCCGGCGCAGGAGGAGGATCTTCCTACTGCTGCTTAGATAGATGTTTTCCTTTTTGTAGTGAGATTGAGAGATCTTTATTTCTATTAATTTAATTTGTAATAATTAAATTCTGGATGTATTTACTTATCTGCATTTAATCTAAGTTACTGCTTTCTTTTCTTCTGATATACTATGCTTGTGGATGTTACATTATATTTTCTGCTTTCACTACTTTGATATGTATTAGTGCATGTTCATAATTTCTTCTAAAAGGTGACAAGTCCTTGGCTTAAGGTGAGTTGGGCCCTACTTGACTCTACTTGAGTTGGGGCTTTGCCACTAGAGTGGAGCACTGTACTCCCCGCGGTTATGCTAATATCAGTATTAGCATAGCCGTGGGAAAGTTGGGCCCCGCAGATAAATCCTAGAAACTAAACTTTCCACTTATTACTTCAGACCACGTACACTTGCGTGCAAACACAAACGTGTATTCCCGTCAGTCAAGTTTTTGGCACCGTTGCCGGGGAACAATTTTCATTTTATATCAAGTACAATTCTCTAGTAACTAGTGACTTAGAATTACTTAACTTGTGGATATTTTTATATAGCTGTAGTTAGTATCTATATTTATTTACTTTGAGAAACATTTGAAAATTTTATAAATAGAACTTGTGTTGAACTTTATTGCATACTATCTTATTAAATTTTATGCTATTATTTGTGCTGATTGCTGAACTTGTTCTAGCTAGTTTCCCCTAAACTACATGAGTAGGAGGGATCTTACTGAATTATTTTATGATCCAGAGCTAGAGAACTTATTTGAGAGCTAGGAGAGAGCAGGTCTTATTGAACCAACAAAATGCACAAATGGAAGATCTAGATATAAACCCAGCAGAACCTATGGTAAATGTTAGGAGAATATTGCTTAGAGAATACACAATTCCCACGATAGAGGGAGTTCAAAATGCCATTGTTAAACCTCTTATATAAGCAAATAATATTGAAATAAAACTGACAGACTGTAAATACACATCTGCTCTTGCACGCAAGTGTACGTGGTCTGAAGTAATAAGTGAAAAGTGTGACTTTCCAGGAATTTATTGAACCACAGAGAATTGGTTGATTTGTCACTAAAGTATATCTATTCTCACTAATGTTTAAGCTATAGTATGTATTGGTTGGTTGGTCTAAAATTAGGACAAATATTCACTACTAAGTAAAATAGCAAGATTAAAGAAAGAGGAGAGTTGGGACCATCCCACATGCAATGATATAATACTCATGTAGATTTGTTTCTCAAGCTTTATCATTTAATTTAATTAAAATCAAGTGCACATTATTGTCCTTTAGTCTAGCTCAAAGGCTTACAAGTTCATATCTCGTGCACAAAATGAACTCACATTCGGTTCTACTTTAGCACAAAGATTCTTGTAAGATTCTTGAGATTTAAAGTTATTTCATTTTCTCTTTATTCAAGGAGAGTCTAAATTGTCTCAAATCTTAAGATCTCACAAGCATTGATTTTCCACTACGAGCGTTACTTCACATCTCACGTAGTTGAGATGAGAGAATCACATGTTGGGCTCAACGACTATGTCACTTAGTTCATGAGCACTCAACACTTCATTACTCAATCTCAATTATGTGGAGCTAAGGCGCTCATTTAGTGGGTCTTAGCATCACTTGCATCAACTTTTTGGTTGAGCTTAGATTTAGGTGCATTGAGCTCAAGAACCTTCTCACATGGTTCTAAGCTTTCATGCACTCAAAATCTAGCATCCAACCTTAGGTGAGCTAAGGAGCACAAAATAATTAGATCTTGGATTTTTTAGTTCTTCTCTCATAAACACAGCAAGACTAATTAGATGAGCATTTCTTAGTAAGACATTAAAATCACAAACACATTATGCTTGAGGGAATACATTCATACATTAATATTACATCATGCAAAATGGGACTTCATCCCAACCCTCCCAAGGAGAGTTTAGCTACCCATTACACAAGAAAATAAGGAAGACACATACATGGATAAAGACCCTTTCATGGTCAACTAAAGAGAAAATACAAGATTGAGTTTAGAAGATACTATGAACGCTCCGTAGAAGTTCTCCGAAATTCTTCTTCTCCTTCTAATTATCCTCTCCTTAGGTCGCTAGTGCTGCCTTCTTCCTCTTCTTCCTTTGCAAGAGCTTGCCTTGCCACCCTTGGGGAGTTCTCTCTTCCTTTGGCTCTCCTCCTTACTTACTGGATTTTTTTGCTAAGATTGTGAACCCTCGTCTAGTCAAGACGAGGGGTATTTATAGGAGAGAGGAGACTGAAGTCTTCTCTTCATTTGCAACCAGATTTTCCATAAATAATTTTGATTTCATCATTGCAATATTTTTCCATTAATGGTGAGGTGACAAAAATCTCATTTCTTTACCCAAAACATCACCTCAAAGCTTCCCTTTTTAACAAAAAAAAAAGGCTACTGCAGGAAATGGTGGCTGGAGACAAAATTCAGGATAGAGGTCATGTCTCCGGGCCCTGCAGCGCGCTACGGCGTGCTTTAGCATACCCTGGTCCCTAGCATATTAGCTAAGTCCCCCGCTATAGACCGCTGCAGCGCGCGACCGCGCGCTGTAGCGGTCGACTCCGCAAACACTATTCAATCAGTTTTTTTTCTTGCTTTTATAGAGTTTAAAAATACTTTCCCGGCAGACCACTGCAGCGCGCGACCGCGCGCTGTAGCAGTGAATTCTGCAAAAAACACTGTTCAATTAATTTGGCTGCCCATTTTATAAAGTTAAGAATTTCCACGGCAAACAGCTGCAGCGCGCGACGACGCGCTGTAGCGGTGAATTCCGCGAAAAATACTATTCAATTAATTTGGCTGCCCAATTTATATAGTCAAGTATTTCCGCTATAAACCGCTGCAGCGCGCGACCGCATGCTGTTGCGGTGAATTCCGCAAAAAATATTGTTCAATTAGTTGAGAGGCCCGATTTATAAAGTTAAGTATTTTTCGCTAAAACCGCTGCAGCGCACGACCGCGCGCTGTAGCGGTGAATTCCGCAAAAAATACTGTTCAATTAGTTGGGTGGCCCGATTTATAAAGTTAAGCATTTTTCACTAAAAACCACTGCAGCGCGTGACCGCGCGCTGTAGCGGTGAATTCCGCAAAAAACACTATTCAATTAATTTTCATAAGATTTAGATATTTCCGCTACAGCCCGCAGCGGCGTGCGGTCGCGCACTGCAGCGGTTTTCCTTTAGTAAATTTTAAAAACTTTGTAGAAATGCCTTATATCACCTTTGGTTTCCATTTCTCTGAAAAAGATAGAAAAATTTGATTTTAGGAACAGCATAAAGATTTTAAATAGATGAATTTTCCCCTTTATTTAGATATAATTTATAGATTCATCACGCCCCCACACTTAAATTCTTGTTCGTCCTTGAGTAAGCTCAAAATGCTAAACTTTTTTCTATTTTTTTTTTGAAGGGATGAAAGTCACAATAATGTAATATAAATTAGGTATAAGTAAAAGATGTGTGCAATGACAGAGATGAAATGAACATTGTAGCAATAATAATGTTTTCAATTGAGTCACTAAGGTGGTTGAGTCACTAAATCTCCAAATATTTGAATTTTTAATGCTTGAAAATAATTGATGGGCTCAATACATTTGGACTTTTAGACTAAAGACAGGGTTTTGAGACTCTTAGAATTGTGTCATATGTGCTTCTTCTTATAAATCACAAAGATGAAAAGATTAAAGAAGATATATTTTTCTTCATCCTTTCTCATTTTGCTCATTTAGAAGAGATATTTTTTATCATCCCTTTTTTTTTTCAACTTTTTTTTAGGGAGAGACATTTTTCTTTATCCCTAACATCTTTGTGATCATAAAATCCTACCGGAGCCTAGCACACTCCATTCAGAATCTATACCATAGTTTTTTAGTTTTAAGTCCTAAGCCTTCCCCCACACTTAGCTCAAGCACTTATTTAAAACTTTCGGAGATTTAGATTTTCCTCCATTAATTCCTCACTATCAATATTTTATTGCTTATAATTCATTTAATTATTTTTGCTAAGCATTCTTTTACTTATATTATCTTTGAATTTTTACATTTTTGTGATTTTTATTGCTTTTGAAAAATTCAAAAAAATTATGTCAATTAAGAACAACTCATAAATGTGAGAATATGAAAATTCATAAATTAAAATCTCAAAATGAAAACAAATAACATAAGGATAAAAAGAAAAATTAGAAAAAAAAGACAAATACAACCTAATCAATTATCCTCGTCCCCATCATCATCTTCCTCCGACACATACGCCATTTCGGTAGGGTAGCGCGTCTCCGGTATGGGTGAACTGATGGGAGGCCTAGGCAACATCGAGGCATCCGGTCCGCCGTGCAAATTCCAATTATCAAACAACATCCCGAGGGCTTCATAAAATTCTGATTGGAACTGGCGCTATTGGACGTATTCCTATTTGAAAAACCCCATATCAGTAGCTAGAGCATTATTAAGCTCCGTGTTTTGATGGTGGAGGCGCATCAAGAGTTGGTTTGTGAGACGCGAGTCAGAAGGTGCAGACGCTTCCCACTTAGGGCCCCTTCTTTTCTTAGGCATTTTACGTTCACTTGCCTGGACGTTAAGGTTCGAGGGGTGCAGGACAATGCTGGGGGAACAATGGCATCGGAGGAGAGGATTTTTACCCCTTGGGCTTCGAATAACCCAAAAATCAAAGACCCGAAGGCCAATGCCACACATGAACCTTTGAGAGCTTTCCAAAGCTGCTCAAAGATTATGCTTGAAATGCGGATTTCGCCCGCCCTAACCAACGAGCACAAAAGGAGTGCTCGGGCCTGGGTCACTTCAGTTAAGTGAGTCATGGGCATGACATAGCTAGAAATGAAGACTAGCCATGCACTACTCATCTCTGTTAATTCGGAGCGAGGAATGTTGGCGAGTCCCCCTTCCCACTCGGTGTCATTATTGACGATTTCCGCAACAAGAGCGCGGGGTCAAAACGAGAGTCCAAGAGAGCAGAGTACGAACAAGAGCTTACCTCCTCCAACCCATAGAATTACTCTATTTGAGTAATTCCTAGGGTGACACCCTTTCCCCGACAGTAGATCCGCTGCCCGGATGCGTTAATTACATTGGCATACACTTCCTGGACGATCTCCGTGTATATGGGAGCTCTCTTGGTCACAAACTCTTTCCATCCTCTAGGAGTGACCTGTTCATGAGGGATGGGGTAGGCAACGTTGAAGCTTCTCTCCGGGATCAACTTTCGTTGGGAAGTGATGGAGGTGTAACGGTGCTCGGCCTCCGCCGAGGAGAACCTCTTTTTGTTGAAAGTTCCTCCGGATGAGGAAGCTTCAACATCCTTCCTAGCAATTGCTTTCTTCTCGAAATACATTGCTTTGGATGTGAGCTTTAGGATGGATAATCCCCTCATTCCCTTCTTATTTATAGCCTAAATATTTAAGGCAAGAGAAGATGGTCAAATGGTCTTCCTCATGCCATTAATGTGGTGATCCATGTGAAGGGGGGGGCAGCTTTTTCAGCAACTTTTGATTGCCTTGGGAACCCAAAGGTCATGACTTGTTGACTGTATTTTCCCAAGGCAAAAAATCTAGGCAAACCCCGGCAAACCGCTGCAGTGCACTGTGGCGCGCTGTAGCGCGCAGTAGCGTGCGATCGCGGGTTTGGTGCGCCCGGGAGGAAAATGATTCAGCGCGCTGTCGCGATGCCGTTTATGCGTGGATCACCCGCTGCAGCGCGCTGTAGCGCAAAATCATTTTTTTTTTCGATTAGGTTGCCTCCCAATAAGCGCTCCGTTTAACGTCCTAAGCTAGACTCTCTTAAGATTAATAAGTTGAATCCGGTGGTTTCATTTTCCATAGGCTATGGATGTCTGAGTGAGCACACCCCGCTTGGTGGCTCGAACCCTATTCATCTTCAACCTCAACTAAAGGATCCTTCTTTTCGATTTCATGATTTGTGGAAGTCTATTTTTCTTTCTTTTTCCCCGTCGTATTTTTCTCTTCTTCACTCATTCCTTGCTCCCCTTTTCAGAGGAAGGAGTAGAATAGCCATCAGAATTTTTTTCTTCTATCGACAGGTCTCCTAGAACATTATCTACCCATAATCTCTCTTCTCTAATTCTTTTCCTGATTTGTTCCTCCATTTTTTTCTTTTAAAAGAGAGTGGGTTTTAAATCAATCACTTCTATTTTTCCCTTAACACTGACGCTCATTATACTACGACTTACATCTATAATAGCTTTAACACTCATCAGAAAGGGTCTTCCAAAAATAATTGTTGAATTTTTATTCCATTTGTCCCATTCGCACACCACAAAATCAGTTGGTACAATGAAATTTCCTAGTTCCACAGCAACATTTTTGATCATTCTCAAAGGAGTAAGGGACTCAAGATTAGCAAACTCTAGAATCATTGAGGTGTATTCCATCCCTCCTTCCTATAATTGCTCATATATATGGTAGGGCATAACATTAACTGAGGCACCTAGATCACACAAGGGATCTACAAATACTTCATTTCTTATTACGCATGGAATTCATAACCTCCCTGGATCGTCACATTTGGGTGCGGTTAGCTTTTCATTATCATTCCCTTTTATTCTTTCCTCTACCTCTAATCCAAAATTTGTTGCTCTCTCTTTTTCATCATTCATTCCTCCTGATACAACTTCAGGATAGATCACACTCACTAATTCCCTTGGATTAAATTCAGTAGAACTAGGTAAAGTCCCATGCTACCGAGAGGTCAGCTGCTTGGAGATTTGCCCCAATTGAGTTTCAATATTTCTAAGGGAGCCTTCTATTCCCTGGATAGAAGTCTCCTGACGTGTGATAGTTGCCTCAGTGCGGCGCATGAATTGGGTTGTTTCGGCCTTAAATGCATTGAATGCCCCTTCTAGATTGTGCTGGTAGTTGTGGCTATTGTTACTATAACTCATGCCTTGTTGGTTGGATGAATTCCCCCATATTGATTTGCATTGTTGTTGTTATTACTCCATGAGAAATTTGGGTGGTTCTTCCACCCTGGATTGTATTTGTTGGAGTAGGGGTTATTTGTTTGGTTGTTGTTTCTTAAGTAGTTGACTTATTTAGTGTTGTTTTGTACAAAAGGGTTGTTCAAGTTACAGGTCTCACTATTATGTCTCC
This sequence comes from Gastrodia elata, assembly GCA_016760335.1. NCBI lineage: Eukaryota > Viridiplantae > Streptophyta > Magnoliopsida > Asparagales > Orchidaceae > Gastrodia > Gastrodia elata. The sequence continues at coordinate 1,331,253 of CM028685.1, forward strand.
CTCCGATCAATTCACATTGTACCTCAGAAACCATGTGTACATTCATCCTTTCTATCTTTTCATTCAAGGCATGAATTTCTTGTTGCAAAGCTGTTATTTGATTTAACTCATTCACTTTAATGGATTCTTTTTTAAGCCTTTCAGAAGGCCATTGGTAAGCGTTGTTTGCCATTTCTTCCAAGAGGTCATATGCTTCATCTTGGGTTTTTCCACTAATGGATCCCCCGGCAGCCGCATCAATGAGTGTCCTCATTGGAGCGTTCAAACCATTGTAAAATATTTGCACTTGCATCCAGAGAGGGAACCCATGATGTGGGCAATGTCTGAGGTACTCCTTAAAGCATTCCCACCCATCATAGAGAGCCTCACCTTCCATCTGAGTAAAGTTGGTGATCTCAATTCTCAACCGTGCAGTTTTAGCCTGAGGGAAGTATTTGGCTAAGAATTTCTTAGCCAAATCATCCAAAGTACGGATAGAAATGCTCGATAAAGAGCTGAGCCAACTCTTGGCTCTATCACTCAGTGAGAAAGGAAATAGCCTCAATTTAACTGCATCTTCGGAGCCGCCGTTAAACTTGAAGGTATCACATATTTTAAGGAAGGTTGAAATATGTGAATTTGAATCTTCGGTGGCTAATCCTCCAAACTGATTATTTTATACCATACTCAGCGTAGAGGGTTTGATTTCAAAATTATGGGCTTCTATATTCGGCCTTACAATCGCATGGGGAATGCCCCTAACAATGGGTAGTGCATAATCTCTAAGTACTTTACCCCTAGGCTCTTCTAAGTTTTCAGTGAAAGTGTCCATCACAGCTTGTTGGTTTGATAAATTTCGTTCTCGCCTAGCTTGTAAGTATGCTCGTTCTATTTCAGGATCAAACAGATATTCAGTACAGACTCTTTTACTCATACAAGTTTCAATAAGGCTTATCAAGAATGATTTAGCTATAAATATCAAACAGATTTTTTTTTTTTCAGAAATGAAAGTAAACAAGAAATGTAAAATATAAGCTTGATAATTACAAAAGAAAATGTAAAACTACTAATAAAATAAAATCAAATGCTTAAATCGCTAGCTACTTAAAGATTCTTCTTAGTTCAAATAAAAAAAAAAAACCAATTCCCTGGCAACGGCGCCAAAAACTTGACAGACTGTAAATACACGTCTGCGCTTACACGCAAGTGTACGTGGTCTGAAGTAATAAGTGGAAAGTGTGACTTTCTGGGAATTTATCGAACCACAGAGAATTGGTTGATTTGTCACTAAAGTATATCTGTTCTCACTAATGTTTAAGCTATAGTATGTATTGGTTGGTTGGTCTAAAATTAGTACAAATATTCACTAAATAAAATAGCAAGATTAAAGAAAGAGGAGAGTTGGGACCATCCCACATGCAATGATATAATACTCATGTAGATTTGTTTCTCAAGCTTTATCATTTAATTTAATTAAAATCAAGTGCACATTATTGTCCTTTAGTCTAGCTCAAAGGCTTACAAGTTCAAATCTTGTGCACAAAATGAACTCACATTCGGTTCTACTTTAGCACAAAGATTCTTGTAAGATTCTTGAGATTTAAAGTTATTTCATTTTCTCTTTATTCAAGGAGAGTCTAAATTTTCTCAAATCTTAAGATCTCACAAGCATTGATTTTCCACTATGAGCGTTACTTCACATCTCACGTAGTTGAGATGAGAGAATCACATGTTGGGCTCAACAACTATGTCACTTAGTTCATGAGTACTCAACACTTCATTACTCAATCTTAATTATGTGGAGCTAAGGAGCTCATTTAGTGGGTCTTAGCATCATTTGCATCAACTCTTTGGTTGAACTTAGATTTAGGTGCATTGAGCTCAAGAACCTTCTCACATGGTTCTAAGCTTTCATGCACTCAAAATCTAGCATCCAACATAAGGTGAGCTAAGGAGCACAAAACAATTAGATCTTGGATTTTTTAGTTCTTTTCTCATAAATACAGCAAGACTAATTAGATGAGCATTTCTTGGTAAGGCATTAAAATCACAAACACATTATGCTTGAGGGAAAACATTCATACATTAATATTATATCATGCAAAATGAGACTTCATCCCAACCCTCCCCAAGAGGAGTTTAGCTACTCATTACACAAGAAAATAAGAAAGACACATACATAGATAAAGACCTTTCATGGTCAACTAAAGAGAAAACACAAGATTGAGTTTAGAAGATACTAGGAACGCTCCGTAGAAGTTCTCTGGAATTCTTCTTCTCCTTTTAATTATCCTCTCCTTAGGTCGCTAGTGCTGCCTTCTTCCTCTTCTCCCTTTGCTTGCCTTGCCACCCTTGGGGAGCTTTCTCTTCCTTTGGCTCTCCTCTTACTTAGTGGATTTTCTTGCTAAGATTGTGAACCCTCCTCTAGTCAAGAAGAGGGGTATTTATAGGAGGGGGGAGGCTGAATTCTTCTCTTGATTTGCAACCAAATTTTCCATCAATAATTTTGATTTCATCATTGCAATATTTTTCCATTAATGGTGAGGTAACAAAAATCTCATTTCTTTACCCAAAACAGCACCTGAAAGCTTCCCTTTTTAACAAAAAAATGGTTGCTGCAGGAAATGGTGGCTGTAGACAAAATTTAAGATAGAGGTCATGTCTCCAGCCGCATTAAATGCAGTGTCTGGGAAATAATTCGGCGGGCCACGGCAGCGCGCTATAGGCGCTGCAGCGTGCTATAGCGCGCTGCAGCGTGCTTTAGCCTACCTTGGTTCCTAATATCTTAGCTAAGTCCCCCGCTGCAGCGCGCGACCGCGTGCTGTAGCGGTCGATTCCATAAACACTATTCAATTAGTTATTTTTCCTGCTTTTATAGAGTTTAGAAATATTTTCGCGGCATACCGCTGCAGCGCGCGACCGCGCACTGTAGCTGTGAATTCTGCGAAAAATACTGTTCAATTAATTTGGCTGCCCATTTTATAAAGTCAAGCATTTTCGCGGCAAACAGCTGCAGCGCGCAACCGCACGCCGTAGCGGTGAATTCTGCGAAAAACACTATCCAATTAATTTGGCTGCCCAATTTATAAAGTCAAGTATTTCCGTTATAAACCGCTAGAGCGCGCGACCGCGCGCTGTAGTGGTGAATTCCACGAAAAACACTGTTCAATTAATTTGGCTGCCCAATTTATATAGTCAAGTATTTCTGCTATAAACTGCTGCAGCGCGCGACTGCGCGCTGTAGCCGTGAATTCTGCAAAAAACACTGTTCAATTAGTTGGGCGGCCCGATTTATAAAATTAAGCATTTTCCGCTAAAAACCGCTGCAGCGCTCGATCGCGCACTGTAGCGGTGAATTCTGTGAAAAACACTGTTCAATTAGTTTTCATAAGGATTAGATATTTCCGCTACAGCCCGCTGCGGCATGCGGTCGCGCGCCGCAGCGATTTTCCTTTAGTAAATTTTAAAAACTTGCAGAAATTCCTTAGATCACCTTTGGATTCCATTTCTCTGAAAAAGATAGAAAAAATTGATTTTAGGAACAGCATAAAGATCTTAAATAGATGAATTTTCCCTTTTATTTAGATTTAATTTATGGATTCATTAAAAACCATCTACCTTGAACATGATCCAAAATAATCAATTTATTGGGATGGCATCAAGTGACTAAATGCACATATTTCAACTTTTGTGGAAATATGTGACACTTTCCGATTTAACGAGATATCCGATGATGCCTTGAGATTGAGATTATTCTCATTCTTGCTGAGAGACAGAGCTAAGGTTTGGCTCAGTTCTCTACCTGGTGAGTTTATAAGGACTTGAGATGACTTGGCAAGGAAACTTGTAGCCAAGTATTTTCCACCTGCAAAGACTGCCAGGCTGAGAAATAAAACTTCAAACTTCTCTCAGTAGCATGGTGAGAACTTGTATGACGGCTGTGAACAAATTAGCCTCCTTGCAAAGGGAAGTAGAAATGCTAGCTATTAAAATCAGGATAATGAATGTGAGTGTTGTTCAAAATGCCAATTGTGAGTTATGTGGGGGGAGTCACCACAGTAAATATTATAATTTGAATAATCCATTTGCCCCCTCACAAATGGAAAAAGTCAATTTTATGAGGAATAACAACATGAACAACAACTCCCACAACAACCTCTACTCTAACTCCTACAATCCGGGATGGAGAAATCATCCCAACTTTTCTTGGAGTGAGGGGAATACTCAAGGAAATACCAATGCCCCACCATAAAATAGGGCAATGCACAATGGAATCAATTTGTATAAGCCAAATCAAAATAATAAACATGATGGTGGTTTAGAAGAATCCTTTTAGGCATTTAAGAATGAGACGATGCAGTTTATGAAAAGGATTGAATTGATAATGAATCACCATGAAACCTTAATTCAAGGAATTGAGGTATCATTGAGAAACATTGAAGTTCAGTTAGGACAAATATCTAAATAGCTGTCTACTAAACAGCAAGGTATGCTCCCTAGCTCGACTGAACTAAATCCTACAGAAACATTGAGCATCAAAAATGTAGACACTAGAAAGATAAACTACATTAATCATAATAATGAGGAGAAGAATATGCCAATAAGGAATCCCAAGCTGAATGATAAGAGAGGGATAATAGCATCAAAAAAGGTGACCCCGGAAGATTGAATATTCCATGCATAATCGAAGGCGAAGTCCTTTTAGATCTCGTGTGATATAGGGGCTTCGATGAATTTTATGCTATGGCACATTTACACCAAACTAGGAATAAGGGGAATGGTGGAGACACCAAGAATTTTGGAATTCACAAATCTTGCATCACAAATCCCTTTGGGAATTGTTAAGTATGTCCTGGTCAAAATAGGAAGCTTTGTGATCCCCACAAATTTTGTAGTATGTGAATGGGACAGCTGGAGTGAAAACTCCACTGTAATATTTGGGAGGCCATTCTTAGCTAGCTCTTAGGCTATCATAGATATTGAAAGGGGACTCATGACAATTATAGTCAAGGATCTAGAGAAAGTCATTGATCTAATGCCTTAATTAATTAAGGAAAGAAGTATAAAGGAAAAATGGGAGAAAGTAAATAGGGAGCCGAAAGGAGAGAATGAGCTAGAAGGTGCTATAGATTCTAAAGATCACCAAGATATCTTGTTGGGAGAAAATGACATGAAGGGGGAAAAGAAAAAGAGAAAAATAAGGAGGGGGAAAAAGAAGAAAAAAGGAGCCCCCATTGTGAGCAAGGAAGGTGAGGTTGAAAACGAGTCCAGCAGCGAATAAGTGAGTTTGAGCCCAATCTCGATTGGTGCTCACTCATCTCATTTAAAAATATGGGCAAGAAAACCTCTTAGGGATGAAAATCCAAGTTGACCTTGAATGTGTCGGGCTAACGAAATTAAATAAAGCGCTTGTTGGGAGGGAACCCAAAATAGTTTTTTATTTTTACTCTAATTTTGTTTTAGGACTAGAATAAATATAATCACAACCAAATTATTATTTTCTCTGGAAGTCGGTCTTAATTTTTGAAAATTTTTTGCTTAAAAACCGCCGCAATGTGCCACAGCGAATTTATCCACTACAGTGCGCCGCAGCATATTTCGTTGCTATAGCACGCTGCAGCGGACTTCGTTGGTGCAGCACGCCACAATGGATTACTTAGCACCATTATTTCAAGGGCGCCATAGCGCGCTGCGGCAGGAAAAAATGCTAGCTGAAGCAGAATTGTCTGCCTTGGATTCCCAAGGCAGTCAATAACGCTCCAGCGCACCTTGGAACTTCCAAACTGCAAAATATGTTGGGAAAAGCTGAAAAATTTTATCCTTTTTGAGCAGAAAGCAAGTCACACTTATGGTATGCATTGTATTATTCTTTGACTAAGTATTAATGTGCCATAAGTGTGCCTAACTAACCCTTCCGGATTTCTCCATGAAACCGCTTTAAAAGAGTCTAGAGGGGGTTGGCTGAAAGTGCTCTCATTTACAATCTGAATTCTTCAGCTCTAGATTCCCTCAACTATTCTTAATACATAAATTCTCTCAACCCACCCTTAATATCATCAAGAGAATCATGTCGTCGAGTAAGAAAACCTTAGCTAGCAAGGGAGTTTCCACTTCCACAGCACGTGGAGCATTCAACAAAAAAAGGGTTTCTTCGATTGAAGCAGAACAATGCTTCAATCAAGTAGTTATAAAAAGGAAGCTGATTCTCAAGCAGGGATTTGGGTTCCCCTAGCCCGTACACCTGAACCAGATCTTGAACTGAGGATGGACCGATTTTGTGAGTCCCTCAAACTCCATATACCTCTCGTTAGTACAGTAAGTGTACGCCAATGCAATCAATGTGGTGGGGGACAAAATCTTTGTGAGAGGTAAAGCCGTGGAGTTTGGGTTCAAGGCCATCGAAGGTTTTTACATCTTGGGTGAGGTGGAGAGCTATATATGCTTGGACCTACTAAGCTTACAATACGACCTAATAGAAATAGCAAGCAGGATTACCCGCTCCAATTTTGGTTGGAGAGGGAACCTTGACAACATTCCTTGATCACTCCTCACGGAATCAAGTAATGCATGGCACATGTTCATCTCCAGCTTTGTGATGCCATCTGGCCATCTCAGCGAGGTAACCCGGTCATGGGCACTGCTCCTTTGTGCACTACAAAGGGTAGGAGATATCCTTCTCTACAGCGTTATAAAGGAGCAACTCTGGAACGCCTTGACCGGGACATGTGCTGCTATTGCTTTTGGGTTGCTAATTTCAGGAATCTGTGAAGCCCAAGGGGTGAAACTCCTCCCGGCCGATGTGGCAATACCACCTCGCGCCCCTCTCAAATTGATGAACGTGAGCGGTCGCACTCCGGAGGGGGCGTGAGCTAAGAAGTGGAGGGGAGAAGAAGGTGAGGCTTCCACATCAGTTGACCAAACATCAACCGCCAGGATGCTGACATACATGTATGCGCATCAGCGAGATCTGGGCATCTCCTTGGCATGGGACATGCGCTTCATCAAGGGAGAAGTGGCCCGACAGCGTGAATTTCAAACGGAATTCCATGAAGATCTTGAAACAATGTTCCAGGAGTGGAGCTTGCGTGGAGGACCGGATGGGTCAAGATTGCTGCGCCCTCTTACAAGAGCACCATTTCTGGAAGATGATTGGCCGGCGGATAACTCATATCGCTACGAGGGAGAGGAAGATGAGGACTGAGGATTAATAAGGTTGTGCCGTTTCTTATTTTGTTTTTGTATTTTAATTTTTCTATTTTCTGTTGTGTAGTTTTGATTTCAATCAATATAATAAATTCCGTATTTCACACTCTACATTTTTGCTAAAATTGAACTTTAAAGAGAATTTTGAATGCGGTCAAGTCTTAGATTCAATAAGTGTTGGGGTGAAAAATTTGAAAATTAAACCAAAGTGGCAAGAGGTGAGTGATAATTTGAAGTGCTAGGCTCCTGTATAATTTAGTGATCATAAGGACTACATTAAGGGATGAAGAAAAATGGCTCTCCCTTTAAAAAAGGAATCTAAAAAAGAAAAGAAAAATCAATATATAAAGGGATAATGAAAAATATCTCTTCCAAGCTAAGCAAGTGAATATTTAGGATGAAGAAAATATCTCTCCTAACATGTTAAAATGTCCTTGTGAATCATAAGAAAGAGCACACATGGCACAATACTCAAAAGACTCACCAATTGTACCATTAAGGTTAGAATTTTAGGATCACCTCCCCATATTTAAACACTAAGCATGACACTTTGAATTAAAACCAAAGGAAGTGTTGACACCTGAACTCGAGTGGAGGGGTAGTAGAACATGGAGACATGAAGTGATTTTGACTAGCGTATGCTTAACATCCAAATTCATGATACATGAGCTTAACACATTGAATTCTTAAACAAGGACAAATTTAGGAATTCACATTTATTGAGCATACTCAAGGACGAGCAAGAATTTAAGTGTGGGGTGTGATGTAGCCAGAATTTGTAGCAAAAATCTAGTGTTTAAATATTCATATCACTATATATTTCCCTGTACTTTGAGTAGAAATTGATGTCTTTTCAGGAAAATGAAAAAAACAAATTGCAAAGGCTGATTTACCAAATTCTGGACAAAAACCACTACAGAGCACGCGCGCCAAGGCGTCCCTTTAAAATCTCCTGACCTGGAAGTACAGCTGCGGACCTGGAGCATGACCGCTGTAGCGTGCCATGGCTCGCCATAGCGCGCCACAGCGTCATATTGATAAGGATAAATTAAAAACTTATAAATGAGTAATTGAATAGTAAAAAACGCAAGTGGCACGCCGCACCCCAGCACAGCGTCATTTCGAGTTAATTATTGAAACCTTATAAACGAGTAATTGAACAGTGAAATTGCAAGTTGCATGCCGCAGAGCGCCACGACACGCCTTAGCGTGCTACAGCATCATTTCTCGTTGAAAAATTAAACCCTATACAAACAAGTAATTGAATAGTAATCTTGCAAGATGCCCGTTGTAGCGTGCCACAGCGAGTAAATTTTCATTTTATATAACTATAGTTAAAACTAGATGAATAGTGATCCTGCAAGTTGTCAGTTGTAGCCCGCCGCAGTGCGCCTTATCGTACGCTATAGCAACTGAACAAAAAGTTACTAAATATTGTGCAGGAAATACATTTGGAGTGCTGCTGCCATAGTGCACTGTAGCAAAAAAGGAATTGAAATGCAGCTGCAATAGCATGTCGCAGTGAAACAGTAAATGGAACATCACTGCCACAGCGTGCTGCAGCGGACGGCCTAGACATTTCCAGAAAATAACAATTAAGAGGCATGGGAAAAGCCTCAAAAATGTGACCTTTGGTCTCCCCCAGCCTCATGAAAATTGATATATTGAATCCCTAATGAATCCCAATAGTTTAAATAGATAAAAATATTAAAAAGGATTGCAATTAAATCAAGGAAGAGGAAAGGTCACTCATTAAATACTTTGAAGCTGAGTGCATCCCTATTTAAGGGCCAATCATTGACCTTAAAAGGGTTCCAACTTTGGCTACTCAAAATACCTAAAGGAAAGGCTGCAGAAGAGAGAAAGAAGGAGAACTCTCCAATGGGAAGAGAGGACCAAGAGCTAGAAGGAAGAAAAGATGGCAAGGAATGAAGGGTGGAGCTTCAAGAGGACAGCGCAGGAAAGTAAAGAGAACCCCCGAATTTCTCCGGGTGATTCTTTGTATTTTTTCTAAACTCCCTTGATTAATTTCTTACCGTGAACTGATGGCAACATTCACTTTTTCTTACATGTATGTTTTTTCTTGCTTAGTAATGATAGGCAAAAAACTCCTTGGAGAGGGTTGAGATGTAGTTATAGAATTATGTAAGGGATATATTGGTTGTATGTTGACATTATTTAAATATAATGAGAAATTATTTATGTGTTTATTTTTATTACTAAATGAATGTTTAGTTATTTTAAATCAAAAGAGCTTGCATTCCAATGCTCATCAATTGGCTAAGAGTGAGGAAGGTTGTGCGAGTCGAGCTGAGAATTATGTGATAGAATTCTCAAGGCTCACTAGCACCCTCCCTTAATAGCTCTCCAAAAGACTGAAGCTTGAGAACCAAGCTCTCTATTTACCTTGCTCTGCTGCTCAACAAAGTTGAAGGGATGAATGGACACTGGGAACTCCAAGGATAATATGACAAAATCCATTGACCCAAGCATCCTCTCATCCAGCTAAACTGCATGTGAAGCGCATGACGCATGATAGATGGAATCTTGCTTGTGAGATCATTATAATTAAAAGATGTTTTGGTGACCTAGACGTAGGAGATCAAAATCTAACTAATCAATTAATATCTCATAAGAGTTTATGTGCTAGTGATGAACCCATAAGGAGTTCTCTTTATGCACTAAACTTGAACCCAATGTAATTGGAGGATACTCCAATTCCAATGGTGTTCACTTGATTAAACAAAGTAAATAAATTGTATGTCTACATTTGAACAATGAAGTAATATAACCAACCCCTTGTATATAGTACAATGAAATCTCAACTCTCTCTTTTTTAATCCAATCGTAACTTAACTCAAGTCTTGTGTATTTCTAATTAAGAACCACAAAAATCAACCAAAATTGTTATCTAAACATTAGTTAAAAGAAAATACAACTCCATATCAAAACAATCATTCCCTGAGGTTCAATAAATCTTGGAAACTAAACCTTCCACTTATTACTTTAGACCACGTATACTTGTGTGCAAACGCAGATGTGTATTTCCATCTATCAGTTAGTGATTGGAGCCCAGTGACAAGATCTTGAGCCTAACAACCCTATTCTTTGAGATCAGTCGAGAGGTCGATGCATGTGAGCCAAGAGCCACCCATCAAGCTCCGTGGCTCAGCAGATGTTAAAGGAGGAAGAGGAATTATTGAGTGCTCTTGGATGATCGTGACATAATCCATGCAGTCTATGATGCTAATTGTAGCATGTGACACTAATTGTGTGGGAATCAAGTTCATGTGATTGCTAAATTAAATATTTATTTTGATAAATAAGATGTAAAGAATCTTAATTACCCTTGTGTGTTCGTCTTGTGCACTAGATATGAAATGGTTAGAAGTAGAGGACCAATCTAAGGAATGCTATCTTAACTTGATTATAATTAGCATGAAAATAAGTTTCATTAACAATTAAAGTAATTTAATTACTTACACCAATCTCAATTTAAATTACATGATTGAAACCCAACTCTTCCTTCTTTTCAAATAGTATCTTCAGTTTGATATCATTGAATTATTAATTAGGAGCCACACAAAACTAAAAATATTTTAGTCTAATCATTTTTAAGAATAGATAAACCTTAGTAACAAAATACACTATTCCTTGAGGACGATAAATCTCAGAACCTACCTTCCAAATATTACTTCAAACCTTGTACACATGCGTGCGAGCGTAGTTTGCAGTCTATCAAGTTTTTGGCACCAATGTCAGGGAATGGTTCTTGTTTTAGATTAAGGATAATCTATAAGTAAATAGTGATTTAGAATTATCCTAATTTGTTTTTTCATATAAATTTTCATCTTTTTGTATTTTTATTTGTAATTAATTGTTAGTTGGATTGTTAATTTAGTTTCTTTTTGTTTCATTTTTTAACTGCTATAAATTGTATTGCTGAGAGTATTCTCTCTAGCTGAAATTCTTAAACTGCATGAATATGAGAGAAAACATAGACATTCTTTTTGATTCTCAAATTGAATGAACTTACTTAAGAGATAGGAGAGAATAAAATTTGTTAAATAGAAATCAGCTTGCAATGGAAAACTTAGAAGATAATCCAATTAGGTGAATAGGAGAATAAGTAGGGTGACCCTTAAGAGATTATGCCTTACCCATTATTAGGGGAATCTTCACGTGAATGTGGGACCAAACATAGAACTAATAACTTTGAAATTGAGCTATCTGAAGACCCAAACTCACAAATTGCCAATTTCTTGAAAATATGTGACACACTTAGATATAACAATATCACTGACGATGTCATAATACTTAGGCTATTCCCATTCTCTTTGTGAGATAGAGCTAAGAGTTGGCTCAGTTCCTTGCCCATCGATTCTATTCACCCTTGGGACGATTTAGCTAGGAAGTACCTAGCTAATTATTTCCCACCTACTAAGACCGTTAGGCTGAGAATTGAAATATCTAACTTTTGCCAAGCTGAGTGGAAAACTTTGTATGATAGCTAGGAACACTTCAAGGAGTCTCTTAGATGCTGTCCACATCATGAGTTTCCACTATGGATGCAGGTTCAAACATTTTACAATGGATTGAATGCACCAACCTGGATGCTCATAGATGCAACATCTAGAGGATCTCTGAGTAGCAAAGCCCAAGAAGAGGCTTATGGTTTGTTGGAAGAGATGGCTGAGAATGCCTATCAATGCCTAATAAAAAATTTAACACAACAAAAAATGAATGCAATTTGCTATTCGATTCACAGAAAATTGTAGAGCTCCAAAACACCCAATTATATAGGGTTGTTGAAAGCATGCAAGCCAAGTCAACCCAAATGGAGGAGCACAATATGGAGAATGTAAATGCAAACGGTAGTTATGGAAATTATCTAAGTGGGAGGAGGGGTAATCTTGAGCAATCCTTTAGAGAATTTAGAACCTCTATGATTGAATTCATGAATAAAACTGATGCAATGCTAAAACATCATGAAAATACCCTCCTAAGGTAAGAAGAAACGGTGAAAAGAGTTGAGCATCAACTAAAATATATTATTAACAAAATAATTAAACCTGTTCTTGTGCGAGCAATAAAAGAATGGGAAATCGAAATGGGGAACTCCATAACTCTAAGGAGGGGAAGAATCATTGAACCTTTAACTTCCAAGAGAACTCAAGCTACATCTCGATAGATAAGAGAGGAATAAAAGGAGGAAGAAAATAATAATGAGGCTAAGGAGTGGAAAGTAGGAGAGTCAGATCAAACTCACCTAAATAACCAGCCCCACTTTACTTTACAATTACCTTATCCTCAAAGAATGGCAAGGGAGAAATTAGACAACCAATTTTATAAACTTTTTGAAATCTTCAAAACCCTTCACATCAATATCCCTTTTGCTGAAGCGTTAGAACAAATGCCCAGTTATTCTAAGTTTGTGAAGGATATCTTATCATGGAAAAAGAGGATTGATGAGAATGAGACTATTGCGTTAACAGAAGAATATAGTATAATCCTTCAATAAGAAATTCCCCTTAAAAGAAAAGAATCTAGGAGTTTCACAATTCTGTGTGCTATTGGAAACCACAATTTCCAAAAAGCTCTATGTTATCTTGGGGTCTTCCATAAATCTAATGCCTTAATACATATTTTAGAAATTAGGAATTGATCATCTGAAACCCACCTTTGTTCTCCTACAATTAGCCGATATATCTATTAAAACTCCTATAGGAATTCTCAAAAACATTCTAGTTAAGGTTCATAAATTCTTCTTCCTCACTGATTTCATTATCTTAGATATGGAAGATAAAAATTAAGAAATTCCTATAATTTTGGGTAGATCGTTTCTAGCTACAGGAAAAACATTGATTGATGTAGATAAAGAAGAGTTAAGTTTGCATTGTGAAGGAGAGGAGGTGAAATTTAACATAAATGATGCCATGAAACACCAAATAAGGCCTAATGAGGATGATGGAGAGTAAATTCAATTGAGTATTCGATGATGTCAAGAGATGTAGAAGAGTTATATGTAAACATGGATGAGGAATTTGAGGATCTTGAGGGAGAAGATGATGTTGAGTAATTAATCAAAGAAAAGAAGAGAATGCAATCATCAATTAATGTGCCTCTGGAATTAGAATTAAAACCCTTACCAACTCACTTGAAGTATGTTTATTTAATGGAAGGAACCTCACTACCCGTTAATAATTTTTGCTTTGCTAAACCAAAATCAAGAAAACCAATTATGCAAGATTTTGATAAATTATAAAAGAGCAATTGGTTGGAGCATAGCCGATTTTAAAGGAATTAGTCCAACCTTGTGTATGCACTGAATCCTCTTAGAAGACAATTCAAAACCCTCCATTGAACCCCAAAGGCATTTGAATCTGAATATTGAGGAGGCAGTCCAATAAGAAATTATAAAATTGTTAGATGCTGGAATCATATTCTTAATTTCAGACATCCCTTAAGTAAGCCCAATTCATGTTGTACCCAAATAGAGTGGGATGATTGTGGTATTAAATGATAACAATGAATTGATCTCTACTAGAAATGTAACTGGGTGGAGAGTCTGCATAGATTATAGGAGATTGAATAAGGCCACCAAAAAAGACCATTACCCTCTCCCATTCTTGACCAAATGCTAGATTGTAACAACCCAAGTTATTACCCTTGTTAATTAAGACTAATCTCCATCCTAATCTTGATTCTAAGTGTTAATCAAGTCATTAGGAGTCATCCACTGAGATTTGGACCAAAGCAGGAGTCAAATGGATCAAATTTTGATTTTTTTAAAATCTAAAAAACCCTAAAATTGACCTATCTAAATCAACCTCAGATCAAAAATCGGACTTCATCATTGTGCTCATTGCCCCAAAATTAGCTAGGGATGATGTTTTCAAGACAATCGGAAGTCGTCAAAATTTCTATGAATATTTTAATAATATTTAAATACCCAGACAAATAAGAAAATTAAATACTCATTGGAATTAAAATCCGACTTCACCATTGCGATTCTCACCCTCAAATTAGCCAAGGGTGAAATTTTGGGATTTTTCGGAGAACGTTTAATTTTCTCGAATATTTTAATTTATTTAAATTAATTAGAAAAAAAAAATAAGAAAAATAAATCGTTGTAGAAATCAAAATCTGATTTCGTCATTTTGTTCCTCACCCCCAAATTTGTTTGGGGTGAATTTTTGAGATTTTTCGGAACACATTTATAAAATCTGAATTTATCTTTATTTTTAGAATTTATTTCTTAAATCAATCAAAATATTTTATTTTCCTCTTTTCTCCTCTTCAAAGATGCTGTCTCGGCCTCCTTTCCTAGCAGCTTCCTCCCATCCCATGTACTCAAGTGAAATTCTGCCATCATCTTCCCATCCATTCTGATGGGAAGGCTCTTAATGGAGCTTTATCCTGTCCTCCTCCTTAAAATGCAACTTTAGCTCCTCTTCTTTCTCCTTTGCCTAGCTGAAGCTCTCCCTCTACTTCACATTCTTACTTTTCCTACTACTGGAAGAAGCCCCCTTTTTTTCCTTGCTAGCAGTTGAAGAAGAAGAAGAAAGAACCTCTCAAGCTCTCAAGCCTTCCTTAGAGAAATCTGCCATTTTCATGCCAAGGTACTTTCTTTCCCCCATTGAATGTATTCAATGGATACTTCACTTCACTCTTATGCTTAGTTTGCATCATTAGAAATCTGTATTTAAGGTATGGAGTTCATTAGAACTTATTAAGGTTGCAATTTTAGAAAGATAAAGCAAACCTGTTTCTCCTCCATTCTGCATACCCAGTTGTTTAACCCCACTATTTATATTGTTATCTTAATTTTTTAGGGTTATTTTGGGTACCAATGAAAAGGTCTCGGAAAGAGATTTCCAACGGTATATGGCACAACACGTAAAGTGCTCTAGGTTGAGAGTAATTGAGCCCGAAAGTTAACCCATCGCTATTTATGCTCAGGCAAAATCACCGTCTGACGCAACAGCGCGTTGCAGCGCCCCGAGTTGCAATTTTGGGTATGCTACAGCGCGCTGCAGTGCAAAATCTACTATAGCGCACTGCAGCGCCTCAAGTTCTAAATCCGAGTTCGCTATAGCGCGCCATAACGCTGAAAACGACATTTTTGCCAGCGCTGCAGCACGCTCCAGCACCACTGTTTCAAATAGGGACCGCTGTAGAGCACCCTAGCGCATAAAAATGACATTTTTGGCTGCTCCAGCAATCTTCAGCACGCTACGGCGCGCTCCAGCGCGCCTTAATGGCCAGAAAATTAAATTGATCATAACTTTGTCATCCTGACTCCAAATTCAAAAGTTTAAAGTGCTAGATAGCTTAAAATTTCATTGCCTATAATATTATAAATAATATTTAGGTTTTAAACTCTTGAAAATTAAAAAATGACCAAAATACCCCTAACCATAAGTAGGTCATAACTTGGTCAATTGAAGTCCAATTTGGGCTTACCACCAGTCAAAATATTCAGTAATATAGAAAAATTTTAGGCACTGAGTTTGCTAAATTTGCACACTAAATGAAAGAGTTATGCCTCTTTGACCCTCTTAACTTAGAAAAATTACCAAATATACCCTTTGGAATTCAAATGACTATAATTAATTCATTAGACCTTAAAATTTAGTGTTCTTAGACTTTATAAAATCCTTGAACAATAACCAACAGTAAACTATATAAAAATTTAGATTTTACTAAGTGCAACTTACCAAAATACTCATTTGGTCAAAAACCTTAGTTTGGATCTATTGAATCCATTTCTTATCCAAATTTGGTATACTTATAGTCTATCTCCATGTTAGACAGTAAGGAATCATTTGAGAAGTAAGAAATCCCAATTTGGAGACTTAAATCAAAAGTTGACTTTTAGACCCTTAAGTAAGGGCAAAATAGTCATTTTGCCCAAATTTTAGGTTAAACATCCTTAACCGCTAATTAGTATTCTAATTCACTAAAAATCAATATTTGAACTATATTAGAACCATTTAAGTGAGTAAAATCAATATTTAGGTCAATTCATCAAAATCCCTAAAAATTTCCCTTAGTCCTTTTTCCTTAGGATATTACATATCACATAAGGATTACTCTTGATACTAGGACCAGATCCTAGGTTAAATTTCATTCATTGGGTAAATAGGTTATTCAATGAATGAAACCTTGGTTTTATTAGTTTCTAGAATTTTACAACTTATTCTGATTATTTTGTCTTTTAACTTAGTTTTAGGATAGGAGATTCATCTTATTAAGTTTTATTACTTAATAGGATTTGCCATAATCAGTAGATCACCATTAGAATGAAACCTAGATCTTATGTTTTATCCTTTGGATAATGAGATTAAGCCCAATCTCATGGTGTTTAATACATGATCTATAGTTTATAAGATCTTGATCAGATCTTAAATTGAATGTCTAAATTCACAAAATTAGGACGTATAATTTATTGATTTAAACTATAGTCGTCATTTGATTGAACTAGATTAGAACCTGATTAGTTCTAATCCTTTTTAACTTATAAGGCCAAGTTTTAAGTTACACTTGATAGTAGGAAAATGGTGATCCTGAACTTGTGTAACTTGGAATAGTTAGAATGGATAAATTAGAAAACAAATGATATCACCATATTAGTAGAGTCCCTTGCTTCTATTTGATGATTGTTGTTACGCATTCATTGTATATTTGTGCCATAATTCCTTGAACGTACCATATAAGATTTTTGATGCATAAATAAAATGTTAGGAAAATATGGAGACTCCTTAGGTTCCTTGTGAAAATATTAAAGTGATTGACTAAGGATAATAATTGTATGTATTAGAGCTGCCTCTCAGTTATGTCTGCTTTGCCTAGTCTTCTTGTTGACACTAGGAGAAGACCTTGTTTATTTCTAATTTGCTTAGTCTCCTTGTTAACACTAAGAGAAGATTTGTTATGTTTTTTTTGCCTAGTCTCCTTGATGACACTAGGAGAAAAACCTATATATCTGTCTAGTCTCCTTGAATGACACTAGGGTTATATAGTTTGCGCTTAGTCTCCTTGATGACACTAGGATCCTTTTGATATTCAGTGGGCTAGATTAGCTCTTTTCTGTATGGTAGTTAGTACACATATGTTTATATATATTCAATTTTGATATTTTGTGTACTTCTTAGTATTTTTATTCAGTCAGCTATTCCTTTGTCCTGCTTATATATATATTTTAGGATGTTAGAACTTTGCTTCTATTATATATATCATTGCTGAGTTATGTTATTTAATTTGCATATTTCCTTTGATCACCAGCATATTTAGGATGTAGTATTTTCTTTTAGCACTTATTTAGCTATTTATATATGCCTTGCCTTATTTAGTTTGCATGTGAGGCATATCTTAGCCTCCCTTTTTGCTTAAGTTATAAATGATTATTTATAGCTTTTCCCTTTCTTATTATATTGCTAGCTGCTTCCTATTTTTGATATAATTATTGCTTAGAGAATGTAAAATGGTGATATTACAAAACAAATAAAATGTATCAACTTAAAATGTACTTTGACAATTGTCTAACACAAGATTTTCCTTTTTTTATTGGCTGGGGCCCTACATTGTGAAACTGACAATGGCAGACTCTCTTCACTTAGATGATCAAGAGTTATGAGTGGAGCCTTATCCGGAGGAGGAGCCTTTGGAAGAAGTAGCTATTTAGTTCCTTATTTATAAGTGAGGATGAGCGTATTTTACTTTTATTTGATGTGATAATACAGGTACCTTTGACTGTGTGATTGGATTACTATATTTTTATTCTAAGTTATTTTCTGCTATTTATACTATGATGCTTGGATGTTTCTCATTTGTAAATTGCTTCCGCACTCTGTATATTTTTAGTAGATAGTGACTGATTATATTGATTCTGTGCTTACTCCTTCCCTTATTAGGTGGATTGTGGATTTCATCCAATCTAATGATAAGTGAAGGGTTAGCCAAAGTGACCCACCACCTCTTAGCTAAATCTTGTGGATTAAGGGGTGGGGCACCATAGTTGGTATCAGAGAATTCTATAAGGTGTCAGATTAGAATTTGTATTCTTATCTACATAATGGAAGGTTCTTCTGCCAGTTCAGTCACTATATCAGAAACATTGGAGTCACATCCAAGACACCACAATATCAAAGCTCAGAATAATAAAAGTATAAAAATAGAAAATGTTGTTTCAGTACTAGAACTTAAATAAGTAGGAACTTATGATAAATGAGTAACTAAGTAACTTAAATAAATCTTATAGTATCAAACCTAAGTATAATATGTAACTAGCTAATTCAAACTAAAACCTTTGAACAATATAGTATACTTTAGAGCAGTAAAATCAAATGAGGGAAGATGGAACATTTGTTACTTTTAATTGCTGGTGGCAAGCATGAAAATAATACAACTTATTAAGGCCATGCATAATTATACAGTGAACTTCTTAAGCTTATGCTTTAAGCCATTTTCTTTGAGTTTATGAAATTGGGCAAAGCTTTTAATATTTTACTTTTACATTTCATGAAACTTTAAGGAAGCTTCTCAAATATGTCACTTGTTCAATAAAGTGGTAATCAATCAACCTCTAGAGATATCACTCATTAAACTAGATTAGTGTAGTTGACTTACAAAATGGGGTGTTAAACATTGCCTTTGACATAGAACTTATTCCAAGCCCAAGTACTAACCAAAAGTACTAATCGACATCATTTCAAATTGTACATATAATAACTTGACATTTGTTTTGAGTATAATCTACTTCTTTTCAATAAAACTAATATTTATAATTTATTCATATATGTAAGTATTGCAAAATGTAGATATTGCATTTTCATATAACAAGACTATATTATTATATCTATTTTTTTTTAAATCAAAGTTGCAAATTAGGTCTTAATCTTTTGTTATCAAATAATTATTAAATTGATTTAAATAAATTTTGCATATCTAATACTATTAAGCATACTCTTATTTAAGCAAAACATTATTTTTCCTTATCGATATGAATAGGTTTCTGAGGTTGCAGTTGTTGAATTGTTGGTTACAAAAGCCTTGGTGCCGTATCAGGTACGTTAAGTACTTAGAACCTATATTTAGCCTTGATAGACTAAACTACTTTATTGGAGACTTATGTTCAGTGTGATCATCGCTCACATAGATCTCTTTCAGCTAATGTATTGATTATTCTTTCAAACTTGTGTTTATTAGTAAGAAATGAATTAATAGCATTTGATTTATTCTAGAAGTAAATTATGTACATTGGAATATTAGATCTTTAAGATAATCATTGTGTTTAAGACCTAAGTGCTAAGCCTTGAGTTTCATTGATATCTCTTAAATCAGAGAATCAACATGCTTAATATAACTTAGTAAGTTAATAAAAGATATTAACTAATTCATCAACTAGAGTCAAGATTTATTGATTTATCTTATGACTTGATTCTTATCCCTTAGAAATAAGATAAGAAAAGATTTGCACTCTGACTATTTCATCTACTTATACTTAGTATTATGTTGTGATCTACATGAAACTTGTATAAAATACTTGTATACATTCGATATATATACTCTTATCCTCTTAATAAATTCAATGTCTATAAGTATTATAACTAATACTTAAGATAAGAATATTACTTGTTTTAATGATTAGTTTTCATCAATAGTAAGTTGGTCAGGGGAGGTTCAACCTTCCCAAGTAATGCTCCAACCCACCACCAATTGTATAGCATTTATTAATCTTTATGTTGTGTGTGGCGACGAGGCAGGGCGTTACAGCACTAATTTGGGAGAATGAATCCCTAATTAGGGTTATCTTTGATTAGAGTGTAATTACACCATTAGTAAGCCTCATCGTATGTTAAGGGTATCCTTGCACTTCTTGGATTGCCGCATTTTCTTTTAATTTGATATTCGTAATCTTAAATTCCTATGAGTGCTAAGTCACATTGTGTTATTTGAAGTTGTAGCCTTTTCCATTCCTTCAAGGTGAGTATCCAAATTGGATATTTACCTAAATGCTTTGCTTGACCTTTACTAAGAGCTAAATATCTCTTGAGTGGCAGAAGCCTAAGAGTGGACTAATTCTATGATTTGTTCACCCCAAATCCTCTTTTTCTGAAGTTGATTCCATGGTTAGATTATTCTAACCTTTGTATATAAACTTGTGGGTAAAGTTTAGTAGTGAACCTTAAGCTCATTAATAGACTTGGTCTAAGACTGGTGCCTTAGCTAGGTTATAAACCTAGAATCCATTCTGCTTAATTAATTCAAAGAACCTTTGTTATTTAATGCCAAACTCTTCTTTAAGCTGTAAAACTTTAGAAAACTAATTTGTTGGATTATAATTGATTGCTATCCCTTGAAATCTTATGTTGGTTAAGTCATATTCTATGACTTATTAAGTTAACCTTTGTATTTTTATTTCCATCTCAGTTGGATGGTAATCTCCATTAGGGTAAACCTTGTTAAGTGATGTATGTTACTTAAGTTGCAAAGCTCTTAGGATACCTTGGTCCTTGGCATATCCTAAGCATAGTATGTGATGTTACATGCTAAGTAGTAATTCGCTACTTTTTTGTATAGTTGAACTTGGCCATAGAACCATTAAGTTCTAAGTTACATTTTGTGACTTAGAGCTTTAATGTAATGCCCTACCTCGCCTCTAAGCACAACAGAACAATATTAGTAATGGAATGGTGCAATACATGAGAGGAGTAACCCATTCTGACACATTATCTACCCATCACTAAAGATGAATCAATGATAACCCATTGGGTTATCCTCTCCTGTACTAATAATAGCCTCTAGTGCTAATCCTTAAGAAAAGTGAAATATTTTATCTTAAGAATTAGTTAATGCTACTCATATACATTGGTCTTAAAATGAATGAAGGTAAGTAGCCATAGTATATGAATAAACTTGAACATCAACTTATTACATCGCAATACTAAGTATAAGATAAAATATGTATCAAATTGCTGAAGCTCAAACATCCATCCATAACATTCATCATAGATCCAAGTAAGCATTCATCTCATAAAAGAAACAAAATATAGTGTACAAGAAAGTAAGTACTCGCAATAAAAAATAAACAAAAATCAGCATTGCAACTTCTACTGCCCTTATGCCTCCTCCTGAAGCTCCTGGATCTCCTCCAGAGTTGGCTCCTCAAACTACTCTAAACCAAACATGTTGGTTTCACATGCCAAGGCCCCAGCCAAAAAAAGAAAATCTTGTGTTAGACAATAAGTCTAAGTACATTTTCTTGCATTTAAGAGATATTACTTAACTTAACGGTAAGATAGAAAGAAAAATGTAGAAAACTAAAATAAACAAAAACTATAAAGCCAAATACTGAGACTAGGAATAAAATAATAATGAAACTAAGCAAGTGCACTAAAAGTAAATCAACTGAAATAAAATTGAAAGCTGATCAAAATCTAAAAACTGAACGATGTTGTATGTCATTGTATTTGCATCTGAATAAGCACAAATTATGCTACTAACATGTACAACTTTGATGCCATAATGCAACCCACAATCCTAAGTAATCTGATGCCTACTACATATCGTATTTTCTAAATATCCTTGATATAGGCTGCATCCCAACTTTCTGAATGGATCTTGATGCTTTATGCTTATGCAGTTTATATTATGCTAAAACTTGATGAAAATAAAGATAAAATAATGAAATATAGAAAATAGAATACACTTCCTTTTTTGTTGTCTAACTTATCTAGCCTATATCCATAATATGCACAATGATCTGAATGCCTTGATAATCAGAATTTCTCAACAATAAGCATTATATATAATTTAGATTCTATTTCAATTGGAATCAACATAACTCACAGTAACATTACTGTATTGATCAAAATTACCATATGTTTAAAAGTACATACACAAATTTAGCAAGTCTTAAGGAAAGGTATCTTAGACAGTTATGTTGATTAACTGCATTTACCTCCACATACAAGGATAGTAGACATACATCTTCACTGTTTATTCTCTCAAACTAAGTTGCCCTAACCTCTACTTACGACATGTATTAGAATTGGTATATCTATTTTAAACTGAACTATACTTATCTAATTACCTAAGATAAGATAGAAACTCTATAGTTATATACAAGGCAAATCAGCTAATTCCATATTTTACTAAAATTAGAGTTAGTTCTACAATTTCCATATGATAATAATAATATTATCATTGCTTGCAATTCTAAGTCAACTATTTAATGTTCAAGGATTTTCAAGCTATATAAACCATTCTTTATTGTAATATGTCCTAATCAATAGGCTCCAAAAAAGTTACATCTAAGTCTACCAATTGGATAAACTACCACAATTATATAAGTTCAAGCTAATTCTTATTGGGTTAACACTACCATAATAAGATAAGATCCATTTCTAGGGTTCATATGGTGCATCTAAGATTCTACTTTAAGATGAAACAAGTAAGGCATTCCTACCTCAAAATTTACCTTAACTATAGTTATACTAATCACTTAATTACCTTCCTCAACTTTATCTTTTTGGAAATCATAAAACTGCTAGCTAATCCATTTATAATCTATAAGTTCTAATGATTGAGTAACAATCAAGATAGCCTAGTTTCATGCAAGCCTTATGCAAATCATTGAATGAATAAACATAATCAAGGATGCAATTTCTTTATTGTCATATTTCAAAGAGTTCACTTTCAAGTTATAAGATAAATCATTATATTTTGGAATTTGGTTGTTTGATCAATCAAGCATCTTTTATTAACTAAGGATCAATAAATATGCAAGTTCTTTTATTTAGGAGAAAACCATCCTCACTTGGGTTGAAGAATCTAACATACAAAATTAAAGATCAAGAGTTAAATCAATTGATGCTAAATCAATCCTTACTATCTATTGAATATAAAATCAATACTTGACCTAAAATTGATTAATTAACATGATTAATATTAGTCATTTAGGGTTTTGATTTAATTAGTAATAATTAAAATTAGACATGCCAAAATAGAAATGTAAAGTCATCATTAGATTTTGTACTGTCTAATGGTTATATAAACACCAAGTTATCAAAATCCAGTTATAAACGAGACTAATCTTCACTAATTAAGGTTATAGATCATTAGTGAATAATAAATAAATTTAATTATGAAAAAGAAATCCAACAAATAAATTAAGATCTAATAGACATAATGAAGAAATAGGGACCATAAATATGTAATTTGGATAAGTTTTCATTGTAATTTTCACTAATCATGCATTTGGATAATTAAGGCATAATTAAGAAAAATATTCATAGAAACTCAAATATTCTTGCAGTTTATTAATCTACACATTTTTCAGGTCAAAATGGTAAATAAAATCATAATATTTGGATAAGTATTGGCAGAAATATTGCAAACCCTATTTCCATGAACTATTCATAGGGTTGAGATACTTTCAATTTAATTAAATGACTGCTTATCACATTTCCCTGCTCGGGCCCTGTCGGGTCGATCGGGACCTAATGGCTTGGCACATTTAAGGACCACGTGGCTCGACTAGGAGTCAATGGCTTACATAATTTTACAGCGTGGGTCACGGGTCGCCTCGACCCGCATTGAGACTTCATCATCCCGAGTGAGTCGGGGAAACCCCGAGAGGAGAATTATGGTTTCCCAAAAAAAACACTAATTCCTTGATACAGATAGCACCCATAATGTGATTAAGGGTTCAAATGCAAGAGTGCACCATGGGCTATGCGACGGTGGTGGAAGCCCCGCCCCAAGTACCCAAACACCGATTCCAAACCATATCCTAAGTAACTATGGTTTAGTGTGGAGGGAGAATTCTCCCTCCATAGCTCAACACTCAGACAGGGATCGAATCACACACAGTTTGTGGATTAAAATTAACCCAAGGAGTGAGCGAATAACCCTTGATGTGAGCAAGATTCACTGGGTGGTAAATCGAGCATCGAGCACTGTACCCCACTATACAGGCCTGAGCTTTAAGCCTTTCAATTAGGTTCAATAAAACCTAAACCATGTAAGGGATTGATCACCCAAATTTAGGAACAACAATTAAGATTCCTTATTTCACCAATGCATTCAAATACACGATAATGGGGTGCTTTAAATGCTCGCTTCCACTAAGTCACCGAGGATGCAGATGTAGATGTAGAGTTCGAATCCATTCACTGCTGCGGACTACGCCCACTCAATCACGGAGCTGTGGCCAATACCTCAAAGCTGCCGAGAGGTTATTAGAGGTTTTTGATGCTGCATTCAATAGCTGGGGCTGCCAAATTGCATAGATAAGAAGTACGAGAAGAATAATTAAAATTCAGAGGCTTAGCAGCCTCTAAGGTTACGTAGGAGTAGCTTAAAAATGGGCTGGAAGAGCCTATTTGGTGATTAAAAGGGGGAACAATGGCAGTCCAATAGTTGCCACTATCAAAAGAGTGGATCATTGGCATGGGGGACCACTGTGTGAAGGTGAAGATGCATGGGCATGCAAATGCGCATATACATGGTTGGGAGCGGGAGAGGAAGATGCCAATTGTTGGATCTAGCGTTAATCCAACAGCTAGATCTAGATCAGGCAGTGAGTGTCATCATTTCTGATCCTTCATAAATTTGGGATGGCACAAATCATAGGATTTAGCTGTCCCATTTATTAAGGAAGATGGCAGATTCACGCATGCAGTTAAAATCCATTGGAGCTGTTTGGAATTATTAATAAAATAATATTTAAAAATTCAAAAATGCTATTTTGACTAAACGGTCCCGAAAAACCCAATAATTAACCCCTAGCTAATTTTAGTGTTATGAAACCAAAAATGCTATCAAAGTTTTGACTCGAGGTCAAATTAGTTATTTTATTTTTCTTAATTAATTAATTAGAAAAATCTTATGATTAATCCGATTGATTTCTAAATTGAATTGAATCTTTGGGGTTAGCTCCTAATGACAATTAGAGGCTAATGGGAGAGGATTAAGATAAAAGAAGGTACGATTATCCTAAGTAACAACCTTGAGTTATGACATCGAGAGACTTGGTCCTCTGAACATGGGGTAGAATAAGATCTTTTTGAGTACTTGTACACCTAAGGGAGACACTCTTTTAATAGTTTTGCCATAATTCTTGTTGTCTTGGAAATCGTTCATCATGTAGTTGTCGAACAATCTAAGGTAGTAATTGAACCCGTGACTATACTTTTTCATCCCTATGAGATATAATTTGTACGAAAAAATTATGACTTTGGAACCTACTTTAAATATTAAGAGTCTTTTAACTTTTAAGTTCATTCAAATCCAAAGGTGTCAATTTCCAAATGTCCTTATTTTCACTTTTGAGATGCAACTTGATGAATTATGGATGATATAAAAATAAATTGCAATGTTTAACCAAAGATAAGTGTTAATGTCATGAAAGAGATTGGTCGTGAATCTGTGGGGGGCAGCATCCTGGTGAAAATTCTAATTCTAAGAACCCATTTTCCCCATCAAAAACAAACCAATTCATTTTTCTTAGAAACAACAACAATTTCAACCAAAACCAAAAGAACCTTACTCAAACATTTACAATCAATGGTGGAGGAATCACCCAAATTTCTCTTGGAGTAGTGGGACCACTAAAAATAAATTTTAGTAGAATAACCAATTATCAAATAGACAAGTGGAACCATTTAATAATACCACTCAGCTATAATACAAGCAGTAAGAAGTAGGACTTGAGAGATATTCTTAACTCTTTTAAAACTAAGATGCTTCAATTTATGCAGAGGGCTAAAACAACAATAAGTTGTCATGAGTCCTCAATCCCATGCATAGGAGTGACTTTGAGATACATTGAAATACAGCTAGGAAATATCTCTCAACACTTATCCAATAAACATAAGGAACAGTCCCTAGCATAATTGAAATCAATCTTAAAGTGATAGTGAGTGTAATCAAATTTAATAGAGCAGGATTATAATAACACAAGTTGCTACCCTAACTAATCCAAGCTAAACAAAGTTCTAATTCTCTTTCCATTAGAATCAAATAGCCATTTAAACCTAACCCTAGAATTTTGGGATCAATCGGAGCTCATTTGAGCAATATAGTTATTTTTCCAATTTTAGGATCCTGAATATTAGCAAAAATAATTTGGTCTCCAAATTAAAATCTGATTTCATTATTGAATTCCTCACTCCCAAATTAGCTAAGGGTAAAATCATTAGAATTTTTGAGATCATTTGGGCCTAATTTGGATTTAATTTAATTATGTTTAATTGCAATTTAGGGTTTATAACTTTCCTTAATTACAAATCTTTCCTTTTCAACGGTTGGCTGGCTTCCAAATTGCGGGCACCATCTAGGCCGTTAATTTTGTGGTCTTCGATCAGATCCACTCCAATTTGACCGTTCCACATTTCTGAGATGCAATCCAACGACATTTGCCCCTCGCCTTAAGTAGCCCCAATCACCCATTAGATCCTTATATCTATTCCAACGAATAATTTGATCCCCGTGTTTGGCCCTTAGATGTCCAAAGATCGGGACCGTTCCGTCTCAAAAGATGATCAATTAGCCGGTTGTGCCCTTATCCCCAACAAAGGATCTTCTTCTTCCTCAACTCACGCACGATAGGAGGATCACCTTTATACAGCCACATCCCCAACTAGTTTGCCACTCCCTTTGCCCTTTTCTAAGGCTATTAGGATCCTCTCATTTTGGGTATGATAGCTCTTCACGGGTCATGGAGCCTGGATAGCCCCAATTATGGTGGTCTGAGATATTTCCTCAGCCCGAGCCTTTTCCATGGACCCAAGCCATGGCAAACCACTTCTTAATTTATGTAAGATATTAATAGCCCTCACCCAGCTCAGTGAGCTCCTTGCTCACTATAATCCTCACAATTCTCTTTCTTCTTATCTATCGAGGTCCATTGGCGATGCTTGCGTTTCCATGGATCCAAGCCATGGCAGACCTCTTCTTAATTTATGGCAGACCTCTTAATAGAGGGTGTGGTCTAGTATTCAGACCCCCTGCTAAGCTGCTGTAATTGTTCAGCATCTTTAGCTCCCCTCATTTCATCTCTACCATGCCTGCAACTCAGCTCATCCAAGTACTGGCCTTTCCCCATGTCGTGTGGGCTCGATGTTCAATTAAGCACTCAAGGGTAGATTTGTGATATCGTCTAGCTTTCTCTTAGCTCCTAGGATGTATGCATGGGAAAGGGAAAGGGATGGGCTTTGTCCAAACAATAATTGCTCACTGTCTAGATGGCATTAGTGCTCAATGAGGTCTAAGCCACCCCATTGAACACCAGGGTCTAATTCAGCCCATTTCCATCACGAACCTTCTTCTCTTGATCAATCAAACCCATTGTGATTATTTCTAGGATCCAAGCTAACTTTGATCGATCGTATTGATCAATCGGGTTGCGGCTATCTCAGGAACTAAGTCCAAGTCCAGGCGATCGAGTGAACCCCAGGCCTTGTAACCTTTGGGGTTTGACTCACCTCCCCTCCCTGATTGTGTTGGGATTAAACCCCACCTAAATGGTTGGGCCTGTGAGAAGAATTACCTCCTCATAATAAACCTTAAATGTCTGTATTCAATCTGATTCGATAGTGTAAGGTCTGGGCATTCCCATTGCTTCAACATAGGGCTTCTAGGTTCAGTCAAAGAGTCTTGGTTCATAGTTTGTGTGGGGATCAAATGCTGACTAAGGAATGGCATATCAGCAGTGAATTTGGCAGTCCAAGATACCCCCTAGCAATTGTTCGCAAAGAGGATTCGGGGATGATGACACTATCGTGTTGAGCTAAGTCAGCCTAGGCCCACGCGGTGTGACAGTGTCAGCCCAGCCGGGTCCCGTGTGGCCCGCGCCATTTATATTTTGCGTTGGGAAATTTAAATGGATTTAGGAACTAAAATCCTTATAGAAATTAAATAGAAACTAGAATTAATTAAATAACCTATAGTTAATTAATCCAAAATATTAAGAATAAATTAATTGAATAACTTTAACTATACTGATCCAATTGATATGATACAATATACCATATTAATCAGAAAAATATAAGGAACAATAATATAAGATAAAATTCCACTTTCTGAAATTAAAATTTCTAATTTAGCCTAATCTCTTTCAAATCTTAAATAGTTATTAATTAAATCATTTAAATGCCATATTGTATGACTAAAGTCTCTGATTGTTCATAAAACCCAGGAGAACCCATTTATGCTCTTAAAAATATTTTAGTAATTGTGAATTCACTCATCATGTCATAATTACCCTTGATCTTGATTAGTGTCTAAATGACCTATTGCAATCTCTAATTTTGCAAACTTAGTGTCAATTACTTTCTTATGTCTATTGAAGTTTGTCTATAAGCTTATAATCCCATTATAATTCTTATTTTCCTTAATCACTTTTCTTAGTCTTAAGAAGTGATTAGTGCTAATCAATTTTTCCTTAATTTTAATTTTGACTTTTAAAGCTTTGTTCTTCTTGTTAGACAATATTAAGCCTATTAGAATTGATTAGAATTAATTTGGAAGTCTAAATCTTAAAATACCAATTTTACCTTTAGAAAGGGCATTTTTGCCATTATGGGCTTACTAGCCCTTAAACCCTAGAAATATCATTAGAATGATTTAAATCAGTAAGACAATACTTTAGAATCATTTAATAAGCTTTTGACATTGATTAGTGGATCGTAAAACATCTAAGTTCAAATTCCTCTTAAAATTTACTTAAGAAATTATTAAAGCTCTTAAGAAGATCTTAGACCCTCCATATGAACTTATGAAATGGAATTGAATCTCATGAAATCAGTACTACTTAACTTATCTATCATCTAATTCAACTCTATCTCTTCTTAAGAATATTTCTTAATGAAAATCTTAAATCTAAATTTAAATAAGATCTTAAGGAATTAGATCTAAGTTCTTAGATCTTAGACCTTAATAGTTAAGCTATTCATTTAGATGAAGTATTCTTATAATTGTAATCTACATTCTTAAAGATTGTAAATCTCTAAAGTGTCTAATCTCTTGAAACTCTTATAATAGCTTAAGTGGTTTAAATCTATAGAATAATGATAATATTCTATAGATTGAATTTAGTTCTTTGATTCACAAGTTCTTACTTGATTATTTTATCTTATAATTTTAGAATTAGCTTTTCTAATCAGGATCATATTTCCTTAATCTTTCATCTCTTAAAATTTTTCTACCTTTAGAGTAAAGTTTGGTGTGAATCCTTAGATCCTTATAAGATTAGTACCTTGGAATTAGAGTCTAAGCTCTAATTTGGAGTTTAAACATTAAATCCTTAATCTTGATTTACTTAAATCAAGATTTGGGTTTTGAGTTATTAAAATAAACTATATAAGCCATTGATTAATTGTTTAACCATTGTAGTCATCATTTTGATTATGAATTAGAACTTGTTAAGTTCTAATGTTTAACTTGTAAGGTTATGGATTTGGATTTTACCTGATAGTTGGATATTGGAGATCTTAAGCTAGTACTATTTTAGAATAAATAGAAAAGTTAAAATTAGGCAACAACGAATATCACATATGTTTAGTAGATTTTCTTGCTTACTTTGACTTTGTTGCAATGCACACCTTCTGTTTGAGCTTTTTTCCTTGGACATACTAGTTGGATATAGGATATTTGATGAGTATCCTAGGTTATGTTTTGAAATTCATAAACATAATTTAACTTTAATTAGTACATTCAGTTCTTCGGTTATCAGTTCAGTAAAGTATGCTCTATTTTATTCTGCCACTTCAGTTTAGTTCTTTTGATATTGAATCAACACGAATCCACCCATGATAGGGCTTGTGTGATACATATCTGATTCTATAGTTCGGCTCAGATCCACCCATGATAGGGATTAGATGATACATGTGGAACTTTTTGTGTAGTGGCCCTGCTTTGGCCCATTTTTGTTATGGGAGTACTAATTTATGCACACTTCTATATTCATTTGAGTTTCAGTTCAGTGGCTTATTTAGCCATATTTTTAATTATGATTTCTATTTTCTGCGAGTTCTTATAGTTCATTTTAACTCTGTTCAATTTTACTCAGTTCTTGCATATATTAGGATGCTAGTTTTTCTTTAGTTTATTTTTATACTTCAGTTCAGATTGTTTTCTATAAATCAGCACATAATTATTTGATCATAAGCATGTTAGAATGAGTTTACTTTCAGTACTTTTAGTTATTTACATATTTATTTTCTAAAATTATTGTAGCTTCTGGTTGAGGTATATTATTTTTGTAATTTATTTTGTTTTGTTATAAATGCTATATTTATAACATCCTATTCTTTAATTGCTTATTACACCTCTTTAAGTACTTGCATGTTTAGTTAAATGTGATATCTTAAATCAGGTAGTTTTTCATTAAATTAACCTAAAATGTACTTAGGCATTTATCTTAAGTTTTTCTTTTTTTGAATAGGGCTCTGCCATTGTGATGCTGACAGTATCAGATTCAAAGTTATTGAGGAGCTTAGTCAAGAGGAAAACCTTCATGCTGCTATTGAGCCTTAGTTAGGTTTTGCTTTTTTGCTTGTGAGGACGAGTGTTCCTTTCTTTAATTTCAATCTTAAATAATTAAATATTATGGATTTCTTTACTTTTTTGGACTTCTATACTAAGTTGAGATACTATTTTTTTTCTGTTCTTGTGCTATGGATGTGGATGTTATATTTTCTTTTATTTTTGCACTTTGATATGTTGATGAATGACTTACAGTTTGTAGGAGACAAGTCTTTCAACTAAGATGAGTTGGGTTTATTTCTAACTCAACTATAGTTGGGATATTTGCCTCAGTTGGTGATTGCCTTCACCATAATCATGATAACATTAGTATCATCATGACCACAGTGAGACAGGGCACCACAGTTAGTATCGAAGATTAGCATAAAGTGTCAAATTGGATTTTGCATTCCTATCTACCTAATGGATCTTTTTTTGTAATGCAGTCATCAAACATAACATCCATAGCACCATACTCTCAAGCAACTCAATATCAAAGTGTGAATTTGAAATATCCACATAAGATAATTAAACTAATCTTAAAATAACCAAAGATCCTATAAATTTTCTTAGTGTGACCAAATAAAGTGTGGAAGATCTGATTTGGGCTACTATTTGGCCACATCGAAGCTGTCTGGGATTACAACATCCAGTTAGGCCAAGAATGCGAAAGGTCTATAGCCAGAGTGTCAAAGAGCAATCTAACTTTCGGGGACTCAACTTCCCAATGCGGGCCAAGAATGGTTAAATCATGTAGAGTCAATTTTGAATAACATAGAGTGTCTGGATCCCATCCACATCGGTCTTAAGGTCTTTCTACTTTAAGATACAGTGAAGGATTGGTGGATCATCACCAACTAGAAGTTAGAGAGGAGGTGCAAGAGCAAGTTTTGTGTTGTGACCTTCACTAACTTTCTTCTCGCATTCTGTGCCAAGTTTGTAAAAGAGCACTAGTACCCAATATTGAGTTGTTAAAATGATTGTAATATTTTATTATTTTATACCTTAGTATATATATGAGCTATCCCTTCATCTTAATGCTTATGTAATCTTCAGTCTTGAGTAAAGAAATTTTGTCATTTCAAGATTGAATGTCAAACTTTATCACATTTCTTTAAATTCATTCTGATGTAAAGATTTGTCTTATCACAACAAGATGAATCCAGGATCACCTCTGCTGACTACACCCATTAAGACTGTAGTAGCTTCTAGTAGTACTTTATATGAAGTTACCCATCTGCAAGGTATGGTGGCAGCAATACCAGAAAACCAAATCTAGCAAGCCTTGGTGATTCAAAAGTTAATCGCCATTCATCCTTCACCTGCAACAACTAATAACACTACAACAATAGTACCTACACAGTATACAGCTTATTCATCCCATCATTCTGTCAATGAACTTCTACATAGCTTTTTGAGGTTGAGACCCTCAACCTTTAGTAAGAACCTATCCCCAATGGATACAGCCAATTGGCTGAAAATGGTTGAGAAGAGCTTAATCAGCCTCAAGTGCCTGAATTATGAAGCAATCTGTCTCATGACCCATTTATTCCACGAATAAGTGGAATATTGGTTGGATAATGTCTGGAACACCTACTTTGTCAGCTTTGACATCAAGGACATCCCCTGGGATGAATTTGTCAAAGTATTCAAATCCAAATTCACTCTCCCATCTGCACAAAACATCATTGAAGATAAAATTCTAGGGTTAAAATAAGGCAATCATTCTATCTCAGAAAATGAGATGAAATATAGAAGGCTAACATGCTTTGCACCAGACTTAATCTAATCTGAAGTTGCCAAATGTCACCAATTCCAATGCAATTTGCATGATTCTATCAAATATAACATTGTCCACTGAGTTCTCACAGCTTATTGAGAAAAGATGGGTGGTTGAGCACCACCAGTCTAAAAGAGATTTGAAACAAAAGATCCATGTGGCACCAAACTGCCAAGAGGAATTCAAGAAGTATTGGCCTCACTCTGCTAAGGTCTACCAACTCGAGGCTCCTTCGCCCTCGGAGCCAACTCTGAACTACAACTGGCCTCATCCGTATGGCAACTGTTATCACTTTACCCATAAGTGCTACATGTGTAGTCATCAAGTCCATCTCTTCTACCACTACACTGACTAGGAAATAATGGATGGTGTTCGTAACAACCATTCACAGTGGAATCAAGGCATCCATGCCTCACCATTGAATAAATGAGATCCAAGGATATCAATAATTCCAGCTCCTTCTGCAGAAGCATCAGAACCAACAATGAGCAAATTGTCGCTCCAAGATTTTTTAACCAGAATAATTTTAAAAAGCAGGCTACTAATCATCCTGTTAGTCCTGTGCATGTATATGCCTTAACTCTTTTGGATACTATAGAAGATAATAATGTGATTTCAAGTACAAAATCCTAAACCTCTTTTTTTTGTATTATTCAAATTTCTTGTACTTTAATATTGCAATAAGTTAATGTAATTGATTTAAATAATTTTAGGAGCACTCTATTTTAATGACAAACCTTGCAATGTGTTATACTACACTGGGGCCAATCATTCTCTTATCTCTGAATGTTCATCAAAACTCTTAATCTGCCTAGGCTCCAAATATTACACGAGATTAGACATTCAAAATGGAAAAACATACTCAAACTAGAGGACTAAGAGTTTGACAATCCAGTTCATACTATAGTGAACACTCTCAGGAAAGCCAAAAAAACCCTGCCCAACACCATGTCAACCCAACCATTATAGCACATTTGCAAACAAAGACAATTCATCCCCAGCAACCTATAAATATATGGGACTGAAAAGCCCATCAATCCTACCAAATACAATAAGGATAAGCAGACCCATATCGAGGGATAGAATATGCAGAGAGGGAGCCTAAGGAATTACATCCAATGCTAGAAGAAATAGCCATACACAGCTAGCAAAGTATACTGAAAAGTAAACCAGCGACCCAAGACAAATCCTAACCATCAAGTCAACACACGGCACCGAACAAGTTGCCCAAGCCTAAGAAAAAAGAACTTATTATACCACAGACAGAAGGGCTCAAATCCTTTGTAAACAAACTTTACTGGAAACCCAAACATTTAAGAGCAACAAGATAGCAAAAAGTAGACATCAGCCACCACACTACTAGGCATAATGACAAAAGATTATAGAATGCAAGCATAAAGCCATATAAACCAACCACACCCACAAATAAATAAGAAAATGACAATGATGGTTGACAAAGGTTTGTATAAAAAATAATCGTGAGGTCTCACATTGTTCCAAGCAAGCTTTGTATAAAATTTACTAAAGGAAAACATTGATAAACAAAGGTTGACCATGATGGTCAAAAGCTGACAAAAGAGATTTTATTTTAAGCATGATCATATTAGGGATGGAAGAGTTAATGATATTCTAGTTCCAAGCAGGGATATGGTCAAAGCACCAATTCATATTCAAATTGTGATCCTCGTAATCAAAATCAAAACCAAGGACACCAATATTTGACCAATTATCAAACTAGATTGAGGGGTTGGGAGAGAATTTATCCCAAAAAAAAAAAAATTCCATATTATCTCTATAGCCTGTGACTCTTTTCCAAAATAGGAAATTACAGGGTTTCCAATTGACACGTTTGGGGTGTTAAATAGCACTGTATTTTAATCTTAGAAGATGGGCCCAAATGGTATTGATCATGAATAATGCCACTATAGTTTCAGTGACAACTTCATAAACATCATCTAAATTTCTGATGCCAAAGCCAGCTTCAAGAAGATATTTGGCAATAGTTTTCCATTCAACCCGATATGTAACACCCTAGTGTTAGATTATGTATATTCCAATCCAGCTATAGGGGTTATCGTAGTACTTAATATTGAATTAGTAGAAACTAATCCACTATTAAGTACTACATGGCCAATATATTTATAAGACAAGGAAAGTAAATGAAAATAAATGTGCAATGAATACAAATATATATATCATCCAAACTATCTAGAGTAAAGAAAAATATTCATCATAAAAAAAAAGTAAAAATATTTAGTGTAATAATTAATAATACCAAATATTTAAAATACATAATGACATTCATCCTCATGGGTAAATAAAAACAAAAATAACTAAGAGTAAGGTCTCGACTGCTCCTCAAGTCCAACCTCCTCCAAGTTGTTTGGATCACAACTAAGCTTTTGATCTACATATTGGGTATTTAATAGGTAGGGCACATCCAATAAAAGAAAATTGTAGTTAGACTTAAAAAGTCTAAGTACATTTTAAGGTAACAAATTTAATTTTAATTAAAGGATATCACATTTGTAATTTATAATTTGATATAAGCAATGCACAATGTAGTATAAAGGTGATATACTAAAATTATGAAAAGACAAAAAAATATCAAGTAAAAAGAGTAAGTATACGTACAAGGGTAGTGGCTCAAGCCTACATAAAATAAGCTAAGTAAGGCAAGTAGATACAAGTAGGAATGTATCTTAATGTGCACATAGAAATGACTGAAAAATATACATGTTATACATGATTAATGTTGAGTAAAAGTAAAGTAGTTTAAGATGAATATAATTGTAAGACTAAGTAAAAAATACACTACATGAAAAGTTAAAAGTAAGTTATAAAGTAAAGTACTAAAATAGGTAAAGTAGAGTAGTCTCAGTCTTAAGGATTGAGTTAACTGAAAAGCACAGTTAAAGACTGTATGAAGTTATACACAATCAATAAGATTGTGTTATATAAATTATTTATATATTTATATTATTAAATGGTTTATTCTACTCGCATATTACAAAATAAATAAGGAGTTTGGCACGTATAACAACACATGTACTATTACCCAAAATTGGGTTGTTCAATTAGCTTAAAAAAACCTCGCCATTAGATTAGATTCCTAATGTAATCAGGTACCAACCCCTGAAATTTTTTTCAATTTAGAAGTCATTTGATTTTGATGATTATTTTAATAAATTTAGTTAATTAGAAATTAAGAAAATTAAATTGATTTCTGATTGAAAATTTGACTTTATTTTTGAGTTTCTCGCTCCCAAATTAGTTATGGGTGAATTTTTTTTATTTTTCAAAGTTCATTTAATATTTTATTTTTATCTAAACAAAAAGTTACAAATTATTAATTAATTAATTAATTAAATACTTTATCTAACAGTTGTTCCGTGCCATCCGATCGAACAACAGGTGAATGGCTTGTACTGGCCACTACAGGTAGCCCTACCGTGGCCTTTAAAATCTCTCAGCCTCTTCCTCTCTCACTTGTTGTTCTATCGAGAGCTCCAGGAGGGAGCGATAGTACATGCAGTTGGCCAATTCAAACAAAGAAGTCGACAATTGTTGGTGACTAGTACATTCATTTCCAGACTTACGAGCTGTGCTATCATGCAATTTTAATTTTCTTATTTCCTTTCAAATGTCTGTGTGACTTGAGATAAGTTCGATAATACCCTATCGAGCCTATTAAGCTCACTATGGCTCAGGTTGTGATAGTGTCACACAGTAACCCAAAGCCTTAGGTGAGCTCTATTGCTCATCTTCCTATTCTAGTGAGCCCAGTCATTAGGAGTAGGTTTATTGAGCATGCTTGGATTTGAGGAGTAAGATGGTCTCAATCGTAGGCACTAGGGTTCATTGTGGGAGCCATAATTTGACCCCACAATAAACCCTAACCTTAGAATCTTCTTTGGCTAATGGGAGCCAACTAAAGCATTTAGGATTATGGCTTTTCATGTCTAGCTGTTGGCCTCGTCAGTGGCTTTCCATTGGTCTATTGTACAATGACAGACATAGTTGGAGTACTGGTAGATTATGGTTTCTTTGAAACCCTAATTCCTCAATTCCATCGGACACAGATACGATGGAGGTGTACAGTGTTGAGCGAGTTAGCCTGTGACATGCACAACATTGTGCTGAGGAATATCTGTGGAATATGCTCCGACGTGGCACCCCAGCCCCACCGTGGTCAAGTTAACTCTTAAGTTAACATGATTATGGTGAAGTTGTCACCAAATGACAAGTCCCTCACTTATAGATAGATTATACATTCATTTTTATCCAATATAATTAAGGAAATTGTCATTTATAAGAGCAATTCACTAAATAATAAGTACAAGAAATATACTTAGAGTGCGAAAGCAAAATATAAACATCCATTCCATCACAATATAATAAGTAAAAATATACAACTCAGAATAAGTGCAATAAAAAAAATACAAAATAAACATGTATTATTACAACACAATTAAGGAGTTAAGAAAAAATTAAATAAATGCTCATCCTCATAAGCAAAGAAGTAAATAAAGCAAAGGAACTAAGGCTCTATAGTAGCTTACTCTTCCTCTTGAATCCGATCTTTAGAAGGCTCCACAACTTTAATTAGCTCATAATCTACTATTGCTTGGTTCACAATGATAGGGTCCTAGCCAAAATAGATAAAATCTTATTAGACATTTTGTCTAAGTACATTTTAGGATTTATATTATTTAATCTCACTTAAGATATCACCATTACTT
Organism: Gastrodia elata; assembly: GCA_016760335.1. NCBI lineage: Eukaryota > Viridiplantae > Streptophyta > Magnoliopsida > Asparagales > Orchidaceae > Gastrodia > Gastrodia elata. The sequence continues at coordinate 1,368,489 of CM028685.1, forward strand.
AACAACTAAGCAACAATATAGGTGCAAGAAAACATATGAAATGAACAGGAAGCTTTAAACAATAAGTTTGTAACTTAAACAAAATTCGAAAGTAAATACATACCTCACCATAGCTACAACAAAGTTAGGCAAAAAAGAAAGAATAATACTAATAACTAAAAGGAAAACACATCCTAAACATGCTTATGATCAATATAAGCTTATGCTAATTAAAATAAAGTAAAAGAACATGTGAAACATTTAAATAATTAAAAGTAAGCCTAGCACCATATATATATATATATATATATATATATATATATATATATATATATATATATATATAAACAAGTGAGCAAGGCTAGCTTCCTAGAATATAAGTAAACTAGCAACCAAGTTGTAACAACCCAAGTTGTTACTCTTATCAATTAAAACTAATCTCCATCCTAATATTGATCCTAAAGTGTTATTCAAGTCATTAGGAATCATCCACTAAGACCTAGTCCAAATCAGGAGTCAAATAGATAAAGTTCCAATTTTTGGGAAATCCAGAAACTCTGGATAATAACCTAAATAAGTTGATCTCATATCAAAAATTGAACTTTACCATTGTGCTCATTGCCCCCAAATTATCTAGGGGTTATGTTTTCGAGTCAATCGGAAGTCGTCGAAATTTTGATGAATATTATAATAATATTTAATACCACAAAAATTGGAAAATTAAATACTTATCAGAATTAAACTCCGACTTCACCGTTGAAATGCTCACCCTCAGATTAGCTAAGGGTGAAATTTTTGGATTTTTCAGAAGTTATTGAATTTTCTTGAATATTTTAATATATTTAAATTAATTTGAAAATTGAGATATTTATTTTGACCTCAAAATTGAAATATAACTTTGCCATTGTAATCATCACCCCTAAATTAGCTAGGGGTGATGTTTTGGATGTATTTGGAAGTCGTTGGATTTTCATGAATATTTTAATATAATTAAATATCTCAGAAAATAAAATAATTAAATAATCGTGGGAATCGAAATCCAACTTCACCATTGCGATCATCACCCCAAAATTAGCTTGGCATGAATTTTTGGGAATTTTCGGAGAGCGTTTCTAAAATTAGATTTTTTATTTAATTAAAGGAATAAATAGTTATTTATTCCTAATGCATTCTTTTCCTTTTTCTTCCTTCTCTCTCCTAGTTGGCTATTCCATTCAGCTAGCCCTTACCTCCACTTTCGGCAGACCCATCTCCTTCTCCCTCATTAATTAAAAGTTTTGATGGCTATGGCCATCCCTCTTCCTTCCTCCCCTCCTTAATGGCAAGGTTTGATGGCTATGGTCATCCCTCTTCCTTCCCTTCCTCCTAGCTCATCATGGCTTTTCTCCTTCTTTCTCCTCCTATAAATAGAAGCTCAGCTCTTCCTCTCCATTTTTGGATATCAAGATAAAGCTCCCAAGCTTCCACCCTTCCCCCCATTATTGAGATTTGTGCAAAAGAAGAAGAAGAAGAAGAAGTTCCTCCTCCAAGCTTTCCAAGGTTCCTTCTTCCTCTTCAAAAGGCTAAGGTACACATTTGTTCTTCTTCCTTGGTCATTTCATTCCTCTATTATGCTTATTCACATATTTAGACATCCATGATTAAGTATGGATGCTATAATAGCTCTTCAAAGTAATATACCTCATGCTCTATTTTTCGTCCATTCTGTAGACCGCTGCTTTATCACCATTATTCATATAGTTAGGTTGATCCGTTCATGCCAATTTTGGTGTCAATGGAAAAGTATCAGAAAAATCTTTCCATTGATATATGGTTCGGCTCATGTAATGCTCTGGATAGAGAGTATTTGAGCTCGAAAGGTGACCTTCACGATTTTCGCACACGTGAAATCATTGTCGGGCGCTATAGTGCGTCGTAGCATTCAGAAAATTCATTTGACCATATCTTAGTCATTTAGATTCTAAATCCAAGAATTTAAAGTGCTAGATAGCTTAGAATTTTAGTTCCAACAATAATCTAAAATAATATTTAGGTTCTGAACCCAGAAAAAATTAGAAAATGACCAACAATCCTTAAACTTAATCAGGTCATAACTTGACCAATTGAAGTCCAATTTGAGTCAACTCATAGTTAAAATACTCAGTGTGATATAGGAAAGCTGTAGCCACTGAGTTTGCTGAATTTGGATATCAAATGAAAAAGTTAGCTTTTTGACCCCCTTAGCTTAGAAAATTACCAAATTGCCATTGGAAATTGAAATGGCTATAAATAATTCATTAGACCTCAGAATTTAGTGTTCTTGAATTTTATAGAATCCTTGAACAGAAACCAACAGTGAAATGCATAAAAGTTTAGATTTCATTAGGTGTAATTTACTAAAATGCCCTTAGATTAAAAAACCTTAGTTTAGACCCATATAACTCATTTCTTATCCAAATTTGGTCAATTCTTTCTGATATTGTAGTTTGTACATTCTTTACAGTTTTTTAGCTTACTGTTTATTATGTTGTTGATGCATTTTATTTCAGTTAGCTGTATTTTCCTATATTACCCGCTTACTTTAGTAGATGCATATATAGGATGCTAGACTTTACTGCTTATAATATGTACCATTTTTAGATTTATGTTTTAAATTAGCATATGTCATATGATCATAAACATGTTTAAGTTAGACTTTTCTTTTTAGTAGTTTTACTTATTATATTATATACATATGCCCTACCTTGTTTAGTTTACTTGAGGTGTGCTTTTGCCTCAATTCTTACTTAGTTATAGATATTACATTTATAACTTATCCTCATCCTATTGTATGCTTACTTGCTCCCATGCTAGATAGATGTTTCATTTGGTTTAGAGTAAAATGGTGATATTAATGAATACTTAATAAATTACTTGCCTAAAATGTACTTAGACAATTTGTCTAATAAGATTTTTTTTTATTAGTTGGGGCCCTAGCATTGTGAAACTGATAATATCTCATTCAGTTTGAGGTGCTAGTGCCAGAGGAGGAACCTTATTTAGAGGAGATGCAGCAGCCTAGTGCAGAAGACCTCTAGTTGCCTTTTTCTTCATTATGAGGATAAGTGATATATCATTTTTAATCTTTTAAACTGTAATTAAATGATGTAAAAATACAGGTACTCGTGACTGTGTTTACTTTTTGCACATTATTATTTTTTAAGTTGTTTCATTTTATTTTATTATTGATGTATGGTTAATGGATGTAATCCTTACTTCTAATTGCTTCCGCACTCTGCATGAATATATAGATTTAGTGACTAATTTTCATAAATATTCTGTGCACATCCTTCCCCTATTATTGGATTGTGGACCTTACCTAATTTAATGATAAGTGAGGGATTTACCAGAGTGACACTCCACTCCTTAGCCTAATGATTGCGGACCTAGGGAGTGGGGAGCCATAGTTGGTATCAGAGAATTCCATAAGGTGTCAGATTGGAAATTATATTCCACTCTACCTAATGGATGATTCTGCTACCAATCAGCCATTAACTAAATACCAGAGTTACATTCAAAGCACCATAATCATGAGCTCTGAATAATAAGAGTATAGAATAGAAAATGCAGTCATAATTAATAGAACTTAAGTAGGAACAAACTTAAGTATAATATGTACCTAACTAATTCAAATTAAACTTTCATTAGATTTACAAGATCAAGAACTTGAGATGTTAGGACTTAACCTCTGTATTAAAACATAAATTACTATAGGATTACAAACCAACAATTAGGTCTTAAATCACTCTTAAGTAGTTACCTTCCACTTTCTAAATTTTGTCTCCTAAGGATAATAACAGCACAACTACCTTTAACAATCACTAAAGCTAATGATATTTCCCTTAGGTGTCTAAAATATACATTGTCCCCAAGGTAAGTAGGAGTGCATCCTAGACATTCATCTTCCACTCCCCTTGCTTTCCATAGTTTTTCTGGAGATATTAATACTCTGGGAAAAGTTACTAAGAGCCTTAGTAGATAGTGATCTAAATTAAAAGATATAACATGTTATAATTTTCTACTTTATGGACTTTTGAAGATGTATTGTCATTAATTCAGATTTTAGCAATTCAAAGTCTTGAATCCCAGACAGAGCCCCACTCCTGCTCCCTCCAACACTTCATCCAGCGAGGTAAGTGTCTTGCTAGAAGCTGTCAAAATAATGGTGGAATCCCACCAAAAACAAGCGAAATCCAGCCAGAGATAGGCTAAGAAGGTCATAGATGCTTAGGCTAACCAGGCCGCGATAATGGAACGGTTGCTGTTAGCTTAGATAAGCCAGAACCGCACTGCAACAGAAGTTGCCCCAACATTACAATACTCTCATCAGCATCACCTACTGTCCACAGAAGGACTACTGCACAGCTTCCTCTGCTTGAGACCCCTACCTTCAATAGGAGTCTCTCTGCTGTTGACATCACCACCTGGATAAAAATGGTGGAAAAGAACTTAACAAGCATCAAGTGCCCTTACTCAGAGGTGGTCCGTCTTACTACCGACCTCCTACAAGATTAGGTCGAATACTGGTGGGACACCACTCGTAGCACACGGTTTGCTGAGGTACCGCTAGAGGACATTATATGGGATGAATACATTGAGGCCTTCCAGGCTCGATTCATCCCTCTATCCACCAAACACCGCTTGGGAGACATGTTCCTAAAATTACAATAGGGTGACCGATCTGTATTTTCATACGAAGCAGAATTCCATCGCCTTGCAAGATTCTCTACCAACTTAATCCCTACTGAGCCAGACCACTGCCACCAATTTCAGAGCGGTTTGCGACCCTCCATCAGGAGGCAAGTGATCTCTCTACGCATAATAGACTTTGCAGAGCTACTTGAAACTACCAAGGTAGTAGAGTAAGACCATGCTAGGGAAGGACCCAAGAGGAGTATCGGGTTCACTTCATTCCAGCTGAATCCTCCCAAATGAGCCAAGGTAAATCAACTCGAGGCCAAATCTCCCCCTGCTGATCCATTCAATGGTTGTACATAACCTTACCCGTATGGTCAATGTTACCATGGGAATCGTATCTGTTTCACCTGCGAACGGCCATGCCACAAATTCTATCATTGTACAACTACAAAAATGATTGATGGTGATCAAATTGACCACTCCAAGCGCCACCAAGTCTTTGACTTATTTCAGAAGCATGCGGCAACTCATCCTACACCATCTCCTACTTAAGCTGCAAGGCGTGATACAGCAGCCGATGTCTCTCACCCAAATGCACCATGGCCACCTCCATGATAGACCTATAATAATAGGCCTGCCGGCCCTATATGTATATACACCCTCACTCCAGTTAAGGCTGTTGAAGACGATCATATGGTATCAGGTTAAATTTATATAAATGACAAACCTTGCAACATCCTATTTTGCACTGGAGCTAGTCATTCCTTTGTATTTGAAGGTTGGGCAAAATCACTTAACCAACCTTATATCGCCTAATCAATCTTTTTAACGTTGGGTTACCTTCAGGAGCCCAAATGCTAGCTCGCCAATTCTACAAACTATCAATCCCCATTGAGAATGAAGAATTTGAAGAAAAGTTAGTAGTTCTTTCCACAGCTAATTTCGATGTAATATTGGGCATGAATTGGTTAAGCCAACATAACACCACTATCAACTACACAAAGAAGAAGATTACCTTGGGTAGTGGTAGTAAGCCATATCTTTCATTGGTAACCTTAGTACTTGAGCCTCGCTAATCAATGCTATAAAAGCAAAAAGCTTAGTTCAGAAAGGTTGTGATGCCTTCCTTGTAACAATACTCAGGGAAAAGAAAGAAAGTGTTTCCTTATCTAAATACCCCCGTCGTTTGTGAATTTGCCGACATTTTTCCCAAAGATCTACCTGGTCTTCCTCCTACACGAGAAGTAGAATTTGCAATCGACATTGTTCCAGGAATGCAGCCCATCTCTAAAGCTGCTTACCGAATGGCGCCCAAAGAACTGCAAGAACTAAACAAGCAACTACAGGAACTATTGGAGAAAGGTCTTATTAGGCCTAGTTCATCCCTATGGGGAGGGCCAGTTTTGTTTGTCAAGAAGAAAGATGGATCAACGAGAATGTGTATTGACTATAGAGAGCTAAATAAAGTAACAGTAAAGAATAAGTACCCATTGCCCCAAATTGACAATCTGTTTGATCAATTAGCAGTAGCAAAAGTGTTCTCAAAAATTGATCTACAATCAGGGTACCATCAGCTACAAGTAAAGGATTCAGATATAGTGAAGACTGCTTTTAGAACTAGATATGGCCACTATGAGCTTCTAGTGATGTTGTTTGGATTAACAAACGCACTTTCCATCTTTATGGACCTAATGCAATGCATCTTGAAACCATACCTTAAAAAATCCATCATCGTGTTCATAGATGATATTCTAATATATTCTAAGATGAAAAAGGAACACGAAGGTCATCTCAGGGCAGTATTGGAAGAACTAAGAAGCCACCAGCTATATGCCAAGTATTCAAAGGGTGAATTTTGGCTTGAATTGTCACCTTCCTAGGCCACATAGTAGATGCTCAAGGGATCAAAGTCGATCAAAATAAGGTTAGCACAATCGAAGAATGGGTACAACCTAAGTCAGCGACATAAATCAGAAGCTTCTTGGGTTTGGCCAGTTATTATAGAAGGTTTGTGAATGGTTTTCTCAAATAGCCTCTCCACTCACCAAACTCCCCCAGAAGGTTGTACCCTTTGAATGGTTGCCAGCTTGTGAAGCGGCATTCCAAGCCCTAAAAGATGCATTTACCTCTGCCCCCGTTCTAGCTCTTCCTAAGGAAGAAGTGAACTATCAAGTTTATACTGACGCATCTGGTATAGGATTAGGTGTCGTACTAATGTAAGAAGGGAAGTCCATAGCATATGCTTCCCATCAACTGAAGACTCACGAAAGAAATTACGCCGTTCATGATCTCAAACTAGCTACTGTAGTGTATGCTTTAATGATCTGGCGTCACTATCTATATGGAATTCAGTGCTCAATTTTCACAGATCATCAGAGTTTGAGGTATATATTCACTCAAAGGGAGTTGAACTACTGACAGCAAAGGTGGTTAGAACTGATTAGTGACTATGACCTGGACATCTAGTACCATCCAGGAAAGGTGAATGTCATAGCTGATGCGCTTAGCCATCATGTGACTCTCAATGCTCTTATCTCTGAGAGTCCTCTTACAGAAGAGTTCCATGAAATGGATATCAAGTTAGTGCATAGTGACCAGGTAAGTACAATGCTCTCAATGATTAATATGGAACCCATATTCTATAGAGACGTATCTATTACTCAGACGAAAGATGATGAGTACCTAAATTTTAAACAAGCCATCGAAAGTGGTCATCGCACTGACATTCAATTCCATAAAGGTGTTATCTATCAAGGAGATCACTTATGGATCCCTAAGTCTAAGCATCAGGAGGTGCTGATCGAAGACCATAACTCCAGATACCAGATCCATCCTGGAAGCTCAAAGATGTATCAAGACTTGAAGCAATCTTTCTGGTGGCCAGGATTGAAGAAAAGTGTGGCTAAATTCATTGCAAAGTGTCACTCTTATAGTCTACTAATGGCAAAACACCAAAGACCCGGTGGTCTACTTCATCCACTGGAGATTCCTGAATGGAAATGGTTAGATATATTTTTGGATTTCATGATGGGATTGCCTCGTGCAAGGTCTGGAGCAAATGCAATTTGGGTTATAGTAGACCGATTAACCAAATCTGCTCATTTCATTCCCATTCAGCAAACAGACTTGGTTAAGAAACATGCCAAGCTGTATATTAAAGAGATAATCAGGTTGCATGGAATTCCCAAATCCATTGTATCTGATAGAAATAGGCGATTCACTTCTAAATTCTAACATACCGTGCATCAAGATCTAGGCACAACCCTAGCATTGAGTATATCCTTTCATCCGCAAAGGGATGGTCAGACAGAATGAGTAAAGCAGGTTCTCGAAGATCTGCTTAGACTTTGTATCCTTGATTTTGCTGGATCTTGGGAAGATCACCTCCCACTAGTAGAGTTCGCTTACAACAATAGTTTTCAAGCTAGTATAAAGATGGCTCCATATGAAGCCTTGTGCGATAGGAAGTGTAGTACTCTGTTGGCATGGTCAAAAATAGGTAGTGTTCAGCTATACAGATCTGAGTTAGTAGAACAGACAAACAAGAAAGTTTAGATGATTCAATAGTGAATTTGTGCAGCTCAAGACTGCTAGAGTAAATATCACGATATGCACCATCGCCCGCTAAAATTTAAAGTTGGAGACTTTGCGTAACTAAAAGTCAGTCCGATGAAAGGAGTCTTTAGATTTAGCACAGCTAGAAAACTTAGTTCCCACTGGGAAAGTTCGAGGTAGCAGCCAAAATAGGTTGTTCCACCTATAGACTAAATCTTCCAAGCGACTTCGTAGCAGTCCGTAATGTGTTCCATGTATCATCACCAAGAAAGTGTCTCAGAGATCCATCTCACCTCTTGCAGCTCCCAGAAAATCAAATCCAACCCGATCTGTCATATGCCAAGGAACTAATTTGAATTTTGGCTCAAAATGATAAAAGTGCAGTGGAGGAATCATTCTCAAAATGAAGCCACTTGGGAGAAGGAAGCCGATATGCGAGTCAAATATCCTAGACTCTTTGAGAATCCAGGTATTTCGTCTTAGCATTCTAAACTTCAAATTCAATTCATGTTTTAATTCTTACCTTTTCTTTCCATTTGGGTGCTATGGAGGATGACATCATTTTTAAGTGGGGGAGTCTATAACAACCCAAGTTGTTACCCTTGTCAATTAAGACAAATCTCCATCCTAATCTTGATCCTAAAGTGTTAATCAAGTCATTAGGAGTCATCCACTAAGACCAAGTCCAAATTAGTAGTCAAATAGATCAAGTCCTAATTTTTGGGAAATCCAAAAACTCTGGAAAATGACCTATATAAGTTGACCTTAAGTCAAAAATCAAACTTCGCCATTGCGCTCATTGCCCCTAATTAGCTATGGGTGATGTTTTCGAGTCAATCAAAAATCATCGAAATTTTGACTAATATTTTAATAATATTTAATTCCCAAAAATTGAAAAATTAAATACTTATCGAAATTAAAATCTGACTTCACCATTGCGATCCTAACTCTGGGATTAGCCAAGGATGAAATTTTGGGATTTTTCAGAAGTCGTTGAATTTTTTTGAATATTTTAATATATTAAATTTAATTAGAAAATTGAGGTATTTATTTTGACCTTAAAATCAAAATCTGACTTTGTCATTGCGATCATCACCCTCAAATTTGCTAGGGGTGATGTTTTGGACGCACTTGGAAGTCGTAGGATTTTTGCGAATATTTTAATATAATAAAATACCCCGGAAAGTAGTATAATTAAATAATCATCGGAATCGAAATCTGACTTTACCGTTGTGATCATCACCCCCAAATTAGCTTGGGGTGAATTTTTGGGAATTTTCGGAGCGCGTTTTTAAAATTAGAATTTTTAATTAATTAAAGGAAGAAATACTTATTTATTCCTAATTGCATTTTTTTTCTTTTCCTTCTTTCTCTCTCCTAGTTGGCTATTCCATTCAATTGGCCCTTACCTCCACTTTTGGCTGACCCATCTTCTTCTCTCTCATTAATTGAAAGCTTTGATGGTTATGGTCATCCCTCTTCCTTCCCCCCTACTTAATGGCATGGTTTGATAGCTATGGTCATCCCTCTTCCTTCGCTCCCTCTTAGCCCATGATGGCTTTTCGACTTCCTTCCTATCCTATAAATGGAAGATCAACTCTTTCTCTCCATTTTTGGATATCAAGATAAAGCACCCAAGCTTTCACCATTCCCCCCATTATTTTGAGCTTTGTGCTAAAGTAGAAGAAGAAGAAGAAATTCCTCCTCCAAGCTTTCCAAGGTTCCTTCTTCCTCTACTAAAGGCTAAGGTACCCATTTTTTCTTCTTTATTAATCATTTTATTCCTCTATTTTACTTATTTGCATATTTAGACATCCATGATTACGTATGGAAACCACTATAGTTCTTCAAAGTAATATACCTCATGCACTATTTTCTTCCATTCTGCATACCCCTGCCTTTATTACCATTATTCATATAATTAGTATGATTCGTTCATGCCAATTTTGGTGTTAATAGAAAGGTATCAGAAAAACCTTTCCATTAATATATGGCACCACTCATGGAATACTTTAGATTGAGAGTATTTGAGCTCGAAATGTGACCCTTCATGGTTTTCGCACATGCGAAATCACCGTCGGGCACTATAGCGCGCCGTAGCGTCCAGAAAATTCAATTGACCATATCTTACTTATTTAGATTCCAAATCCAAAACTTTAAAGGGCTAGATAGCTTAAAATTTTAGTGCCAACAATAATCTAAGATAATATTTAGGTTCTGAACCCTAGAAAAATTAGAAAATGACCAAAATACCATTAACCTTAATAAGGTCATAACTTGACCACTTGAAGTCAAATTTGGGTTTACTCCCAGTTAAAATACTCAATGTGATATAGGAAAGCTATAGCCACTAAGTTTGCTAAATTTAGACATCAAATAAAAAGTTAGCTTTTGACCCCCTAGCTTTGAAAATTACCAAATTGCCCTTGAAAATTGAAATGGCTATAACTAATACATTAGACCTCGGAATTTAGAGTTCTTAGACTTTATAAAATCCTTGAATAGCAACCAATAGTAAAATGCATAAAAATTTAGATTTCATTAAGTATAATTTACTAAAATGCCCCTTAGAAAAAAAAACTTTAGTTTGGACCCATATGACTCATTTCTTATCCAAATTTGGTGCACTTACTGTCTATATTTATGTTAGATAATAAGGAATCATTTAACAATAAGAAATCCCAATTAGGAGCCCTTAATCAAAAAGTAGCTTTTTGGACCCTTAAGTAGAGGCAAAATGGTCATTTTACCAAAATTTGTTAATTATCCTTAACCCTTAAAATACCCTTTAAAATCATTAAAATCAGTAATAGAACTGATTTTGGATCAATTTAAGTCATAAATCCCTCAATTGGGATAATTTGTAAAACATCTTAATTTTTTGTTTGGAAATCCTAAGTAAGGTTAATATGCCTTACTTAGCTAAAATCCATCTCTAACCTCTCCAATTAAATAAAATTAGTAAGTGTGAAGGAATTTAATCAATTCTTAGAAATTTTCCAAGTCTTATCATTAGGAATCCTCCTTCACCATAGGATTCATTCCTTAAGAAAAGGATTAAATATTAGATTACATTTTTTTTATTAAATAACGAGATTATTTAATGAATGAATCCTTAGTTTTATTAGTTTTTAGATTTTACAGCTTATTTGGATTATTTTGTCTTTCAATATTAGATTTAGGATAGGAGATCCATCCTATTAAGTCTAATTTGCTTAATAGGTTTTACCTCAATCATTAGTTCATATTTAGATTTAACCTAAATCTTAAGTCTTACCCTTGGGATTATGTGATTAATCCCAATTTCATGGTATTTAATCCATAATCTCTAGCTTGGTAGATTTTGGACAAGCTTTTAGTATAGAACGTCTAAACTCAAAAACTAGGTCGTGAAGATTCTTATAGTCGACATTAATTTAATCATATTAGGACCTAGCTAGTCTTAATATTTTGTAACCTATAAGGATGTACTTCTAAGTTGCACTCGATAGTAAAATTGGAAATCCTGAACTTGTGTAACTTGGAATAGTTAGAACATTTAAATTAGGCAACAAATTATATCACCATGTTTACCCTTGTTGTTACCTGAGCTTAATATGGATTAATTAAGCTAAACCAGCCTTTGAATTTGATTCCATTGGACTCATTGGGTCATCTAAACCTAACCCTAGAAGTTTGGAATCAATCGGAGTTAAATTATCAAATTTAGTAATTTTAGCTATTTTTAAGCCCTGAAAATACCTAAATTAATTTGATCTCCAAATTAAAATCCGACTTCATTTTTAAATTCCTTATACCCTAATTAGCTAAGGGTGAAATTTTGGGAATTTTTGGAGCTCATTTAGTCCTAAATTGGAACTATAAATTTAATATAAATTAATGTAATTATTAAATTAAATTATATTAATTAATTTAAATTTTAATTATTAAATTTAAGGCTAGGATTCACTGTCGGGACTGCGGCAGATCCGCTGCGAGGTCCCGACAGCGGCGCACAGAGATGCACCCGTAAGATGCCTAGCATGCATCTTGGCGTGGCTTGTCCAACGATGCGATCTTCCCAGGCCAGGATTTAATCGTAGCCGTGTGATCAGCATCTTAAATTTGATGCGCAGGATTTGATCCGTGTTTCTATTTTTCAGTCCCCACATCAGGCCGTTCAATTGCAACGGCTTCGGTATCAGATGGCGGAGACGAGCCCTACCATTGTGGACCTTCGTTCTCATGGGGATTAGGCCGACAACAGAAATTCGCCACGTAGGCTTTGTCTCCCACTTCCGCTGCTACGTCCTCCCTGTCGTTAGGATCTTCCCAGTTCTGGTAGGATAATTCCCGTCGGGTCCAGAGGGCTTGCTTGCCCAATTGTGGAAGTTCGGGACTCCACCCCTGCCCGAGCCTGAGTCATGGCAGCTAGTCATGGCATCCATCCCTAGGTCCCTCTAGGACCTATAAATACTTCTCTTGCTCCCACAGTGAGCTCCTTTGCTCACTGTGACTCCCAATTTCCCCTTTTGCCCTCTGTTCTCGGTGCTCCCAGCTCTCCCGGCGATTAAACCTGCTTCAGTGGGTGTGGTTTGGAGTTCAAACCCCCAGGCTGCATTTGAGGGAGCTCAGGACGTTACCAAGAATCTGCCGTGTCGCTCAAATCGTCTGCTAGCAAACCACATACAGTCTCTGACCCTATCGTCTCTGTCGAGCTGGTTTCAGCTCAGCTCGCTTCACCTCTAACCCTAGATGCTGTGATACGTCCTCACCTAACTTCCTAGTGGCATCTGAGCCTTCAAGAGAGGCCTGGCAATAGGCCAGACGGTGAGATTGTCATCTGAATGCGCACTGCCAATAGAGCCCTAGTTCACGGAAATGGCGTGCACCATCCGCGCAATTAACCATCCTTTAGGTGTCTGATGTGCTCGTCAATAATTGCTGAACTATATCAAAGGGTTGGGTGCTATCGAATCGATTGATTCGACTGTGGATCGATCGACCCGTCCAGCGCTCCACCTTGTTTTTCCATGACTAGCACCCCACTAATCCAGACCACCTCAGAACCTCCCGAGTCGCCCTATCGCTTCTCCATCGATCCTTGAACGTGTAGGGATCAAGATGGCCACGATCCGTGGACTATGTGAAGAGAATTCAGGAGAATTCACTCCTCACAGGTGCGCCTTCTGAGAGGTCTCGGTCGAATGGAACTCCATCGATCTGGCGCCTCCCAGTTAGGGCTTCTTGGCTTAATCGGTGCGTCTATGGTTAGGGATCATTTAGCCATTGAAATCGGGGCACGGCGTGACCGGAGCACGGAGAATTTGGCGCTGGCAGCTAGCCCTAGGGTTCAGGTTGTGGGCGCGTGCGAGAGGTAGAAGACGGTGGAATTTGGGTCGGGCCGACCCCGACCCACGCATTTTGGAATCGAGCCGACAGAATAATAAACGGAATTTTGGAATTAAAATCCTTAAGGAAATTAAATTATAAATAAATTCCTATAGTTTTAATTTAAATAAAAATATAGAATAAATTATTTAAATAACTTTGCCTATACTGATCCAAATGGTATGATCTAATATACCATTTGAATCATAATAATACAAGGAATCTAAATATAAAATAAAATCATAGATCCAATGGTTGGATTTAAAAATATTTGCCCAATTCTTTGCTGTCCTTAATTAAATCATATTAAATTTAATAAATATCCAAATATGGAGATTAAGGGCTCTGATTGCTCCTTAGACCCTAGAGAATAATTAGAGACCCTTAAAACTAATTTTGGATATTTATTTTTCTTAATCACTCCTTAATCACCCAAATTAAGGATTAGTGAATTTAACCTTATTTAAATCTCTGATTTTAGACAAGCTAATTTCAAGTGTTATCTTAAGTATAGTAGAACTTATGAATAGGGTTGGATTATCCTAGAATGCCCTAAATTCAATAATCACCCTAATGGGCTTAATTAAGTAATTAGTGTTAATTAGCTTAATTAAAGGGTCAAAACTTAAGGTAAGTGTATTTCCTACTTTAGTAATCAAGATGAAACACATTAAAACATATTTCAAGTGAATTGGATAATTAAACCCTAAAATCCCAATTTTAGTCTTAAGAGGGGTATTTTTGGTCTTTTTGACCAAAATGTGCTTAAGTGCCCTAAAACCTTGGGAAATTCAATAAATTAACTCAAAATTAGATTATTAATGCCTCTCTGAACTCTTAAGCTAATAATGTCAATAATATTCATATTAAACTTAAGAATCTTCATTTAGTCTTAATTAAAAGACTTAGATCTTGTGTGATCTTAAAGGGGTCACTATTGCCCTAATAATTGCACCCAAAAATTGTAGATGCTAAGATCTCACATTAATATGTTCAATTAAGTTAACTTATGAGCTTAAAATTCTAAATGAAATAATAATGGAAAATTCTAAGTTAAAATTTAGCTTAAAGCCTGAAGTGATCAAACCTCAGATCCTTAGATCTTAGATCTTAGACTTAGATCTTCAATTTGAATTGAATCATCTCCAATTAAAATTCTTTAAATGATTGATTGTTTAATCATTTGAAACCTTCCATGTGGGTATAGGATGATTCAATCTATAAGATAATAAAATTATCTTAAAGATTGAATATAGATCTTAGATTCTCAAGTTCTTAATCGATTATTTTATCTTACAATCAATAGAATAACCTTTCACTAAGTTCATAGTTCTTGGATCTTTCAGCTTATAGGATTCTTTACCTTTAATTTGGGTAGTAGCATGTGAACCCTAGAACCTAGTGAGGATACTACCTTGGATTTAGGATTTGAACTCAAAATTGGGGTTTAAGTTCTAAATCCTTAAATCTTGATTTACTTAATCAGGATTTGGGTAAGAGAGTAAAATATTAATAAACTAGGTCATTGATTTAATCACTTAAACTATATAGTCGTCACATGATTTTGGATTGGAACTTGTTAAGTTCTAATATTAACTTTAAGAACGTAAATCTGAGATTCTACTCGATAGCTGGATACTGGAGATCCTAAACTTGTACCTTCTCAGAATAGTTAGATTTGGTAATTAGATAACACTAGATATCATATAAGTCTAGATTGAGTCTCTTGCTTACTTTGACTAGATTGCTTTGCATACCTTAGATATTTAGCCTTATTCCTTGAGCAAAATAGGAGAACTTAGGATATGGAAGATACATCCTAAATTAGTATTTAAATTGCATATCATTCAGTTTTGCCGTGGTTATAGTTGGTAGAATATGTCCTAGCTTAGTCTGCCTCTTTAATAGTAGTATTATATAGACTGGACTCAGACCTAGCATATTTGGATGGCTAGGCTGGGGATTGATTGATTGATATTGGAGGCCCTGTATGGCCTATTGGCTGGTATGGAAGTACTATGTCTTAGGCTTATTGCTCCTTAGCTAGATTGTTCAGTATTGTTTTCTATTTTGTTTTGCCACATGCTTCAGTGGCCTTATTTTTAGTACTTGCTCGCTTTGCTACATGTCTCAGTGGCCTTACATAGATTGCTTTGCTTTTGCCACATGTCTCAGTGGCCTTACATAGATTGCTTTGCTTTTGCACATGTCTCAGTGGCCTTTCCTTTTTCCTCTTCTTAACTAGCATGTTATATGTATACTCGTATGGTTTACTTATATATATTGGCATGTTTAGGATGCTAGAATTTTATGTTTGATTCAGTATTGTGTTCTTTATATACCCAGCATATATTAATATGATCATAAGCATGTTAGGTTTAGAATTGCATTATAGTTGCTGTTCCTTTTTGCCTTTAGCCTCACTTTGTTCTTCATACTAGTTGCTGGCTAAAAATGAATAGTTTATAGTTACCCATTTTTTTCGTAGCTTGTTGCACCCATTACTCCTCGCATGTTTAGTTAATTTAAATGTGATATCTTAAAAATATTTAGTTCATTAAAATAACTTAAAATGTACTTAGACAATTGTCTAATTGTAACCTTTTTGTTTTATTGGCTGGGGCCTTGGCATTTGTGATACCGACAAATGTCAGATTTAGGCGTATTCGAGGGCAATGTCACAGAAGAGGAGAAGGTTCAGGAGGAGGATCGTGTGCTGCTGTTTACTTAGATATCGCATTTTATTTTAGTGAGATTGAGAGACATTTTCATTCTCTTTAATGTTCAGTTTATAATAATTAATTCTAGATGTGTTTCATTTCTGCATTTCGATGAGTTACTATATTGTTTTCCCTTTTTCTACTATGTATGCTTGTGGATGTTACTACTCGCCTATTGCTTCCGCCACTTTGATATTTACATATATATATTGATGAATATTATAGCACTTGGTGACAAGTCCTTGGCTTAAGGTAGGTTGGGTTTACCTAACTTTACTTAAGTTGGGGGTTTGCCATAATTGGAGCACTGTACTCCCTTATTGTCAGTACGAGGGCCCCACAGTTGGTATCAGAGAACACCATAAGGTGTCAGAATGGGATCTATGATTCCTTTCTACCTAATGGACCGTTCTTCTGAAATGCAAACATCAATATAAATAACATCCATAACATAGTAGTGTCAGTAACTCTATGCAAAATGTAGGAGGAGAATACTCCCATCCTAATAATTTAGTCATCTGGAGTCTAACACAAATGTAATAAAATTCTGTCCTCAGAGTCAAATGAATTCTGAAGAGTTCAATATAGACTATTATCAGCATGCCTTCAAGACAGTTTGGAGTTGTAGCTTCAAATGGAGGCAGGAAAGCAACTGGCAGATTGAAGGAGTTTCAGCAAGAGGGATCTTAGTCATGGAGAAGCTTTTACAGCAAGCTGTATATCGAGGGCTCAACTTTCCCATATATGCTCAGGAATGGTTGAGCCGAGTAGAGTCCATTCTGATACACATAGAGTGTCCTGAGTCACTTTGTGTAGATATTGTGACAGACATGATGGTGGATTACGTCGGAGTTTGGTGGTATGAGACCATGGCGAGGCTCGAGAAGAAACATAACAGGAAGCGTCGGGAAGTCACTTTTGAAAACTTTTGTGTAGCTTTTAGGGCAGAGTATATTGATAATGTTTGAATGATAGTTAGGATAAATGTTATTTCATTTTCAAGCAACTCCATTAGATTTACGGTTTTGGCATTGTAATCCCTTATTTCTATAATTAATAAAAGATTTTGATTTCTCTTCCTTAGAGTAAATTCTGAGTTTGTCTTTTTCTTTAAACTTAAACTAGAATGGATTCCAGATCACCACTTACCGTTACTCTTGTCAAGAATACTGTTACCTCTAGTAGTTCTAATGATGAGGTGGCTCATCTGCGAGCCATAGTGACAACTCTATTGGAAAATTAAGCTCAACAAGTGCTCGTTATGACCATACAACTCCAGTAACTGTTGCTGCTCCAACAGTTCATGCTCCACAAGTTGCTTCTTCGTCACATCATTCGGTGGATAATCTCCTTCACAATTTTCTGAGGTTAAGACCTCCAATCTTTGGTGGGAACCTATCCCCAATGGATATAACCGATTGGCTGAAGGCTGTGGAAAGGGATCTCATTAGTCTTAAGGTCCCGAACTCGGAAGCTATCCGTATCGCCACCCGTCTATTTCATGCGGAAGCAGAATATTGGTGGGAAGAGATTTGAAACACCAAGTTTGCTGACTACGAGTTAGAGGACATCCCCTGGGATGAGTTCATCGAGGCCTTCAAGATTGAATTCATTCCCCCATCCGCACAAAACATTATTGCAGACACAATCATGGTTGACTCAAGGAAGTCGTTCAGTGGTGGAATACGAAATGGAATTTTGTAGATTGATTTGTTTCGCACCAGAAGTCACTCATTCCGAGTCAGCTAAGTGCCACCACTTTCTTTGTGGACTCCGAAGTTCATTGAAGAATCAAATAGTGCTGCTCTGTCTGACTAACTTCTTCAAACTGGTGGAAATGGCTAAGGTGATTGATTGAGCATCACCAATCTGAAGACGATCTTAAGCGAAAAGCTCAAACAACTCTAAACCCGCGGGGAAACTTCAAAAGACGCGGATCTAACCCTGCAAGAGTATATCAGGTAGAAGCAGCACCTACTGCCGAACAAATTCAAAATTGTACTAAGTCACATCCGTTTGGCAAGTGTTACCATTTTGGCCAGTGGTGTTTTAATTGTGGGCATACAGGCCACCAGTTCTATCAATGCGACCACACAGAAATGGTAGACGGGGTTCCAATGAAGCCTTACCATAAGAAGCAAGTGTTCCGAGCAACTCTACTGAACCGGAGAGAACCAAATCTGGCTATAATGCCAGCCCCTGCTTTTGAAGTTGCTCACATGCAAACACCAGCTCCCAATTCTCAGAACCATCAGTGACGGCAGTCTAACAATCATCCTGCTGGACCTGCACTAGTATACGCCTTAACTCCTATTGAAGACACCGAAGATAGCAATGTGGTTTCAGGTACACACTCCTAAACCTCTCCTATTAAAATTGCATTTCTATATATTAATTTTTTCAAGCTATTGATGTGAAACTGTGTAAATTTAGGCACACTTTATTTTAACAACCAACCTTGTAATGTATTGTTCGATACCGGTGCTAGTCACTCATTTATCTCTGAATAATTTGTCAATAACCTTAAACTTCGTGCATGCAACCTAGCACAAATCTTGAGTGTTGGACTTCCATTTGGAACCCAACTAAGTGCCCATAAATTTTGCAATATTAAAGTCCCAATAAATGATATGGAATTTCAGGCCAAACTAATCATCCTGCCAATAGCTAACTTTGATATCATCCTTGGAATGAATTGGCTCAGTGACAATATAGCTGTGATAAACTATCATAAAAAGAGAGTCACTCTCCATTCTCAGGGTAAGCCTGAAACATTTGTAGGAAAAACTTGCACGCAGTTATCCTTAATAAATGCCATTAAAGCTGAACAATTGATTGTTAAGGGTTGTAATGCTTACCTAGTTACCATGATGGGCGAAACAAAAGATAGTATCTTTCTTGCTGATTGTAAAGTAGTCAAAGAGTTCACCGGTGTATTTCCAGAAGATTTGCCTGGTGTACCTCCTTTCAGAGAAGTAGAATTCTCTATTGAATTGATCCCTGGTATCCAGCCGATATCCAAAGCACCTTATAGAATGGCACCTAAGGAGCTTCAAGAGCTCAACGAGCAATTGCAAGAGCTCAATGAGCACTTGAATAAAGGCTTCATCAGGCCAAGCATGTCTCCTTGGGGAATGTCAGTCTTATTTGTGAAAAGAAAGGATGGATCTATGCGTATGTGTATAGATTATCGTGAAATGAATAAGGTCACCGAAAGAACAAATACCCACTGCCTAGAATTGATGATTTGTTCGACCAGTTATCCGGAGCCGTGATATTTTCCAAGATTGATTTAAGGTCTGGATACCATCAACTGCGAGTAAAAGAAGATGATGTAAGGAAGGCTGCTTTCATACTCGTTATGGCCACTTCGAGTTTGGTGATGTTATTCGGACTCACCAATGCACCATCAATCTTTATGGATTTAATGCAAGAAGTGCTAAAACCATATTTGGACAAGTTTGTAATCGTCTTCATCGACGATATCCTCATTATTCCAAAACTCTAAGAGATCATGAAGAGCATCTGAGGTTAGTACTAGAAACTTTGCGCAAGCATCAACTTTATGCCAAGTTCTCCAAATGCAAGTTCTAGCTTAACTCCATTACATTTTTGGGGCACATAGTCGATGCTCAAGGTATTCGAGTAGATCAGAGTAAAGTGCGTGCTATTCACGATTGGGCTCAATTGACATTAGAAGTTTCCTGGGATTAGTGGGATACTAAAAAAAAGTTTGTTAAAGGCTTTTCCCAGATTGCTTCGCCGTTGACTAAATTGACTCAAAAGGGCATTCCGTTCATTTGGAGTCGAGAGTGCGAGGAAGTATTTCAAACTCTAAAGGATGCTCTTTCTACCGCCCCAGTTCTTGTTCTACCTAAAGAAGGTTTGAACTACCAGGTATGTACCGATGCCTCTAGAATCAGTCTAGGTTGTGCTTTAATAAAAGAGGGAAAGATAATTGCCTACGCCTCTCGACAGTTAAAATCCCATGAGCAAAATTATCCAGTTCATGATCTTGAACTTCCAGCCGTAATATTTGCCTTGAAAATATGGCATCACTATCTGTGCAGAGTGCAATGTTCTATTTTCACTGATCATCAAAGTTTGAAGTATATCTTCACCCAGAGAGAGTTGAATTGCCGCCAGAGAAGATGGTTGGAACTCATCAGTGATTATGACCTCAGTATCCAATATCATCTAGGAAAAGCCAATGTTGTGGCCGATGCTCTTAGTCATCGTGCTACTTTAACCTCTCTGATTGCATCCATTTTCTTAGAACCTGAATTTTGTAAGCTCGAGATTTCTCCAGTAAGTGGCGATATGCTGAGTTCGCTAGTAGCAAATATTAATGTGGAACCCACTTTTCACTGAGATGTCTCTATCTCGCAAACCAAAGATAATCAGTATCTGAAACTTAAAGCAGATATTGAAGGTGGTCTTCGTCATGAATTGCAGTTGCGGAATGGTGTAATTTATCAAGGTAATCGATTGTGGATTCCTAAGTCCATACATCAAGAAGTTTTAGTCGAAGGCCATAATTCTGGATATCATATTCATCCAAGTAGTACTAAGATGTACCAAGACCTAAAACAATCATTTTGGTGGCCAAGTATGAAGAAAGATATAGCTGACTTTGTGACCAAATGTCATGCCTGTAATTTAGTGAAGGCCAAACACTAAAGACCTGGTGGTTTTCTGCATCCATTAGATATCCCTGAATGGAAATGGTTCGATATATCTATGGACTTTGTCATGGGATTGCCTCGTGCAAAATCAGGTGCCGATGCAATCTGGGTGATAGTAGATCGCTTAACCAAATCAGCACATTTTCTTCCCATCCGTCAAACTGATTCTGCAGAGAAGTTAGCATAACTCTACATCAAGGAAATTGTCAGATTGCATGGGATTTCGAAGTCAATTGTATCTGATAGAGATAGTAGATTTACTTCCAAGTTTTGGCAAGCTGTACATCAAGATCTGGGTACGACTCCAGCAATGAGTACAGCTTTTCATCCTCAAATGGATGGTCAAATTGAAAGAGTCAACCAAGTGTTGGAGGATTCGCTTAGGCTATGAATGCTTGATTTTGCTGGTTCCTTGGAAGATCACATCCTGTTAGTGGAGTTTTCCTACAATAACAGTTTTCAAGCCAGTATTAAGATGGCCCCTTATGAAGTGCTGTATGGCAGGAAATACAGTACTCCGCTAGCTTGGTCAGAAACATGAAGCATTCAGCTCTTTGGTCAGAATTAGTTGAAGAAACCAGTAATAAGATCAAATTAATTTAGCAGAGAATTCGTTCAGCTCAAGATTGTCAGAGCAAGTGTCATGATTCTCACCACCATCTCCTAGAATTTAATGTGAGAGATTTTGCTTATCTAAAAGTTAGTCCAATGAAAGGTGTCTTCATATTTGGCGTAGCTGGGAAACTCAGTCCCCGCTATGTTGGACCATTCAAAGTTTTGGCCAAAGTAGGATCATCTGCCTACCGGTTAAGCCTTCCCGAGGGCTTTGTGCTGTTCACAACGTATTTCATGTATCATCCTTGGGAAGATGTCTTCGAGACCCTTCTCACCTCGTTCAACTTCCAGCAGTAGAGATTCAACCCGATCTTTCGTATGCCGAAAAACCTATCAGAATCTTAGCTCATGATCAGAAATAGCTAAGGAATCGTTCAATTCCTATGGTCAAAATTCAGTGCATCGATCGTTAGAAGAATCTACTTGGGAGAAAAATGTGGATATGCGCAATAAATATCCCCAGCTCTTTGTAAACTTAGGTATTATTATTCTCTTTCTATCAATCGTATTTTAACATGTATTGTTCCAGTAGAATTATTCTTCACTTAGGTGATGTCAGGGACGACATCGTTCTTAAGTGGGGGAGTCTGTAACAACCCTTGTTGCTACCCAAGCTTAATCTAGATTAATTAAGCTAACCAACCTTTGAATTTAATTCTATTGGACTCATTGGGTCATCTAAGCCTAACCCTAGAAGTTTGGAATCAATCAGAGTTAAATTGGCAAATTTGGTATTTTTGGCTATTTTTAAGCCCTAAAAAATACTTAAATTAATTTGATCTCCAAATTAAAATCCGACTTCATTTTCGAATTCCTTATACCCTAATTAAAAAGCTAAGGGTGAAATTTTGATAATTTTTGGAGCTCATTTAGTCCTAAATTGGAATTATAAATTTAATAGGAATTAATGTAATTATTAATTTGAATTATATTAATTAATTTAAATTTTAATTATTAAATTTAAGGTTAGGATTCGCTGTCGGGACCACGGCAAATCCACTGCGGGAATCCGACAGCGGCGCACAAAGATGCACCCATTGGATGCCTAGCACGCATCTTGGCGTGGCTCATCCAACGACGCGATCTTCCCATGCCAGGATCGAATCATAGCCGTGCGATCGGCATCTTAAATTTGACGCGCAGGATTTGATCCACGTTTCCATTTTTCAGTTCCCGCATCAGGCCGTTCAATTCCAATGGCTTCGGCATCAAACGGTGGAGATGAGCCCTACCACTGTGGACCTTCGTTCTCATGGGGATTAGGCCGATAGCGAAAATTCGCCACGTAGGCTTTGTCTCCCACTCTAACTGCTACGTCCTCCCCGCTGTTAGGATATTCCTGGTTCTGGTTGGATAATTCCCATCGGGTCCTGAGGGCCTGCTTGCCCAACTGTGGAAGCTCGGGGCTCCACCCCTGCCCGAGCCTGAGCCATGGCATCTAGTCATGGCATCCATCCCTAGGTCCCTCTAGGACCTATAAATACTTCTCTTGCTCCCATAGTGAGCTCCTTTGCTCACTATGATGCCCAATTTCCCTTTTTGCCCTCTGTTCTCGGTGCTCCCAACTCTCCCTGTGATTGAACCTGCTTCAGTGGGTGTGGTTTGGAGTTCAAACCCCCAGGCTGCATTTGAGGGAGCTCAGGACATTGCCAAGAATCTGCCGTGTCGCTCAAATCGTCTGCTAGCAAACCTAGGTACAGCCTCCGACCCTATCGTCTCTGTCGAGATGGTTTCAGCTCGGCTCGCTTCACCTCTAACCCTAGATGCTGTGATAGGTCCTCACCTAACTTCCCAGTGGCATCTGAGCCTTCAAGAGAGGCCTGGCAATGTGCTTTTGCCTCACTTCTTGATTAGTTATAAATATTACATTTATAACTTATCATCATCCGATTGTATGCTTACTTGCTCCCATGCTAGATAGATGTTTCATTTGGTTTAGAGTAAAATGGTGATATTAACAATAACTTAATAAATTACTTGCCTAAAATGTACTTAGATAATTTGTCTAATAAGATTTTTCTTTTATTGGCTGGGGCCCTAGCATTGTGAAACCGATAATATCAGATATTGTTCAGTTTGTGTAGCCAGTGCCTGAGGAGGAGCCTTATTTAGAGGAGGTGCAATAGCCTGGTGTAGAAGACCTCTAGTTTCCTTTTTCTTCATTGTGAGGATAAGTGATATTATCATTTTTAGTCTTTTAAACTTTAATTAAATGATGTAATAATATAGGTACTCGTGACTGTGTTTACTTTCTGTATATTATTATTTTCTAAGCTAATTCATTATATTTCATGGTTGATGTATGGTGAATGGATGTAATCCTTACTTCTTAATATTTTCGCACTCTGTATGAATATATAGCTTTAGTGACTGATTTTTATAAATGTTTTGTGCACATCCTTGCCCTATCATTGGATTGTGAACCTTACCTAATCCAATGATAAGTGTGGGATTTGCCAGAGTGACACTCCACTCCTTAGCCTAATGACTGCGGACCTAAGCTGTGGGGCGCCACACAAGTAAACAATAAGTAATTAAGTACTGAAGTATAGTAAAGGTGAACTAAAAATAGTAAATACAAGCTGAAAAACTACTATGGCCAAACAAACCACTCAAACTGAAAATATACATCAACTCACTTAGCCTGATGGGCTATGGCAGAAAGAACTAAACTGAAGTGTAGAAATGCACCTAAAATTAGTACTACCAAATCATAATTTGGCTAATCAAGCCACATAATCTATTAAGTAAAGTCAAACTTAATAGGATGGATCTCTATTCTTATGTTTAAGGTTGAAATATCAAATAATCATAATCAAACCATGAAAATTTATATATTAGTAAAACTAAG
Source organism: Gastrodia elata (assembly GCA_016760335.1). Classification (NCBI taxonomy): domain Eukaryota; kingdom Viridiplantae; phylum Streptophyta; class Magnoliopsida; order Asparagales; family Orchidaceae; genus Gastrodia; species Gastrodia elata. The sequence continues at coordinate 1,392,920 of CM028685.1, forward strand.
GTTTCATCCATTGAGTAACCCAATTTACCCAATAAATGAATTCTAACCTAAGTCCTATTCCTAATGCCTAAGGAATACAATCTTAAGGAACTAAGATGAACACTCAAGAAATAAAGCTAACTAATCTTAATATACTAATTTAATAGCTTAAGGAACTTAGAGAAGACATAATGTGAGATGAATCTCACATTATGAGGCTTAAACAATTATGTAGGAATGATTTAAGATTTCTCCTAGAATTCTAATTAATAGCATAATTCACATGAGATTATTTCTAAATCACTTCATTCATTGATTTTAAAGATTAGAATATGAATCTAGGGCTTTAAGAGCACTTAAGCCTAAATTTGGGCAAAATGATCATCTTGCGCCTACTTAAGGGTTTAAGAATGTTTTTTTGATTTAGGGCTCCAAATTAGAATTTATTATCGGCATATGATTACTTACTGTCTAACATGAAGATAGACAACAAGTACACCTAATTTGGATATTTATTAAGTTTTGTGAGATCAAACTAAGTAATTTGACTCATAAGAGCAATTTGGTAATTTTACCAAATGAAGTCTAAAAATTTTTTCAGTTTATTAATGCTTACTATTTAAGGATTCCATAAAGTCTAAGAACACTAAATTCTCAGATCTAATGATTAAATTATATGCAAAATAATATTTGGAGTTAGATTTTGTAAATTATGGTTTCTTTAGAGGGGTCAAAAACCTAACTTTTCTAATTAAAGTTCAAATTCAGTAAACTCAGTGGCTATAACTTCCTTACAACACACTGATTACTTTAACTATGAGTAGATCTAATTTGAACCTCATTTGGTCACGTTATGACCTAATTAGGGGCTAGGGTGATTAATGAGTGATTAGTGAATTAATCACAAAAGCATTAAACCAACCACACCACTAGGTTCTAATCTAGTCTAGGAGTTATCAAAAACTTAAATCACTCAATTTGGATCACTAATTATGCTAATATTAATTAATCAAATTTTGGGGTGATTAGGGCTAATTAAGAAATCTCATCACCAAATCTTAAAAATTTTTATAGTTTACTATTTATTAGGTCTTCCTAATCAAAATGGTAAATTGGAAGATCTAATTTGGAGTTCAATTGATTTAGTTATAATCAATTAAATTTCTAGGTTTAAGGGTATAATTAGGGTAGGGTCCTAAAAGTGATTAGGCAAATTACACTCCAAATAAAGAAACGAATGCTACTAGAACATTCTTAAAGATCTCCTGATTAAAATGAGACCCATATTAGTTATGTTTGGGTGGGTGTGTACAAAGTTATAATTATTTGAAGTTTGGGTGAATTTAGAGCATTATTTAGGGGTCCTAAATGTCACTATGAAAAATATAATTCCAATTAAGAAATTGGCAATCCCATAATGATTCTCTAATTTTACTGATCAAAATGACATATAATATTGATATGTTTATATTATTGGATTGCAAGATATTATTGTTTGAATCATTGGAATTTAATTTATTTAACTTATAAAATTAATGAGTGATTGAACTAATGATTTAATTAATTAATTCCTACAGTATAGTCAGCAGAGGGACCCACCGCCACATCAAATGACAATCGTGCAGCAGCGAGACCCACGACCTCAGCTTCTGACACTGACGCGACCTCGACTTGAAGCGAGCCCCACTACATTAGCCGACTGATGCGATGCTGTCACGGCAGCCGAGGGTGGACCCCACAAGCCAAGTGGTAATCATCCGTAGCGCCATATCAATAGAGCGGGCCCCACGAGCCATGGAGGATCTCTTTCGCCATGACCCTGACATGAGAAAAAAAGAACGGGGGTTTAGGGCATCAGAATCAACGGTGAGAACGTCATTGATAGGAGGAGACCCGTATGCTGCCGAGAAAGTCTTCTCGAGACCCGGTTTGGTATATAGGGCATCGACAGATGGGTGATGGTATAGCCGATGCAGATGAACCCTAGGAGGCTAAGGCGATGGCGGAGATGGGAGCACTGTTCAGCACTATTCCTAATTCTCAAAATTTGATTAATTGAGTTCATTATTTTTCAATCGGGTTTGATCATCTACTAATCAAGCTTGAGGAATAGATAATTGAACAAAAGGCTTGCGATGAAAATTGAGTAACAGGAGTTAGGGGGGTACCTCGCGGACGGTCTAGAAGCTTTGGAACAAATACGATCAGCAACAAAGGTCACTGCAAGGCTCTAGGGGGTTACTTCGGTGAAATCCCTAAGAAAGGGATCAATTTGGGAGATAAGGAGGTGCTAAGGGCAGTGAATGCGATCTGGAGTGGCGGTGGATGCCGCGTGCTTCGCGAGTGGGACATGTGTTGCTCTTCGCAGTGCACGTGGGAGAGAAAAGGGCTCGACCGTGTGATCTTCGATTGAACGGTCGAGATCAGTCGTTTTATTAAACCGCGGATGGGTGATGGTGTTAGGATTAGGCGATGGAACCGTTAAGTTAATTAAATATGTTATTATTTAATTTGATTTGATTATATTTTATTAATTAAAAATAATAAATTAATTGCATTCCAAAAATATCCATTAAATCACCCCTAGCTAATTAACCCCTAGCTAATTAAGGGGTGAGGAATGCAATGGCGAAGTCGGATTTTGATTTTGATTTTGACGCGAATTTATTTTTTATTTTTTATTTTTTAATTATTTAAATATATTAAAATATTTGCCAAAAATATAATGACTTCCAAATGCTTCCAAAATGTCACCCATAGCTAATTTGGGGTGATGAGCGCAATGGCGAAGTTAGATTTTGAATTTGAGGTCAATTTTAATAGGTCAATTTCTAGGGTTTTTGAAATACCCAAAATCAGGATTTAATTCTTTTAACTCCTAATTTGGACTAGGTATTTTTGATGAACTTCTAATGACTTATTTAATGCACTAGAAACAGAATCATGACTTGGTTTAGTCCTAATTGACTTAAGTAATAACCTGGGTTGTTACACCCGCCCCGTTGGACCTCAATAATTTGGTGATCCCCAAAGCCCTTCTTAATATTGTGTATAGTCAGAATATTCATAAAAATATTCTCAATTTAATAATCAAACCTTAGGGCTGAATAATGCTAACTAAATTATCTAAATAACTATTTAATTATTCATCCAATTATAGCAAAATAATATGCCAAATTGATCAGAAAAATGAGTAGAATAATAATATGACATTTGATTTTTATTTTGATAATTAATTATTTTCATCACCTCCTAATTATCATTAAATGTCATTACGACTTAATTAGACCATTTGAAGTCCAATTTGACCCCACTTATTATTGTGCTCCTTATGATATAGGGAATTTTTAGCCAATAATTTTCTCATTTAAACCTGAAATATAAAATTTGAGTTTTTGACACTTTATTAAATTAATATTTTAATTAAATAATTTGGATTTTCACCATTTAAGCTTCCTTAATCCTAGGATAATATAAGATATATTAGATTGTGACTTGACTACGCCTTAAAGCTGAATTTGATAGGGAAATGCTTAGATTTGCCTAGTATTAGTTTAGCATTAGTATGCTTATGGTTGAGCCTCAACTTATTAGAAAGGGTATGATAATGCAAAAACCTAAGATTTTATTGATTAATTGATATTGTGAGAGTTCTAACCCTTATGTAGAATTCCAATTATAGAAATCTTGAGTGATTAGATTAAACCTAATTTAGCATCCACCCTTCATTAAATTTAGGACTGATCTAGCCTATTCCAGCATTATAGGTGATACTTAGTGACTAAAGTAAAATCATTAGAAGCCAGCCCATTTAGCTAACCTTAAAGTTCCCATTTGAAATATAAGGTCTAGAAAAGTTATGTTAGTTAAATCCCCATCCCTAGAATTGTTAGTAGTTATTAAGTTGATGTAGTTGTAGTGTCAGATATGTCATAAACTTAATAGTTCTAATAGGCTCAAATTATAAAGATCCATTAATAAACCTTATAAGTTAAGAACCCTAGCACTAGTCTAAACCTAGTAGCTTAGGAATGAAAGTCTAGTAGCTTGTAGTCCTTGCATGTAGGTAGGCATAGTGAAACTTTATTATTTTTTATTCTGAACTTCATTGTCAAAATATTATTTCTTTTGTGCGAAGAGTCCCTGGATATTATATGTATTTGTACATTATTAATCTCTAAGTGAATAGTCCTTGTGAACCCCAAGAACTTGTCAGAAGTGCTTTAGGCTGAGCAGTCATTCAGAGATCTAGGTCATTTTGGTTAAAGTTTTCAAGCTCATTGGGTGTGCCTATGCTCATGGATGGTGTAGAGATCGACACAAGGAGTCGATGTGGTCCAGGCATCAAGAATTTGGCTCGAGAGTGTCGTCCCTCATTGGCCTATCGAAGGATGGGGAGGGGACGATGACACTGTCGCATTGGGCCAAGCCAGCCCAGGCATGTGCTGTGCGACAGTGCCAACCCATTGGGCCTCGATCTAACCCACGTGGTTTGATTATTGAGTAGGGCTTTTTAAATTATTAGGAATTATTTTCCTATTAGATAACTAATAAATGCATTTAATTAAATTTCTCATCGTTTAATTAATTAAAAACATTCAATCTAAATTAATTTAAAAACTTTAGTTATACTTATCTAAATGGTATGGTCCAAAATACCATTTTGATCAGAGAAATATAAGGTGCAATAATTTGCAATAAAATTTAGATCCAATGGTTAGATTTTCATATGTGGCCTAATCTTTCTCTAATATTTATTAATGAATTATTAACTCATTTAATGACCAAATTTCATGATTAAGGTCTCTGATTGCTCATAAGATAGATGAAAATTTAATTATGCTTTTAAAAATAAAAATATTGGAGTTCTAAATTTGCTAATCACCTCTTAATCACCCTAGTTCTTGATTAGTATATAAGGGCCTAGTTAAACCTCTAATTTTGGTAAACCAAGTTCCTATGCTTTCTCAGGACTATTTGAACCTACTTATGAACTTAGAGCCATATATTAAGTCCTAGTTTCATAAATCACTTTTCTTAACCTGTAGATTACATCAACCTTAGATCTAAACTTGAATGTTATTGTCTTATTCTTCTTATTGGACAGTATTAATCCTATTAGAATAGATTAGAATTAATTTGGATGCTTAAATCTTAAAATCCCAAGTTTAGCCTTAAGATGGGCATTTTGGTCATTTTGAATAAATTTTGGTTTAAGAGCCCTTAAACTCTAGAAGTATCATTAAAATGATTTTAATCAGTAATATAATGTATAAGGATCATTCCTTGAGCTTTTAGGCTTAGTTGGTTAAATTCTAATTGCTTAAGCTTAAATCACATAATTAAATCATTAAGATCTTAAGGTGATCTTAGACCCTTCCTCTAAATCTTGCTTAATGAAATTTTACCGTATAAAATCAGTGTTAAATAACTTATCAAAATTTATCATGAAAAGTAAATATCTAATGAGAAATCCTAAGTCTGCATCTTAATGAGATCTTAAGTAATTAAACTAAAGTCTCAGATCTTAGATCCTTAGTAATTGTTCATGAAAATCCATTTGAATATTATCATTCCATCCTTGAAATTCTATTGAATAAATACATTATATTCTTTTTGTGGGTTTAGGTTGATTTAACTTATAGAATAATGTGATTATTTTATAGAATTAAATTTAGATCTTAGATTCATGAGTTCTTATGTGATTATTTTTGTTTTATAATTATATATTCAACCTTTCTATGAGATCATAGATTCTTTATCTTTCAGCTTATAAGATTATCTACCTTTAGAATCGATGTGGTTTTGAACCCTTAAATAATTAGAAGATTAGTCCCTTGGATTCAATTATAAACCCCAATTTGGAGTTAAAACCCATAATCCTTAAACTTGATTAGCATGATCAAGAATGGGTTGGAGTTATTAAAATATAATAATTATGTTGTTGATTGTCTCTTAACTTTTGTAGTTATTATCTTTGATTATAAATTTGAACTTGTTAAGTTCTAATGTTAACTATAAGGTCATAAATCAAGGATATTATTGGATAGATGGATATTGTTGATCCTAAGCTTATACTATCTCAGATTAGATAGAATGTATTAAATTAGATAACAACATATATCACATATATTTAGTTGGGTCTCTTGCTTATTTTAATTATTGTTGCTTTGTATACTTTGTATTTTGAGCTTTGTACCTTGAACATATTACTTGAATATTAGATATTTGATAAATATCCCATGTTAGTTTTGAATGCATAAAACATTATATAATTATAAATCAGCTCATTTTGTTCATTCAGTTCATTCAATGCTCAGTTCATTAGAGCATATTATAATTAGTCTACCACTTCAGTTCAATTCTTTTGATATATAATAGAGGCTCTATGGTTGGCCATGATGATATATGTCTGATTCTATAGTCTAACTAGATTTGTTTGACTTTTTATTCAGTGTCCTCGTTTAGCCAGTTTCTATTATGGCAGTACTAATTTAAGCACATCGCATTGTTTTTATTCTTTAAGTTTAACTAAACCTAGCTTTGTGGTTGGCTAGGGTGATACATATTAGGCTCTCTTTTTGTTCAGTGGCTTCATTTAGCCATGTTATATTTTTAGTTATACATATATTTTTTGTTCTTAGTTTTTTATCAATGTAATTATTTCAGTTTAGTGCAATTTAGTTAAGTTACTTGATTATGCTAGGTTGCTAGTTTTACTTTAGTTCTTTTATGCTTTAGTACATATTTCCTTTATGTAATTAAGCGCTTATTCATATGATCATATGCATGTTAGGTTGAGTTTTCTTTCAGTATTTTTGTTTATTATATATATTTACTGCCAAACCTAGTTACACCTTTTGGTTGAGGTATGCAGCTTTACATAATTCATTTTGCTTAGTTATAAATGCTTTATTAATTAAAATCTAGTTTCTTGTTGCTTGTTGCACCTTTTAAATTGCTTGCATGTTAGTAAAATGTGATATCTTTATATGTAGTTAAATTTAAATCAACATAAATTGTTCTTAGATAATTTATCTAACCATAAGTTTTTCTTTACTTGGCTGGAGCCCTAGTATTGTGATACTGACAATATCAAACTCAATATTATTCATTGAGGTTGCTTTTGAAGAGGAGCTTAGCAGAAGTTGGACCTTCTTGAAACTGAAGATTAGTTAGTTTTCCTTCCAGCTTGTGAGGACGACTATTTTTGTTTTTTAAACTCAATTTGTAATAATTAAATATTCAGGATGTATTTACTTCTTGCATTTTTATATTGAGATGAGTTACTATCTTTACTTTTTGTGCAGTGTTGTGAATGTGGATGTTACTCTTTTACTTGCTTCTGCTACATTGATATTTTGATGCATGGCTTTCATTTTTTGGTGACAATTCTTCCATCTATGACGGGTCAGGTTCATACCTGACTACATTATAGTTATGAGGGTGACCGTATTCCTCGTAATCATGCTATTCTCAGTGTCAACATGACCAGGGAGGGTATGGGGCACCACACAAAGACTGTCCAAATCCTATTTGCTTCAATGTTTTAAATCAACTCTTCAACAACTACGTTGAAGAGTGGTGGAGCCATGCTCATTATAGGATGGTATGAGATAGTCGAAAGATTTACTGTCCACCTTTTAATTAGGATTTTGAAATCCTTTTCCTTGCAAAATTTTGTAAATGATTGTACTTGATAATAATTTTTCATTTATCTTCTACTTTTAGCATTTCCAAAGCTTATTCTCAACTTAGAAATTAATGAATGGGTTTTTTTTCTTGCTTATGTATAGTTCCTAATAATTATAAGACTTAAAGTAAAATAGGCTAATAAAAACAACATTTTCTATAAGAATTGTATACTTTGATGTGCTTTCATGGTTTTCAAGTCAAAAGAGGAGCTAAATTGAACTTTGAACTATATTCTGAATTTATGGAAGAAAACTGTTGCAACACGCCCTGGTGCGCCGCAGCGTGCTCTAGTGGACCAAGATAAAGAGCGTCATGCTATTGCACACTGTAGCAGTCTCAAGACAGAGACTCTAGTGCTACCGCATGCCACAATGAAAGTTCAACATAGCCACACTTTTATATGATCCACAAGCCACACGGCCACGTGCTCTAGTGGTCTCGATACAGAGACTGTGGCGCAACCATATGCTGTAGCGAAAATCAAACAGAGACTCTAGCGCTACTGTGCACCACAACGGAACCAAAAAAAGGTTCTAGCGCAATCGCGCACCACAGTGGTACTGCATGTTGCCCAGACTTAATGTAATATTGAAACATTGAAACTACCGCGCGCTGCAGCAGTCTTGAGATAAAGAATCTGGTGCTACCATGTGCTGCAGTGCTACAAAACTTAAAGCTTACACACAACCACGAACCATAGCATCTTAAAACTGAGACACGGGCGCTACTGCGCGCCGTAGTTCCCATCGTCAAATTTGCCAGCCAACAGCATTCAAAGCAACATAGGGGAGAGAAAAGGCCTGATTTGAATCTCTTCCGATAGCAAAAATATAAATGCTAATAGCTGAAACTCTTCATTACCATGGGAAAAAAGGAATAAATCAATTAAGGAAACATAACTTTTTATATGGAGAGTTAATGGGTGAATTAATTCTGAAACAGCTAGAATGAGTTTATTTATAGGAGAATTGAAGATTAAAAAAAGGATTCTGAATTTGGTTAAGAAAATAAATATTTTATACCAGCTCTTGCAAGAGAAAGAGAAGGAGAGTTCCACGCTACCCCAAGGAAGGAAAAAGCCATGCTATGAAGGAGAGAATGCATAGTACAAGATGCGAGGAAGAAGAGCTGTGAGAAGGGAAGACAAGTCGGTGAACACTACAACAGTTCCCTATTTTGTATTACCTTCTAACTTATCTCCTTTCAAGTAAAAGCCATGCAAGGGGTTTATAGTGCTTGAAAATGTTTCTGTGTTTTCTTATTAATAGCTGCCTAAACCCTCCTTGAGGAGGGTTGCATGTAGGCATGCAAGGAATCAAGAAAAAATAAAGTGTTGTACTCTCGAAATATTAATGACTGTATTTTTATCTTTTATTTAAATGTTGTGATGAATGAATTGGATTAGTAAATATAAATATAAGAATATCATCATAAATATATAGATTTAGATATGTGAAAATCATTGAGCTCTTAATTCACTAAGAACCAAGGATTTGCATGTTGTGTAACCTCACTGCAAATGTCAGTGACAACATTAGCTGTGCGTTAATGGCCAGTGCAACCCATTAATTCTAAGAGGATTAATTGAGCCATCAATATTTAATTATCTCTGAGCACCACTGCTCACCATTAGCTTATGTGTGAAGTTTGTGCATAATGACAGTTACTACATAACATCCTGCTGCTATTAACAAGACAAGGGCATCAAGTTCTTCATGTTAACCCTTAACCCACACCGGGCCCAGTGGTTACTAGTTTTCTCGATGCTTTCCTTAAACTCAATCGTCCAACTTTCAATGGATATTCTTTCCCTATAGAAGCATCAAACTATCTTAAAGTCGCAAAGTTATCGTCCCATTTTACTAGTGTTGATGTTGAAAAAATTACTTAAGAAAAATTTGAGGAAGTCCTTAGGAAGGAATTTTAATATCCCTAGTATTGTTACCCATTATTGCGTAGCCCAATTAGCTTATTCTCACTACTAGTGCACTTATAATGGCATCAAAAGCCTACACATGAATTTTAGTGTGATAAGGAGATTGTTCATTCTTTGATGAATATTCTTAATGTTTTAAATAACCTAAGAATTACCTAATTTATTTTGACTTCCAAATCAAAATCAGAGTTCTCCATTGAACTCCTTAACCATAATTATCTAAGGTTGATGATATTAAGGGAATTTTTTAAGGTAATCAAATTTTCCTCGAGTATTTTAATATATTAAAGTGCTTGGAAAATTAAAATAATTAAATTGATCTCTGATTTAAAATCTGACTTCATTTTTTAATTTCTCATCCATAATTTAATGAAGGGTGAATTTTTGCAATTTCTTAAAGATCATTCGGTTATTTAACTTTGATTTAATAAAAAGGATTTAATTAATAATTAATTAATATAATTTAAATTACTAATATTTTAATTTAGGCTTAACAACAAATAACATACTGCGTGAATCCCATGCGTAAGTTCAACACATGGGATAACCGTGTGGATCGATACGAGTTATTGTGTGCTACAATTGGGATGATTAGAGAGCACATGAGTGATTTGTTTATTTTGACAGTTGGATCTGCATTCTTATCTGATGGACGAGAACCATTCCCTTTACGTCTTCCACCTGAGCCATGGTTGTGTCCTACTCCTCACAGAGGTGCTAGAATCATACGCAATGATCGTTCTCTTGTAGCCTTTAGGATCCCAATGACTCGAGACTCCATCCCATTTCACTCTTTACCTCCTTACCCCTCTGCCGTATGCTTGTGAAGGCTTTGGAGCGCTGCAGCCAATGGATCAACATTTTGACCTAACCTTAGATCCAGCTAAAGAAGAAGTATATGTACACTCAAATCTCCTCTAGTCATTACCAATGGCTTTCTTAAATAGTAGACCCTAACACTAATTTATTTAAATATTAATTAATAATTCCAATTATTATTTGCTTCATAATAATAATTATACACCTCCAAACATAGCAAGATTATATACAATTTTGATCAAAAAAATAAAAGGAATAATAATATGAAATTAAATTTTGGATTAGATAGCTAGTTTTACTAATCACATTTTAATTGCAATTAGGAGTCCTAAGAACACAAATTTGGCCAATGATGTTTAAATTGGACCTATATAGTATCATTTACTACTTGTAATGTGAAGATTCTAAATTTGTTGATTTTATTTTGATTATACCTCATTTGGAGAAATTGGATTTTTAGCACCTTTAATCTTCATTAAATGAATTTTTCATTAACTTTAGCTTGCATAATCTTTGTCATTTACCATGGGATAGCAAACATTTATTCCAAATTGAATCCATAGGACACGTTAGGAAGCGATCCTTAGCCATGGATATTCTAGGTAGACACTTGAAGAGTTTCTAAGCAAACATGAATTCAAGCTTTCAATAATAGTAGAGATAGTGTAAATTTAAACCCTAAAATTGATTGACCACCTAATATTAGGTGTTGTTGGTTAAGTAAATACCCTTGCTAGTAGGAAATATCTCTATTAGGACCATTATGTATTACTTAAGAGTAAACTTAGTGATTCTTTCTCTTTAAGTGCAAACCCAACCTTAACCCTTCTAGCTCCTAACATAGCACAAATTAGCTCTCTAAAAGTGACCTAGCCCTCTTAGTAAGCCTTAGAATCTCTAATTCCCAGAAGCAAACCTAGAAGCTAAATATTGTAATCTTTCCCCTTATTCTATATCAGGTACCTTCCAAGTGAGTATTTAGCTAACTTAATGAACTTATGAGATATAACCTCTTCAATCTAAGTTACCTTGGTGAGTTTTTCATAACCCATTTTCCTAATTATAGAACTTTAGCTCTAGTCTAAGTCTAGAAAACTGATGAAGAATTAATTGACTTAGGAATAAGATAAAATTAGAATCATTTCGCATTTATAGACTTATAGACTATTTTGTCGCACAAGTCTTAATCAAAATACTACTTTCCAAACCTCAACTATTTTTATATTATCTATCAATTGACTTAGAGATTGCTAATTTCTAAGTTAACTGGGAATTTAATCAGCTCTAACTTAAGGTAGATAACTAAATTAGACAATAATGGATATCACATCATTTACAATTAACTTTAATTTCTTGAATTCTATTTTCTGTGAGACTACAACCATAAATATACATAAAGACATTATGCATAAGTAAGACTTTAAAATATTTTACATAGGGGCTTTGAAACTATAACCATGAACATATATAAGAAGAGTGCACATATCCTAGAGGGGGAGTGTGTATGTGTTATGGGATACCCCGCTTTACTTAGTTAGATAAATGTACTTAACTCCTTATTTGTTTTGTAATTTATGCCCATAGAACAAAACCTTTCCTAAGATAAATAACTTGACATTACTTGTAACATAATCTTATTGATTGTGACCTACTTTTCATTGTATTTTGACTATGCTTACTTGTCATGGTCTTTGACTATGTTTACTCTGTCCTTGAGACTGAACATTACCTTACTTTACTGTACAGTATTGCTTCTTATTGTTGTTTCTTTATCTTTACTTTACTTATAGTGTATGTTGCTTTTCATTTACATGTATGCTTAAACTGCTTTCTTTTATATGTTACTTAGCATAATTCCAATAGACATATTCATGTATCCCTTCATGTTTATTATATATGCACTTTAGTAGTTTTTAGACCTTATGGATATATACTTTTCTTACTTATTTGATGCAGACTAAGAAAAACTACTAGTGAGTACTTACTCTTCTTACTTTATCTTACTATTCTTACATACTTTCATATCCTACCTTTGATGATTAGTGCACCATTCACTCTTATAATTTGTAAAGGGACAATGTGATATCCACTTAAAACTAAATTAAATTTAGTGTAACCTTAAAATGTACTTAGACTTTTAAGTATAATCACTTTTTTTTTTACTTTGTTGGTTGTGCCTTACCATATTAAAAATAAAATACAGTAGCATGTTGTGAACCTTGCAGATTGGACAAGCATCGGCCGTCATTAGCTTGGAGATCTGCATACTTTTACTACTTTTAGAGAGGATGAGCGTATTTTTAATAACTTTTATTTTTGTATGTAATAACTTAATTCTGTGATGTTCTTACTTTATTTTTGTCATGGATGCACTTTCATTTTTTTATATATACTTGGTTTAGATGCTGTGTTTGGATGCTCCTATTTACATCTTCTTTACTTACTCATAATTACTTTAATTTTCTTTGCCTCAAAAAGATTCTTGGTCACATATCACTTAATAGTGAGTTGGTTTCCTACTATTTCAGTGTTAAGTGCTATGATAATTCTCTGGTGTTGTATTAGGTTCCTGATCCAATATTAGGGTCATTACATGAATTCATTCCACCCTCTATATAGCCATTATTTAAGATGATTTGATTTAGTTTAGTTAAGGCAATAGGAATGTCCTCGCTAATGAGATGGAATTTCAAAATTGTTAAGATTTGCTCCTAATCGTATTTGTTTTGAAGAAGCATGGTGCAATCATTTCCTAAATAGACTTAAGAATTTCATTAAGGGTCACCTCATGTCCCAGCATCATGACAAATTTGCTAAGCAGTTTGAAGGTGCAAGGCTGATCGAGCACCATCAGTTTTAAAAATAGCAAGACAAAAGGTCCATCCCATCCTCTTCCAAGCCTAAGCCATTCAAAAGAAACCATTCCTAACCACCAATGATCTATCAAATGACCCAGAATCAACAAGGCAGTTGGTTCCAAAAATCCCATCCATATGGAAAGTATTACCATCAGGGCCATGGATTCCTTACTTATGGCAAGGTAGGACCCAAGTGTTGGGAGTGCAGAGACACCTTGACAATTGATAAAGTGAAAATCAACCGTCCACCAACTATTCATAACCCTATTCCGACGATAATGCCACCTTCGACAATTGATCAAGTGTAGAACCAAAAAAGATCACATTAGCCTACTCATCGGCCTCCATAGGCAAGGATAAACCCTAAGGGTAAAGTAGTTACCCAATATGTCACTCTACCTCATGTATATGGGCTGACACACATTGTCTCTCAAGAGGATAATGAAGTTGTTTATATTGTGTTTTACATTTCTTTTATGCATGTTAAATTGCATGTTTTTATTTTTTGTAGTAGATAATAAATTAAATTTTTAATTTCACATAGGAATGTTGTTTATATGTAACCAACCTCTTGACACCTTATTTAATACCAATGCTAGGGACTTGTTTATATCATAAAAAGGTGTTTACTCGTTAAACCTCCAATGGTTCTGACTAGGAAAATCTATGCATGTTCAAATACTATATGGAGCTAAGCTGCATAGATAAATTTTATATTCTTAGTATTCCATATAGTATTCAACTTTTCATAGTCATGCTTATAGTCATGCCAATAACCAACTTTGACATAATTTTGGGAATGAACTAGTCGAGCAAATACAACATAATTATCGATTGCCAAAAAAAGAAGGTTACCTTGAGGGCAAGAAAGAATCTCAAGGTATTTATTGGAAAAATTATTGTTATAGCATCATTAATCAATGTGGTAGAAGCCAAGAGATTAATTACTAAAGGTTGCAATGCATATTTGGTGACCATGATGGGTGAACCTGAAGTAGATCAATCCATAGAAGACACCAAAGTTGTAAGAGAATTTATGGATGTATTTCTTGACAATTTGCCAGAATCACCTCCTCTGAGACAAGTAGAGCTCTCTATCTAATGATTCCTAGGACTCAACCCAAACTAAAAGCACCTTATCTAATGGCTCCTAAAGAATTGCAAGAGCTAACAAACAAATTACAAGAGCTATTAGAGATAGGTTTCATCTATCCAAGTATGTCTCTGGGAGGAGCTCCAATGTTGTTTGTAAAGAAGAAGGATGGCTCTATGCAGATGTGCATTGAATACTGCGAGCTAAATTAGGTGACTAATAAGAACAAGTATCATTTGCCACAAATTGATGACTTGTTTGACCAATTGGCAGGTGTGAAAGTTTTCTCAAAAACTGATCTAAGATCTGGAGATTATCAGGTTATAGTTACGTGTGAGGACATTCCTAAGGCTGCATTTAGAACTAAATATGGGCATTATGAGTTCTTAGTCATGTCATTTGGGTTGACGAATGCCCCATCCATATTCACAGATCTAATGTAGATCATTTTGAAATGTTTTCTTGATGAATTTGTTTGTGTTCTTTGACAATATCTTAGTCTATTCCAAATCTAAAGTTGAGCATGAGAAGCACCTCAGTGTTGTCATTGAATTATTGAGAAGTAATAATTAGTTTGCTAAGTTTTCAAAGTGCAAATATTGGCTAAATTTCATAGTGATCATAGGTCATGTTATCGATGCTGAAGGTATTAGAGTGTATCAAAAGAAGATCAGTGTTGTTCAGCTGTGTAGGAAACTCAAGTCTATGACTAAAATCCATAAATTTTTAGGGTTAGGTAGCCATTATAGAATATTTGTACCATGATGTTTTCAAATAGCCACACCTATAATCATGCTAACCAAAAAATAAGTTCTTAGTATTTGGAGTTCTAATTGTGAAGAAGTCGTTCAGACGTTGAAGCATCTTTTAATTTATGCGCTAGTGTTAGTGCTACCTCAAAAGAAAAAGGCCTTCAGGTCTACTATGACACCTCAAAGGTAAGACTAGGCCATGTTTGATGCAAGAAGGAAATGTGATAGCTTTTGCCTCAAGATAGTTAAAACCTAACGAGAGAAACTACCCTGTCCATGATTTTAAAGTGGCAGCTATAGTATTCTCCCTTAAAATATGAACACATAATATGTATAGAGTTTAGTGTGATATATTTATGAACCATCAAGATTGAAATATATTTTCATGCAGAAGGAACTTAACTACAGACAACAAAGGTGGCTGGAACTGATGTGCGAATATGAATTAGAGATTCTGAATCTCCCAAGTAAGGTTAATGTCATAGCCAATGCCCTAAGTAGAAACGCAATGATATCATTTCTTTATTGTAGCAGACTATTAGTTGAAGAATTTGAGAAGCTGAATATCGGGCCAATTAGAATAGCAGAACAACATTATCTTTTGTTCATCTATCAAATTGAATCTCTGTTGAAGGCAAGCATCTTAGAATTTTATAAGAAAGATGAGAGTTAATCCAAACTCAAGCCATATATCAAGATTGGTAAACAACATGAATTGCAATTAGATAGTTATAGTATTGTATTCAATGAAGATAGAATATGGGTGGGTTCTTAAGAAGTTTTAATTAGAAATTCTACGTCAATCATTCAAAGCTTAAATTGAATTCAATTCACTTAAAGATTAATAATGTCTAAGTCAAATGGAGCTTGATTTGACCTAATCATTAAGGTAAATAACTAAATTATACAATAAGGGATATCACATGGTTTACAATAAATCTTGAAATACTTAAATGCAGCATCACATTGAAATTATAACCAAGGCAGGCTATGGCGTGATCTGGAGACCAATCATGTTCTCTAGACAGAGTGCGTGCGTTTTGGGAGACCCAACTACTTCTCATTTGTTTTGTAATGTACCCATAGAACAAAACTTGAATAGTATAAATAACTTAAACATGAGTTTCTCACAATCTTATCGATTGTGAATGATTTATAATAATCTTATGACTATGTTTTACTCAGTCCTTGAGACTGAACCTTACTTTACTATTTTTCTCTTATTTATGTATTTCATTTTATAGCTTGTACTTTCAGTTTATTTGTTGTGTATATTTATTCAGTAGTTACACATATTTATCCTTACACTACTATACTTTATTGTAACATAGCATACATTCCAGTAGGACATATACATGTTTTCCTTCATTTTTCATATGCACGTTATTATTTTATAAATTAGTTGTTGCTTCTTTCTTACAAATCTTGTGCAAGCTAGAGCAGCCCCTTGTGAGTACTTTCAATTTTTGTTACTTACTTTTCAATCATTACATGTCAAGTACCAATTTCCTTTTATTGCTTAGTGCACCACTTTATTGAAAATTGTAAATGGCTAATGTGATATTCACTTACCTCAAATAATTAAAGCTTAGAAAACCCTAATATGTACTTAGAATTTTTAGGTCTAATCACTTATTTTTCTTTTATTGACTATACCCTACTATATTAATAACCAAACAAATCAGGAGCACTGTGAGGAGCTCGGAGTTGCTGCAAATACTGGCCTACAGTAGCACTGGTAAAGACTAGCATATTTCTTGCTTTATGTGATGATGAGAGTTTTATAACATTTAGAAACTGTTTGTAATAACTACAATTTCAATATATTTTTTCTTTTCTCTTCTGTTATGAATATATTTTCTTTCTTTTATTCTGGATGGTTTGGATATTATATAGAAATAAAATATATTGCACTTTTTATTACTTATTTACTTATCTCAAAATGATTATTGGCCATGTAATGCCTAATAGTGAGTTAGTTTTCTACTAGATCAGTATTAAGTACTATAGTAACCCCTAGTATTTGGTTAGTGCTTACTATCTTTTCATTAGAGCATTACAGTGGGTATCAAAGCACCAAGTTGAGAATAGAGAGCTAAGTGAATATCTATTCATCCAAATCAATAACACCAAAAAGTAAACAAAAACATTAGTAAACATGCCTTAGGATAACATGCATCTTTTGAGTTATAAGTAACTAAACTCACTTTAAATCGATGATAATTTTTCAGATGGCAAGTTACGAGTCAGACCTACACTATTATACTAGGATGTTCTTCCAATTTTGGGACAATGATTATAAGAATTGGCCCAAGTGTAGAAGACTCTACATTGGAGTATCACATACTAGCGAGGATGTGCTCAACAAGATTTTGAAGTCACAAATTTCTTAAGAAATGGCTTTACTAAGTGACAAAAGCCTTTAGTGTCATAGTGGAACAACCCAAGTTGTTACTCTAGATAATTCAAGTTAATCTAAGCCAAACTAAGCCTTGATTTTTATTCTAATAGACTCAATAGGTCATTTAAACCTAACCATAGAAGTTTGAAAACAATCAAGGCTCATTTGATCAATCTAGCTAATTTTGCCTATTTTTGGATCCTAAGAAAAAATTAGTAAAATTAATTTGATCTCGAAACTAAAATTTAATTTCATTTTTGAATTCCTTGCCCCTTAATTAGCTAAGGGTGATTTTTCAAGAATTTTAGGAGCTCATCTAGTCTTAAATTGGATTTAGGATAAATGGAATTAATTTATGTTAATTAAGGATTATTCATTTTATTTATATTAGATTTTATTTAATTTTTATTTTTATGGGATTTGTTGTGGGGACCGCGGTAGATAAGTTGCGAGTCCCGATAGTTGCACGGCTTTATCCAAACGTCATCGTGCTAGCACGCATCTCAGTGCCCCACATCCAACACCGGATTCTCCTTGCGCTGAGATCCGATCCCAGTTGACAGATCATCCCTTAACATCCGACGGCGGATCTGTAATCCTCTTAAGCAAAGATTTCAGAATGCATCGGGACCGTCCAGAACCAATGGTTGATCCATCAAATGGTCTCAAGCCTTATTCACCTTGTCCCCAATCGGTATGCTCGCATGCCTGGTCCCCCAAACATCCACCATTTCCAGGTGCAGCCTCTGACCCTCTCCTTATCAAGCTAGTCTAAACTCGACCTTCGTTTAATTAATCTTATGTGTTGTGCTAGGACCTCATCTTAATTCCCCATTAGGTAGCCGAGGCATTAGTAGGAAGCAGCAATGGACCAGATAGTGTAGTCATTGTCTGAGTGTACACCGTCATTTGACTATTGTGTCACTAAATTGCTATAAATTCCTGAGAATTTGGTCCCTAATTATTGCTCAATTTCATCAATAGGTGATTGCTAAGGAGTGGCAATCATCAGGTTCTATCAGATCGATTGATTTGACTCAAATCAATTGACTCAAACTCATTTCTCATCAACATCAAACTATGAGCAGCCCCCTGGCTAGCCAATGGACTTGCTGGCTTGTTCCCTCACCCAATCGATCCTTCTATGCATCCTGATCGTGTTGGGATTAATCTTGAGTCATGACATCTTCTCTACCAAGAGTCCCAGTGAACCCTATATATCTGTCTAAAGTGGTTTAGGCTGAGTAGTCATTCAGAGATCTTGGTCATCCTAGTTAGGGCTCTTAGGACCATTGGGTGTGCCTATGCTAGGGGATGGCATAATGATCGATGCAAGGAGTCCACATGATTCAGGCACCGAGAATGCTGCTCGAAAGTTTTATCCCTCTTTGGCATATCAAAGGATGGGGTGGGGACTATGACACTATCGAATAGAGCCATGCTAGCCCAGGCCCACGTGGTGCGAGAGTGCAAAACCTTGTCAGGCCCCGATTCTGCCTGCGCAGTTTGATTAATGGGTCAAGCTATTTAATTTTCTTATGAATTATTTTCCTTCTGTTAAATAAGTGATAACTAAATTTAATTAAATTGCCTATGGTTTGATCAATTAAAAACATTCATACTAATTTAATTGAATAACTTTTGATATACTTACCCAAATAGTATGATTCAATATATTATTTTGATCAAAAAAATATAAGGAATAGTAATATGCAATACAAATTTAGATCCAATAGTTAGATTTTCTAATTTAGCCTAATCTTTCTTAAATTTTAATTAAAGAATAACTAATTCATTTAAATGCCAAATTTCATAATTAAGGTCCCTAATTGCTCATAAGACAAAGTAGAACTTAATTATGCCTTTAAAAATATTTTAGGAGTTCTAAATTTTTTAATCACCTATTAATCATCGTAGACCTAGATTAGTGTGTAATGTCCTATAGTTAAGCCTATGATTTTAGTGATCTAAGTTTCTATTACTTTCTTAAGACTATTAGAACCTACTTAAGAACTTAGAACATTATATTAAGTTCTAGTTCCATAGATCCCTTTTCTTAACCTTAAAAAGTGATTAATGCTAATTAAAGCATCCTTAGATCTAAACCTAAATGTTACAGTTTTATTATTCTTATTAGACAATATTAAGTCTATTAGAATTGATTAGAATTAATTTGGAGGCTTAAATCTTAAAATCCTAATTTTATCCTTGAGACGGGCATTTTGGTCATTTTGAATAAAATTTGGTTTAAGAGCCCTCAAACCCTAGAATTATCATTAAAATGCTTTTAATTAGTAATGTAATGCATTAGGATCATTCCTTGAACTTTTGGGCTCAGTTGGTTAAATTCTAATTGTTTAAGCTTAAATCACTTAATTAAATCATTAAGATCTTAAGGTGATCTTAGACCCTTCCTCTAAATTTTGCTTAATGAAATTTTACCTTATGAAATCAGTATTAATTAACTTATCAAAATTTCTCATGATGATTATTTCCCAATGTAATTATCTAATGAGAAATTCTACGTCTGAATCTTAATGAGACCTTAAGTAATTAAACCTATGTCTTATATCTTAGATCCTTAGTAATTGTTCATGAATATCCATCTGAATTGTATCATTCCATTTTTGAAATAATTGAATAAATTCTTTGTAATCTTTTTATACGCTTAAGTTGATTTAACCTATAGAATAATGTGATTATTTTACAGAAATAAATTTAGATCTTTGATTCATGAGTTCTTATATGATTATTTTTGTTTTATAATTTTAGATTTAGTCTTTCTATAAGATCATAGTTTCTTTATCTTTCAGCTTCTAAGATTCTCTACGCTTAGAATCAATGTGGGCGTGAACCGTTAGATCATTAAAAGATTAGTCCCTTGGATTCAGGTTTAAATCCTAATTTGGAGTTTAAAACCCATAATCCTTAATCTTGATTGGTATAATCAACAATCAATTGGAGTTATAAAAGTATAATAATTAAGTCGTTGATTAATTTCTTCACTTTTATAGTAGTAATCTCTAATTATGAGTTAGAACTTGTTAAGTTCTAATGTTAGCTATAAGGTCGTAAATATGAGATATTATCAAATAGATGGATATGGGAGATCCTAAGCTTGTACTATCTCAGATTAGATAGAATGTATAATATTAGATAATAATATATATCACATATATTTAGTTGGGTCTCTTGCTTACTTTGATTATTGTTGCCTCACATACCTTGTATTTTGAGCTTTGTACCTTGAACATATTACTTGAACATTGGATATTTGAAAAATATGCCATGTTAGTTTTGAATGCATAAAATATCATATAATTTTAAATCAGTTCATTTAGTTCATTCATTGCTCAGTTCAATAGAGAGTGTTCTAATTTGTCTGCCTCATCATTCAGTTTTTTTGATATAGAATATACTAGACCTCGGCTCTATGGTTGGCCACAATGATATATGTCTGATCTGTAGTCTAACTGGACCTCAGCTCACCAGAATAATATATGTTAACTTTTCTATTCGATGGCTTCATTTAGCCAGTTTTTGTCATGGCAATACTAATTTAGGCACATCCCTCTTTTCTGATTCTTTAAGTCTAACTAGACCTAGCTATGTGGTTTGCTAGGGTAATATATATTAGACTCTCTTTCAATTTAGTGGCTTCATTTAGCCAAGTTATATTTTCAGTTATGCATATATTTTTTATTCTCAGTTCATTATCAGTGTAGTTATTTCAGTTTAATACTTTTTAATTCAGTTACTTGCTTATGCTAGGTTCTAGTTTTATTTCAATTTTTATGATTCAGTACAAATTTCCATTATATATATAAGCACATATTCATATGATAATATGCATGTTAGGATGAGTTTTCATTCAATATTTTTGTTTATTATATATATTTACTGCCTAACCTTATTGCAGCTTCTGGTTGAGGTATGTGGCTTTGCATACTTCATTTCACTTGGTTATAAATGCCTTATTTATAATTATCCAGTTCTTTGTTGCTTGTTGCACCTTTTTAAATGCATGCATGTTAGCAAAATGTGATACCTAAAACATGTATTTTCATTTAAATCAGCTTAAAATGTGCTTAGACAATTTGTCTAATCGTAATTTTTCAGTTCTTGGCTGGGGCCTTGGTATTGTGATACCAACAATTTCAGACTCAGAGTTGTTCGTTGAGGTTTCTTTTAGAGAGGAGCTTAGTAAAGAGGAGGACCTTCCAGCTTATAAGAACCCAGGTTGTTACTCTAGTCAATTAGGACTAAACTAAGTCTTAAAATTGTTTCTAACACTCTTAAATAGTCATTAGGACCTCACTCTAAAGCTTTGGTCCAAATCAAGTGTCAAATGAATTAAACCCTTATTTTAGGAATTTGAGAAACCCTAGAAATTGACCTAATTAAATTGACCTCAAATCAAAAATTAGACTTCACCATTGTATTCATTGCCCCCAAATTAGTAAGGGGGGAAGTTGTGGAGGCATTAGTCATTTGAATTTCGTCAAATATTTTAATATACTTAAATACCCCAAAAAATAAGAAAATTAAATACTCGTCAAAATCAAAATTCAATTTCACTGTTGTGTTTCTCACCCCTCAATTAGCTAGGGGTGAGTATTTGGATAGTTTCTTAATACAATTAATTATTTAATTTTATTTTGGAAAAATCAATTAGAATTAATTAAATAATAATATTTTAAATCCTTCTTGGCAGTGCCGTCCCCACGTCGTCTGTTCATACGCATGCCATCTACCTTTCCGTCCCATCGATCCAATTGATTGGACCGTACAAATGGACGGTCCTGATTGCGCCTTCCCCGACCTCCTTTGCTCGCGCTCTGCGTGTCACAGCACCGCGACACGCAGCCAACCGCTGCGTGCGGCCTCCTCGCAGGCTCTATCATCCACACATTAACACCCTAGTAGCAGCCTGAGTTTTAATAGAATTTTAATTGGATGATTATTTAATATAGAAACATTTTAAGACCTCCCACTTAGTTCAAAACCGTAAAAAACTTCAAACCTTCATAACTTTGCACACACGGAACCAAATAGTTAATATGGATCTCATTTTAATCAGGAGAAGTTGAGAATATAGTGATAGTATTAGCTTTGCTGTTGAACTTGAGATTTGACTAATGACTTTTAGGAACCCTCACTAATTACCTTATTTGACCTAGGAATTCATTTAGCCATAACTTAGTCAATTTTACTCCTAGTTAGGTCATCCAATATACTATTTTGATCAAAAGAACCTAATTTATTATAAATTATAAGAAAATTTAGGTTTTGATAATTAGATTTTCTAATTTGCTTAATTACCCTAGAACTTGATAGCTAATAACTTAACCAAATGAAGTTCTTCTACTCCCAGTCATTGCATTAAGTATGTTATAGGGAAGCTATAGCCTCTACATTTGCTGAAAATGGACATCATTTGAGAAAGTTAGGCTTTTGGACCATTCCTAAAACCCATTAATTACAACTTTGAACCCCAAACTTGTTTTGGCTATAACTTGACCAATAGACTTCAAAATATAGTATTCTTAGATTCCATGGAATCCTTAGATAGTAAACAATAATAAATTGACTAATTTTCAAACTTCACTAGGTAAGATTACCAAATTTCCCTTATGAGCTAAGATCTTTAAATTGAGCTCACAAGGCTTAATCCTTGTCCAAATTGAGTATACTTAATGTCTATCTTCATATTAAATAGTAAGTAAGCATTTAGCAATTTTGAACCCTAAATCAAAAACTAGCATTTTGACACTTAAGTAGGAGCAAAATGGTTATTTTGCCCAAATTTAAGTTTAAGTATCCTTAAACCTTAGAATTTTTATTAAATCACTAAAATTAGTAATATAACTAATTTGGAATCAACTTAGGACATTTTAGACTCATCAAATTGATATTTAAAGAAAAAAACACTAAATTCATC
Organism: Gastrodia elata; assembly: GCA_016760335.1. Taxonomy (NCBI): domain Eukaryota; kingdom Viridiplantae; phylum Streptophyta; class Magnoliopsida; order Asparagales; family Orchidaceae; genus Gastrodia; species Gastrodia elata. The sequence goes on from CM028685.1 coordinate 1,416,394, forward strand.
TTAAAATTTCCTATGTCTTAAAATAAGTTTCATAAGGTGAATTTAGCTTATTTTATGCCTTCCAAAAATCAATCACATCAGAAAAATATACATACTCTAGATTAACTATTATAAATTATTAAGTATTCCAGTAAATATATATACTCTTTAGGGAGATCCTTAACCTTTTGGATCTCTTCCTTAGGAATTAGGAATAATAATTAGGTTAGAATTCATTCATTAAGTAAATGGGTTACTCAATGGATGAAACTTTAGGTTTTAATAGTTTCTAAATTTCATCCTTAATTTATGATTATTATGTATTCAAACTTTAGTATAAGGCTAGAGATCCATCTTATTAAGCTTAACTTTGCTTAATAAGAAAGCATAACTTGTAATATTGGGGCAGTTTGGGATTTAAACCTTAGTCTATAGGATTACCTTTGGATTAAGTGATTAAACTCCAATTTTGGAGTTTAATTCTTTATCCCTCAATCTTGGTTTACCTTAATCAAGATTGGTTTGGATCATTTAAATTTATTAATTAGGATGTATTGATTTATTTTTTAACTTATAAGCATCATTGATTGAATTTTATAAGGACCTGATCAATTATAATTGCTTTTAATCTTATAAGACCGTTAATCTGAGTTTATACTTGATAATAGGGTGTTGTTGATCTTGAGCTCGTATAAACTTAGAATAACTAGAATGGATAAATTAGACAACAGCATATATTACCTGTATGGTAGAGTCTCTTACTTAATATTGAACTTTATGCTTTGAATTCTTTATATTTTGAGCCTTTTTACATTGAACATGTTATTTAAAATAATTTGATTCATGAAATGAAAACATAGATAATTATGTTAATACTTGCATTGGGGTTCATGTTCTGGATGGGAGACTATGTATATACATTTCTGCCAATGGAAATGCAATAAGGAGAAATAAGGATACCCGAGACATATTCATTGGAGAGAGTTGTTCCTTGTTTGAGAACCCAACTTAGTCTTCCAGATGTGCTTGACCCCTCTAATACTTCTAGATGTGTCCAAAGTAGTAAAGTAAAATAACAAAAAACTATTGCATTTTTTTTTTTTGCCTCTTCAGTACAGTACAACTTTTTGCCTTAGCTTCGAGAATCTAAGTCATATGATATTATACAGTTTAGTTCAGTTACAATTCAGTGGCTTATTTAGCCAATTTTTTTGATCTGGCAGCTTGTACATAGTTCTTCTCTATTTTCTGTTACTTCTATTGTTCAGCTTTAGTTTAGTGCTTACTTTCTTACATATATGCTAGGATTATAGTTGATTATTTCAGTTTACTTATAAGTATCACTCTTCAGTTTATCTTCTATTAATTTATAATTCTATATGATCATCAGCATATTATGATGAGTCTTTCTTTTCAAAACTTATAAGTTATTATATATTTCCTAACCTTGATGCAGCTTTGGGGTTGAGGTATGTCTTCTTATCTGACTATTTGTTAAGTTATAATGCATTACTTATAGCTTTCCCCATTCCTTCTTAGCTAGTTGCACCCATTTGTTTGCTTTAGTTGCTTAAGTCAATGGTGATATTATTCAATACATAAAACTAATCAGCCTAAAATATACTTAAATAGTATGTATAATCAGATTTTCTTTTCTTTTAGCTTTGAGCCCTATCATTGTGAAATTGATAATGACATATTCTGAGCTATTGGAGGTGATTGAGCCAGGAGTGGAGCTAGATCAAGAGGAAAAGCGCCCTGCTGCTGAAGATCTTTAATTATTTATTTATTTGCTTATAATGCTGAGTGTTCATTTTCTTTTTAGTTCCAAGCTTTTAAAATGCTATAATAATATAGGTACACTGTGTATTTTCTTTTTTCTTGCATTATTTTATTCTGAGCTGCGCATATTTCTTATTTTCTGCATTATGATATAATGAATGTAAACTCATTTCGTACTTGCTTCCCCACTTTGAATGAAATGTATGAATTTAGAGTATAATTCTGATGCTCTTCTTAAGTGCACATTCCTCTCTTATTAGTGGATTGAGGGTCGCACCCTAATCTAGTTATAAGTGAGGGATTAGCCAAGTGACGACCGCCCCGTCTTAGGGGCGGGCCGCCACAGTTGGTATCAGAGAATACCATAAGATGTTAGATTAGAATTTGCATTCCTATCTATCTAATAGATTGTTCTTCTGCCAAATAATCATTAAATTAATACTAGGAATACATCCATAGTACCATAACCATGTGCTCTAAATAGTAGGCATAAAGTCGGCGGCCCCGGCATCATCTACCATCGGTTCAACCACTGTCGGGTTGGTCTCATCGAGATGTACCCTTGGCCAAGTAGAATGAGCCCTATTGCCCTCGGGAAGGTCGTATAAAGCTGTGCCCTAGCATCCTGGGTACGGGGCATAGCGGATGAAGAAAACTATGTGTCAGGCCAAGTTGACCAGGGTCGAACCCGTTCGGTTTAGGTGTGGCGTGCGCAGTTTCGACTGCGTGACCCACCTCCCACAGTCGATTGACCCGCACAGGTCTCGCATCTGTCCCGCGCCACCTACTGCTGTGCTACGTGTTCATTAGAGACCAATAATAAGAAACATATAAATTAGAATTTATAAATTCTGTGTTATTTGGGTTAAGAATAAGATGAGGGTGTTATGTTTTAAGTTTCGCTAATTTTTGATTGTTGGATTGATTATGGTGAATTTTCAAAGTTTTTGCTTAAAAATAACTATAAAAAAATACTAGTCCAAATTAAATTATTTTTAGACGCATGCCTTCGTCTTATCGAGAGGCTCGTTTCGATACTAAGTTCGTAATTTTTGGAGTTCAAATGACTATAGATCTTAGCTTGAGAATTTTCAGTCGTGCGATTTAAATCTAATGGCTGCATTAGATTTTATATTTTGCTTTAAATATCTCATCTCAACCCTAATTTTTCATAAAACCTAATTGCTCTATTTCCTCTCATGAATCCTCAGTCGAACCCTTCTTCCTCATGCATGTGAAAAGCAAGGCGTAGCCTCTCCCTCCTCTCCATGGCCGAGTACCTCTCCTACCCTATCCATGGCTGGGGCGAGATCTCCATAGCTTGGCCGAGACCTCCATGGCTTGGCCGAGACCTCCATGGCGGAAGGTTCGGCAAGCTTCCTGGGCCAAACCTTCCATGAGAAATCACAGCCTGTCGGACCATCCACCACTCAAACAGGGCTGTAGCCTCTCGCCTCCCTCAAGGCCGAGACCTAGCCAACCCCATCTTCTCTCTCATCTAGGGGCCGAGAGCTCGCAGTAGTTGCTTCTTACTCTCGATTGATCAATAGCCAGCATCGAAGTTGCCAATATTGCGATCAAATCCTTCCCCGTAGCCATTTATTCCTTCAGCGTTTTTTTTCCAACCAATCTTCCTTTAGGCAATCAATATTACTTGAGCAAATATCAATGTTCACTTTAACTTATATTAAGTTGCTAGTTGCTGCCAATATAGATTCTTATGTATGCAGCCTGTCTTAAAGTAATTGATCAACTATAGCTATCCATATTAGTTAGTATTTGCATTATTGTATATGGTTGTTTGCTCATCATTGTGATAAGTTTAGTTGCTATAAACAAATAATAAATAATTAAACGTGAATATAAGAAAACATTGGACTGTTTTGGGATATATTTATCTTCAAGCATCTTTTTTTTATTAAATTTGGTAATCTCAAATTTTGTAAAATATAAATTGCATATATATTAAACCCTCTTGCATCTATTTATTTGTTTTGTTACATATCCTAAATTCTTATTGATAAGTGTTAGATTACTTATTTTTCTTTACGCATTTATTTTAACATTGAGAAAATATATGCATAAGGAATTTATTTAGTTATTTAGAACTCATCTAGCTCTTCTTTCAATCTATTAATTTTGTACATAATTGATTGTAATTGCATTATTGGCAATAATCATCAATCCATATGGTTCATTAACTCTATGGATCTACATTTGCTTGCATGAATTATGTCGATTCCTGATTTGGTAACTCTCTTTATCAATAAATCTGATTTTATTTATCATTTATGTTGAGTTAAGACAAATAAAGATGATGTACTATGGTTAGTTAGTAAGGGTTGTATGTTGATTGTTAATAGCAAGGCCTTATTGATTGGATGTATTAATCTTCATGGTTATTATGTGAGCACTAAAGTAAATATATATAATTAGATTTTATAAAGATAAAAGCAAGGAAAGAAAAGAGATGATGAATAAAAACAATGCGATGCAATATAAAAAATGATTGATGTTATTTGGGATTTACAATCATCTTCCAACATTTTTGTGCAGTCACCTAGTAATCATAACATTTTGATTTGAATATTCCGTAATGTTCTTAATAATAATTTTGTATAAAGAATGAAGTTTTTAATGTACTTAAATCTTGCATAATTATTCATCCTAATGCATACCTTTATTCATTTGGCATCCATAGAAATTGAAATAGAATCCAAAGCATATATTTAATTTGGCTTTATTAAGGGAGGCATTGAATCAACATTTAGAAGTTATACTTATGTACCCTCAATTCAGCCAATCATAATATTGCAATTAGATAATAGGCCTAGTACTTAAGGAATAAGAATTGTATTCAATCTATTATTTGTTTTATTTCTCAGCCAGGGAAACTTGATTATACTCCATGGAAAACCGAGGGCTTAAAGTCCCTAAGTCGAGTATTGTAGAAGCTTTGGTGCCGTGTCAGGTACGTAAGTACTTAGAACTTGTATCTAGCTCCAATAAATTAAATCATTTTATTTAGTTCTATGTTAACTGCGTATATCACATGCATAGTCCTTATTACTTCTGCTGTGTTTTTATTTTCTTGAATCCTATGTTAACTTAGAATTTATTTTGTAAAATGTTTTGAAGAAAATATTATAAACTATATATTAGAATTACCATCTTGTTCAAATGTGAGAGTTTAGGAGGAATTACATTGACTATTGCTTCACACTTGTACTTATCAATAATGAACAAATTAATAATATGTAATTTGATTCTTGAATTAAATTATGCATGTTAGATCATTAAGTTTTGTAAAGAATTAAGGTGTTTTGATTTTATCTTGAACTTAAGCTTACACCTTCTTGATTTTATCTTGAACTTAAGCTTAAAATAAGAGAACCAGCATGTGATGATCTTTAATTAACTAATAAAAGATACTGATATATCAAATAATCCATTCCTGAGATTATTAATGACTTATCTCATGATTTGAATTAAACCTCAATTCTAATTAGATTGAATTAACTGAACATTTGATTTGGATAGTCAATAACCTGCATAAGTCTAATAACTCTTGTTGATTTGCAATTGATTTTAGACTAATAAACTAGAAGAATGAAGAGCTATAATAGACTCATGCGATTTAATATCTGAATCTAAGCTTAAGATCTCTGATTTTCTCCTAAGTAAGAATATCAACATAATATAACTTATAAAATGAAATGGATTTGTGAACCAATCAATTCTTAAGAGCTCACATGATTTTATCTCATAATTGTAGTGTTATAATAGATGATAATGGGATGAGTTTACTCATCTGAATTGTATAATTCAACATATATGATTGAAAATGATAAGCTAAAGTGAACTTCCATAACTTAGAAGTTTACTTGGATTAAATGTATCTTTTAGTATTTAGACCCTTAAATTAAATGATAATGTTAAGATCAATCAGATTGTGAGACCTAATGAATAGGTAAACTGTTGAGGTAGGTAGAGCTTATTGTCTAACCTTGAGGCAGGAACTTAGATGCACCTTCTCATCTTTAGAGAACTGATCTTAGATTCTTATGGTAATATCATAAGTTGAGGGTCTTTCATGTCACATCCATGGAACCCTTGTGTGGGATTCACCATAATGGAGTGGGGATTCATTAGATTGTACTCCTTGATGTGTCTATATATATATATATATATATATTTTTTTTTTGTAAGCAAAATAATCAACTTTTCTATTACTCAAATATAAACATTTTACAAACTTAGACCTAGATCTGAACAGTAATCCTTCAAGAAAATCAATCCCAAGTTGAATTTAATTTTCACAAGGATAACCAAAAAGCAAAAAAACCACCCGAATATTTGGCTACAAATATATGGCCAAAAAACAAAATAGAATTAAACAGTGGCTTCCTTGATTAACCACACAAAATGCAGATAGACAAATACAAAATTAAAACCAGCACAACAGACCAAATCACTTTTAAACCTAGATCAAAAGCCATTACTAGCAGATGCAGAAAGTCAACAATCGCTAGATCCAGGCATTGAATAAGCGTCTGACACCAAATAGCTGGGGATGATCCCAAAGCATTCGCCAATGAGAACCATAATAGGCAACCAGTGGCAGCACCTGACAAAAACCGAACCTTCCGAATCCAAATAAGAGTCCAACCTGAGATCTTACAAAATAGAATCAAAATACTAAAAATCCAATGACTAAAAAATAGTAGAGACTAAAAAGAAATCTGGCAAAACACTGGGAGAAGCAGTTCAGGTTTCCCTGTTAGGAAAGAGTAAATTTTTGAGGAGACTGTTAAAATCACCGCACAGCTATCTAAGGAACTATAGATCAAACCTGGACCCATCCTGGAGCATTTAAGAACAGCACCTGGAATACAACAGCTTTAAATTGAAAGAGGAAACTAGAGTCAAAAGAAAAAAAGAAAGACAGAGCTCATGATAGTTCAAACTCTATAAAAAGACTCCAGTCGAAGAATCTCAAGCGCCAAACCTCCATTAAAGCAAATACCACAAGTACCCCTCGGTACTTACCAGAAGACAGAAAATTGAAGTACAACAGAGACAACCCACAACAGATAAAAACTGAACAACCTAACATCAGACAGACAAACATAGATAGACAATCACATCTGCAGGAAAAAACCATCAGTAAATTTATACAAAATATATCAATGAATCGCCGAGATTGAAAAAAGACCAAGTCTAAAAAATCCACAAAAACTGCAACCACATCAAAACCAAACTCGGATCACAAAACTGAGGCCAACAAATAAAAGAGCGATTGCAAAGCATTCCCTTAGGTTCCTGCAATCCATCTCAACAGAGAAGCACTGGAGAAACAAAAACACCTGCCAAAAAAGTTACAAGCAAAACTACAGCCACCAGAAACTTATCTTGAAATCCTTTATCCATAACTGATAGAACTTTGAAATAACCTAATTTTCCTTACTTAGCTCCTTCTTACAAGTCAAAATCAGCTCTTCATTCCCATAAAAATAAACGAGATCAATTGAACCTCCTGACAAAAGGATGCAATAAATATAAACCGAAGGTATCAACCACATACGAATACCACTAATAGGAATTTTATTCTCCCAGCCAATGCAGACAGTATAATTCATCACACTTCTCAACCAGGAAACTTTCAGAATGATGTATCCAAATACATTTTTCTCCACATTAAAAAACAAAATTGAAGGGCTTCTAGAAAATAAAAACTCACAATTCTAGGAACAAATGGTTAAATTACAAGAAGACTCAAAATACAAAGGAGAGATGATACTTTGCGGAAAAAATCTCGTTTCAATAGCAAATTTCATATTCTTACCAATAGCAAAAATAGATCTCTGAGTTGAAATAAACAAATAATTCCACTTAATTAAATCCGACCTTCCAGATTTACCAACAAACCTAACACGCAAGAGTAAAACCAAAATTTCCCGCCACTTTCTTCCAATAAAGAAGCACATTAGGGACAGTAAACGAAATACTTTGACTATTGAAATGCCAAAGATGATCATAATTCTTCCATTAATTCTTAGCAGAATGGCAAGAAAATAACATATAAGAGGAAGACTCCTCATTGTTACATAAAACACATTTTGAAGCCAGTGAAATACCCTGTCTTTAAGCACATCATCTGTAGAAATAAATTTTTTCCAGATTCTCCAAATTAGAAAAGAAATAGCTGAAGAAGGAAGTTTAAACTAGACACAAGGATATAATGGGTGAGTTAAGGGGAGAGTTTTCCTTGCTGATTTAAGACAGGGCTTTAGCTTTTTCCTAATAAGAACATTCATGACATCTTTACCCATACCTATTGGAACCTCACAAATTGTTTTAATAATATTACCATCTATTATCACTTCTTTTAGCTTGAGAATATTCCAGTGACCCTCATTCCAGAAGTCTAATACCTTGGCATCAGTATTACCAATCACAGGGACAAGAGAAAATAACGAACCCTCTTTTAACCAGCTATCATACCAAAAGGAAATTTTTCCTTCAGCAATATCCAAAGAAAAATAGTTTTCTATTGCACTACGGAACCTCAGAAGATTTCTCCAAAAAACCGAATCATTTTGTTTTAGACCCCTAATAACCACATGATCAAAGTTTCCATATCTTTCCTTCATGTAAGCAGCCCATAAGCCCTCACCTTTCGAAAACCCAATACACCATTTTTCCAGGGGATCACAATATCATCCCAGCAAGTCCAGTGGACAGTTTTCCTGGACCCATAGCTTCCCCACAAAAAACTGTTGCACACTTTATTAAGCATATTAATGAATATCTTTGGAGGTTTCAGAACAGCCAAATAGTGATTTGGCATAGAATTAATAATAGATTGAACCAGAATAATTCTACCCCCAAAAGAAAGATATTTAGAAGCCCAACTATTAATGTTTTCAGTTATAGCCTCTAAGGCTCACCGAAAATGGGACCAAGAAGCTATGCCTTTCATCAAAGGCATACCCAAATACTTAATAGGAAGCATGTCCTGCAATAAATTTGAAATATTTAAAAGATCTGCTCTTCTGCTATTGGGAATAGATTTCCCAAAAATGACATTTGACTTACTCAAATAAACTTTATCCCTGAGACTCTCTCCATATGGCTCAAAATGTTTAGAAGTGTGTTAAACACTTTCAAAGAAGCTTTACTAAAAATAATAGTATCATCTGCATATGAAAGGTGGGAAATAATCCTTCTAGTAGAATTATGAAAAGCAATCTCTTTAATTGCATTAACATAATGGGATAAAGGGTCACCCTGCCTAAGGCCTCTTGAAGACTTAAAGAAACCATGACTTGAACCATTAATAATAATTGAGAACCAGATATTTGAAATGGATTTATAAATAAACTAAATGAAGATCTCAGAAAAATGAAATTTTCTCAGAATTGCAAGAAGAAAACTCCATTCGATCCTATCATAGGCCTTCATAATGTCCAATTTAATAATGGGATTTCCCCCAAGACATTTCTTATCAATATCGTGCACAAGTTCTTTAACAAGTAGAAAATTATCAGAAAGAAGTCTACCTTTTACAAACACATTTTGGTTGGGAGAGATAATTCTATCCAGGATAGTACTCAGTCTATTGTCCATAACTTTAGTGGCAATTTTATTGAAAACATTACAGAGGCTTATAGGTCTAAAATCTGCCCAAGATTTAGGCCTATCAACTTTGGGAATGAAAGCAATAGAAGTTGAAGTCACAAACTTATGGACATATATATATATTAAATAGATAGAATGAACAAATAGAACTATCAGTTGGAGGTAATAGTGTATATCTATAGAACTAATTTAATTCAATACATAATGGAATTAGTTGATCTACCTTGAATTGAACTGTAAAGTCTCAAAATTATCTTAAGTAACTAGATAAGTACAGTTCAATTTAGGATAAACATCCTAAGTTCAAGGGTGTTATAAGTAGGGGATTGAATAACTTAGTTTGAAAAAATTAATTATGAAAGGGTTCTGCCCCTTATCATCATGCATTTTGATAAGTGCAGCAAAATAAACTAAGTGTTTTAAGTTACGTTTCTTAGGACACTATAAGTATTCTCTTAATTTGGGTATTTTACAACTTAGTTTGAGAGAATAAACTATAAAAGGACTATGTCCCTTATCGTCATGTGTTTCGATAAGTGCAGTTAAACAAACTAAGTGTTAAATCTACCTTTCTAAGAAATATACCAACTATATATATGCAACCTCTTCAATTGATAAGTTTAAGTATAATCTTAGTTGATATCATTCTATTGGCTATAATTAGTAGTCATAATTATTTTAGGTGAATTCTACACAATAGAGATAAATGAAATCATTACTTAATATTGAATTGATTTCTAGATTTTGATGATTTAAAGCATATTATTATTAGAGCCTTGGCATATTATAAATGCATAAGTCATATCAGCATTAGTAGAGCATTTGGCTCACTATATGACTATAAGTGGAGCATTCGCTCACCTAGGAATCTGTGGGATGTCATGTTACATCGAGTCTAGCATACTGGCGGCATGCAATTCTATAGCATAATTAGATGCATATATATATATATACATATTCAGCGGCATACATCACGGTTCTATTTTAGCATTTACTCATTTTCAGTTTCCTTACTACTTTCTTATTTTTTTTCAGCGCTTAGTTTTTAGTTACTGTTTTATTTCACTTTCAGTTCTGCATAGATTTATTTTCAATTATTTCAATTACAACTTTGTTTTTGTACTTTGTTTTAGTTATAGTTTTTCCTACTTTTAATTTTAGTATTAGATTTTTAGTTCAGTATCCTTTCAGTTTTTTGCAATTTGATTTCTGTTTTACTGTTATGCTGACTATCATCTATTAAATCTAAGAATATACTATTTTTCTTAGCTTAAATTGTACATAGACTTTATAAGTCAAACAATTTTTTTTTGTTGGCTTGGTCATGTCATATATGTACATATGACAGCATCATGTTATAGATCAGACCCTGCACGTGAGGGTAAACTTGTTATAGAAGGTCAAGTGAAGTATGTGACCTGCAAAATGGGGAAATTTTTGATTTAAAATTTATTTTGCCCATATTTAATTTAAATGTAATAAATAAGATTCTTTCTTATTATTTTGCATTTTCTGTATTATATGTGAATGGATAAATAAGGATAGTGTCTGGATGCCTTGTTCCTTATCTTTTGTATTACTTTACTTATGTCTTTGTTAAGTTCTTGCTCACCTTAGGATTAATATCATGGATATCTCATTTATTATCTGTGGCATTAGTAACAACCATCACTTAATCTTAATTAAGCTAGTGTTACTCGATGATGGTTAATAGTCGGACATTACAAGGCATCGAGAATTGGGCTCAGGAGTGTCATCCCAGTTCGGCCTATCAAAGGATGGGGAGGGGATGACGACACTATCATATTGGGTCAGGCAGCCCCGGCCCGGGTGGTGCGATAGTTCCGACCCATCAGACCCCGATCCAACCCGCGCAGTCTCATTATTGGGTCGGGCTATTTAATTTATTTATGAATCATTTTCCTTCAGTCAAATAACTGATAAATGCATTTAATTAAATTGCCTATGGTTTGATTAATTAAAAATATTCAATCTAAATTAATTGAAAATCTTAAGTTATACATATCCAAATGGTATAATCCAAAATACTATTTTGATAAGAAAAATATAAGGAACAATAATCTGCAATTAAATTTAGATCTAATGGTTAGAATTTCTAATTTGGCCTAATATTTCTTTAATCTTAATTAATGTATAACTAATTCATTTAATGGTCAAATTTCATGATTAAGGTCTCTGATTGGTCATAATATAGATGGGAACATAGTTATGCCTTTAAAATTATCTTAGGAGTTCTAAATTTTCTAATCACCTCTTAATCACCCTAGATCTTGATTAGTATGTAATGGCCTAGTTAAACCTTTGATTTTGGTGGACCAAATTCCTATTGCTTTCTTAAGACTATTAGAACCAACTTATGAACTTAGTGCTTATATTAAGTTCTAGTTTCATAAATCTCTTTTCTTAACCTTAAAAAGTGATTAGTGTTAATTGCATCATCCTTAGATCTAAACCTGAATGTTATAGTCTTATTCTTCTTGTTAGATAATATTAAGCCTATTAGAACTGATTAGAATTAATTTATATACTTGAATCTTAAAATCCCAATTTTAGCCTTAAGAATGGCATTTTAGCCATTTTGAAGAAAGTTTGGTTTAAGATCTTTAAGCTTAGAAATATTATTAAAATGATTTTAATTAGTAATGTAATGTGTTAGGATCAATCCTTGAGCTTTTGGGCTTAGTTGTTTAAATTCTAATTATTTAAGCTTAAATCAGTTAATTAAATCATTGAGATCTTAAGTTGATCTTAGGCCCTTCCTCTAAATCTTGCTTAATGAAATTTTACCTTATGAAATCAGTGTTAATTACCTTATCTAAATTTATCATGATGATTATTTCCCAAAGTAAATATCTAATGAGAAATCCTATGTCTAAATCTTAATGAGATCTTAAGCAATTAAACCTAAGTCTCAGATCTTAAATTATTAGTAATTGTTCATGAAAATCCATCACAATTGTATCTTTCCATCCTTGAATTGTGAATTGTATCAATGGATATATTTCTATCTTTCATTTAAAGTGTCAATGGACAAGAAATATTGGCAAACAAGATGAATTGCCCCCTTAAATAGAATTTTTGAGGTTTGAACTTTTTGATATTTGGGGGAGAGTGTAACAACCCAAGTTATTAACTTTATCAATTAGGACTATTTCTGATCCAAGTGCATTAATTAAGTCATTAGGGGTTCAGCACCAAGTCCCGCCAGCGTCGGCAGACGCGTCAGGTTTGTGGTTTGTCTCCACGTCCCACAGTGGGGCCCGCCTGCGTGTATGGGCGCGCAGCCATGGGGCATGTGCTGTCGCCTCTGTCAGGAACCGTAGCACCCACTCGAGGCAACCGGTGCCTTTGAGGTGCTGCCGCAGGTTTTGTGGGACTCGCCAGCTATCATCTTGTCCATTCAGAGCACACCACGTGTATGCATGAGTCCCGCCAACTTTTTAAAATATTTTAATTAATCTGCCTTATATTATTTAATATTTCAGTAATGATTATACTAAAATAGTAATAATTAAATTAAAAAAAATAATATTTTATTTAATTCAATTTGTATAAATTGAATTAATTAAATTCCAAAAAACTATAAACCCTTGTAACTATTAATACATAAATCTAAATATATTAAATATATATCTCATTTTGCTCAAAAAAATGAGATAATTATTATGGTAGTATTAATTTTCTTGTAGAACTTCTATTTAACATAATGACATTTTATGACCTCTCTCACCTATACCAAAACTTTTCTTGGCCCTAACTTTGCATACACTCACTCAAATATAGTCAATATGGGTCTTAAAATAATTAGGTGAGTATCTAGTATGCCTAATGGTATTAAATTTGCTGAAGGATAGCTAGCGTGACCAATCACTTTTGGGTACTTTCCCTAATTACCTTTGAAACTCTAAAACTTTAAATATCCATAACTTGGTCAATTAGACTCCAAATTAGGTCATTCAAATTGCTAGATAGATCAGAAAAACACCACCAATAGTAATCCAAATTAAAATTAGGGTTTTAACTACTAAAAACCCTAATTTTTCCTAATTACCCCTCACCCTAATTAGGTCATAACTTGACCAATTGATGTCCAATTTAGGTCTATTCCTAGTTAAAGTACTCAATGTGATATAGGGAAGCTATTGCCACTAAGTTTGCTTAATTTGGACATCAAGTGGAAATGTTAGGTTTTAAACCCCTCTTAAATACTATAAATTACACATTTATCCCTTAAATTTAGAATAATCATAACTCAGCCAATAGACAACATAATTTAGTGTTCTTAGACTCTATAGAATCCTTGAATAACAAACAACAATAAAATGCACAAATTTTTAGACTTCATTAGGTGAAATTATCAAATTGCTCCTTTAGTTTGGACCTATATGACCCAATTCTTATCCAAATATGGTATACTTATTATCTACCTTCATGTTAGACAATAAGGAATCATTTAGTGTCAAGAAAATCTAATTTGGAACCTTAAATCAAAATATATATTTTTGAACCCTTAAGTAGGGGCAAAATGGTCATTTTGCCCAAAATTTAGGTTGTGCCATTATCCTCTAAACTATCATTTAAATTATTAAAATCGATAATAAAACTAATTCATAATCAATTTAAGTCATAATCTCTTAATTTAAATAAATTTGATAAAAATTCTAATTTAGGATTGAAATTTTCCTAAGGATAATATACTTTAATTCAATGAATAAAACCTTTGTTTTATTAATTTCTATATTTTATACTTTAATTCTAATTATTTTATCTCTCAACTTTAGATTAAGAATAGGAGATTCATTCTATTAAGCTTGATTTTGCATAATAGGGTTTTCCTTAATCAATAGTTTACTATTAAAATTAAAATCTTAGATCCTTAGGCTTTATCTTTGGATTATCTGATTAACTCCAATTTGTTATGTTTTATCCATAATCCCTAGTGTAGTAAATCTTGATTAGATCTTAGCTTAGAACATCAAAATTTATCAATTAGGATGTGATAATCTATTATTTAACTTATAGTCAATTCAATTTGAATTAAATTAGAACTTGATCAGTTCTAACTGATTTTAACTTATAAGGTCATGCTTCTAAATTACACTCGATAGTAGGAATTGGAGATCCTAAACTTGTGTAACTTGGAATAGTTAGAATGGTTAATTAGATTACAAATGATGTCACCTGGTGTAGTAGGGTCCCATGATCACTATTGATATATTTATGCTTTCGTATTCCTTGTATTTTGTGCCTTAAACCTTGAATATGACATATAAGACAATATTGTGCATGAAATGAAAACTTAGAACAATTAGGAAAACATTTGCATTAGGTTAAGTATTTAGGTTGATTCTGGAGCATTTTACCCCAATGGATAGGGGTAAGGAGAAATTAAGGATAACTTAGCATTACTCATTAAGGAGTGTTGTGTTAAATTTGAAACCCAAAAATCTTACAGACATGCTTGACTCCTCAGCTAAATTTGGACATGTCCACAAGAGCAAAAGTAAAATAATTATAATTCACTTCATTTGTATTTCTTGCCTCCTTAGTATTGTACTGTTCTGTTGTACCTAAGCTGTGAAAGGCTTTGGGAATTTTTGTTCTGCCCAAGCCCAAAAAGGCTTTGGGAATATGCTGGGTCCGATTGGCCAATCTCTGATATGGCAGTTTGTACATACTTAATTTCTATTTATCATTCAACTAATGCATGTTACTTCAGTCAGCTTTACTTTACTTTATCTGCTTACATACTTTTAGGATGTTAGTTTTTGTTTCTCCTTACTATACATATCATAGTTAGATGGCTTATTTTAATTAGCATATTTCATATGACCATCAGCATGTTTAGGATTAGTCTTTCTTTCAATAATTCTCTTACTATAATTATATATGTATGCCTAGCCATGTCTTAGTTTATTTTATTGAGGTATGTCTTTTGCCTCATTATTGCTTAGTTATAAATGTTCTTATCTAAACTTACCACCACTTTTGTATGCTTAATTCTCTTATGCTCATATATTTTGTATAGTTTAAAGTAAATGGTGACATTAATAAACTTATAAAAATTATTCAGCCTAAAATGTATTTAAACAATTGTCTAATAAGATTTTTCTTTACCTAGTCAGGGCCCTGGCATTGTGAAATTAACAATATCATAATCGGATCATTTTGAGGAGCTCGTGCCTGAAATGGAGCCATTCTCAGAGGAGGAGCAGCCGGGTGAAGCAGAAACTAATTAGTCCTTTTTGTTTTATTGTGAGGATGAGTGATTTCTTATTTCTTTTATCTTAACCTTATTTAAAATGCTATAATAATACATGTACCCTTAGTTGTGTGTTTTTACTATACTATTTATTCTGAGCTGTATGTTGCACTTTGCTTATGTTTTATTGTAAATTAGATGTACTATTTACTTAATTTGCTTTCACACTATCAGTTAGTGTTTGCTTAGTCATTGATTCATGTTGTATGTATTCTGAGCATATCTCTCCCTTATTAGTGGACTGTTGATTATACCTAATCCAATGATAAGTGAGGGATTTGCTAGAGTGGTACACCTCCCCTTGGCTTTGTTTTGTAGATTGAGGGGTGGGGCACCACAGTTGGTATCAAAGAATCCCATAAGGTATCAGATTGGAAATTTTCATTTCCCCTCTACCGAATGGATTGTTCTTCTGCCAATCAGTCATTAACTAAAACATACAACTTACGTCCAAATCACTACAATATCATGCTCACATTAAAAAGCATAAGAATGAAAAACACATATATAAGTAAGATGAAATGCTCAATTATAAAGAATATAGATTAAAGAAACTGAACTAATAAACCTTAATTTGATCTATGGAATCACTAGACACTCGAAGATGTCATTCTGGTGGTACTACCAGTAATTTGAGGCTATATGGGTGTATGTCTCCCAGTTTGACCAAATATATGGTTGATACATTGAAGGAGTGTCGGAGCAAGGAGTTCGAGTACTAGATCAAATGCTCCAACACGACATCTTTAGAGACTTCAACCTTCCCGCTCTTGCCAAGGAGTGGCTAAAGCATGTGAACTTCATTATGGAAGTCATAGAATATCTCGATGACATTCGAGTTTCCATAGTATCCCTCCTCCTTCAGGACCATGCCGAAGATTGGTGGGCTGTCACCCACTGGTCACTCACCCATAGACGTGAAGGAAGGCTGCGTGAGGCTACGCTTGAAGAATTATATCATGCTTTCACCGCAATATATATTTGATAGATGTTTTAGTGTTTTAGTTCATGCTATCTATTATATCTTTCTATTTCATGTATTTCAAATTTAAATGAGTAATACAAGAATTATCATGTTTTATTTCCTCAAAAGTCTAAAAGGGTGTTGTTTTCTAAATTCAGACTAGCACAAAAATGAATCCTGGTCAAGGTTCCTCCCCAGCTGCATTTGGTAGTTCATCCTTTGAACTGAATACACTTCTTGAAGTGGCCAAAATAATGGTGGATTCACATAATAAGCAAGCAGAAAGAATGGTGGACTCCCAATCAAAACAAGCTGAGAGAATGGTTTGACTATTGATGGCAGATATGAATGAATCCAAGTCATCTAAATTCTGAGACAACCCATGCATCCTACTACTCGTTCTAGCATCACGTACAATCCGCAGATCAAATGCTACATAGTTTCCTATGTCTAAGGCCCCCTACTTTCAATGGAAGCCTTTTTGTTATCGACACAGCTAGCTAGATCAAGATGGTGGAGAAAAATCTTAATAGTATCAAGTGTCCTAACTCTAAAGTAATCAATTTGACCACCCACCTCCTCCAAGATAAATTAAAGTATTTGTGAGATAATACCTGTAACATGTTGTTTTCTGATCTAGAGCTTGAAGACATCACCTAGGATGAGTTTATTGAGGCATTCTAGGCTGAGTACATCCCCACTTCTGCAAGGCATAACCTGGGGGACCAATTTCTAAAATTACAGCAAGGGAACTACTCTGTCTCTACATATGAAGCTGAATTTTGGTGACTAGCAAGATTTGCTACCAATCTAGTTCCTACTAAATTAGATCGATGCCACCGATTCCGGAGTGGCTTGTGACCTTCTATTCGAAGCCAAGTTGTCCTCTCCATCTGAACAATTTGCTGAACTCTTGGAATCTGCCAAAGTGGTGGAGCAAGATTAAACATTGGAAGGACCCATGAGGATTTTTGGGTCAACCTCATTTCAACACGGGCACCCCAAACAAGCTAGAGTATAACAACTGGAGGCAGAAGCCCCTTCAACCAACCTCTTCAACGGTTACACTTGACCCCACCCTTACGGTCGGTGTTACCACAAAACTGGGAACTACTTCAAGTTCAGAAGGCCATGCCATTTATACTACTGATGTAGTTCCACCCGTACCATCGACGATGATCATATTGATAACTCCAACTTCGACAAGTGTTTGACCTATTTCAGAAACCTACAGCAGCCCTCCTAGAACTACCTCCTCCTTCTGCTCAACGGTGAGAGACGACCATTGTCTCTCGTCCAAATGCTCCAAAGCCACCACCTGGATAGCCCTACAACAACAGGCCTGCTGGTCCTACCCGTGTGTATGCCCTCACCCCGATTGAGGCGGTTGAAGACAATCATGTGGTGTCAGGTACACGCTTCTAAACTAATCTAATTTTTTAGTATTACTTGCTTAAAGTTGCTAATAAATTATTGCATCTATAATTAGGTACAATCTATGTAAATGATAAGCCCTGCAACATATTGTTTGACATCGGAGCTAGTCACTCCTAGATTTCTGAAAGCTGGACCAAACATCTTAACTTGCCACTATACCATCTAGCCAATCCTTTAAGCGTAGGATTACCATTTGTAGCTCAAATGCCAGCTCGTCAGTTTTATAAAATTTAGATCCCTATTGGAGACACGGAGTTTGAAGCAATCCTAATAGGTTAGTGAGTAAAGGTTGTAGTGCCTTCCTAGTGATAATACTAGGAGAAAAGCAAGAAGATACTCCCCTATCTAAGAGTCCTATCATTTAAAAATTTGCCGATGTCTTCCCCGAAGATCTACCCGGTCTTCCACCCATACGGGAAGTTGAATTTTGTAATAGATACTATTCTGGGAACCAAAACTATTTCTAAGGCACCTTATCATACGGCACCCAAGGAATTACAGGAGCTAAATAAATAATTATAGGAGGTGTTGGAGAAAGGTCTTATTAAATCTAGTTTGTCCCCATGGGGAGCGCAGTGCTATTTGTTAAGAAGAAGGACAGGTCAATGCATATGTGCATTGACTATTGGGTTCTGAGCAAAGTCACGATAAAGAATAGATATCCATTGCCTTGCATAGATGATTTGTTTGATCAACTATCTGGAGCAAAGGTGTTCTCGAAGATCGATCTACGATCAGGATACCATTAGCTGCAAATTAAGGACTCTGACATTGAAAAGACATATTTCAGGACTATATATGGTCACTACAAGTTCCTGGTTGTGTCTTTTGAATTGACATGCGCCGTCAATAATTATGGATCTAATGCAGCACATCTTCAAACCTTATCTTGACAAATTTGTTATCCTCTTCATTGATGATATTTTGATTTATTCCATAACTAAGAGAGAGTATGAAGATCATCTGAAATCTGTATTAGAGGAATTGTGTAGTCACCAGCTGTTCACCAAATACTCAAATTGTGAATTTTGTCTTGGTTCTGTAGCCTTTCTCGACCACGTGGTAGATACACAAGGTTTAGGGTAGATCGGAATAAGGGTAGCGCCATCCAAGAATGGATCCAGCCTAAATCAGTATTAGACATCAGAAGTTTCTTGGGTTTAGCTGGATATTATTAAAAGTTTGTGAAGGGCTTTTCCCAAATAGCCTCTCCACTAACTAAACTAACACAGAAGGCAGTACCATTTGAGTGGTCTCCAGCTTGCGAAGAAGTGTTCCAAGTACTAAAGGATGCACTTTCCTCCGCCCTAGTTTTAGTCCTTCCTAAAGAAGGGTTGAACTACCAAGCCTATACCGACACTTCTAGGATAGGTTTGGGAGTTGCGTTCATGCAAGAATGGAAAGCCATCGCTTATGATTCCCGCCAATTCAAAACCCATGAAAGAAGTTATCATGTCCATGATCTTGAGTTAGCTGCTATAGTGTTCCCCTTAAAAATTTGGCATCACTAACTTTATGGAATTTAATGTTCAATATTCAATGACCATCAAATCCTTACATATATATTCACCCAAAGGGAATTGAACTGTAGGCAGAAAAGATGGTTAGAGTTAATCAGTTACTATGATCTCAACAATCAATGTCATCCTAGAAAGCTAAATGTTACAGCTAATGCTCTGAGCTGTCATGCTACTCTTAATGCCATTATTTTGAAAGCCATTGGAAGAAGAGTTTCATAAGATGAATATCAAGTCTGTGTGTAGTGACTTATTAAGGGAATTGAAATCCCTGAGCAATGTGGAACCCACCTTCCACAGGGATGTTTCCATTTCCCAAACCAAGGATGAGGACAACTTGAACTTTAAGATCGCAATTAAAAGTGGTCGTCATCCTGAGCTAAAATACAAGAAGGGTGCTATATATTTAAATAATAGTCTTTAGATCCCTAAGTCAATGCATCAATAGATTCTAGTTGAAGGTCACAATTATGGATATCAATTGCATCCTGGGAGCTCAATGATGTATCAAGATCTGAAACAATCATTTTGGTGGCCAGGTATAAAGAAAAGTATAGCAGACTTTGTTGCAAAATATCATGCTTGTAGCTTAGTTAAAGCAAAAGATCAAAGACCCAGTGGTTTGCTTCATCCACTTGAGGTCCCCGAATGGAAATGGTTAGATATATTGATGAACTTTGTTATGGGATTGCCTCATGCAAGATTCGGTACCGACGCAATTTGGGTTATCATCGATCATCTCACAAAATAATTGCACTTTATTTTGATCCATCAGACTAACTCCATTGAGAAGTTGGCAAGACTATATATCAAGGAGATAGTCAGGTTGCACATCATTCCTAAAATAATTGTATTTAATAGAGACATTCAATTCACTTCTAAGTTATGGCAGGCTATGGATCAAAATCTGAGAACCACACTGGCAATGAGTACAGCCTTTCATTAGCAAATAAATGGTTGGATAGAGTGAGTAAATCAAGTTCATGAAGATCTGCTTAGATTGTGTGTCCTTAACTTTGCTTGATCTTGGGAGGATCACCTCCCGCGCAGACCTTAAATTCATGTCTGCATGTGCACGCAAGTGTACGTGGTCTGAAGTAATAAGTGGAAGTTTAGTTCCAAGATTTATTGTCCTAAGGGAATGGTGGTTTTGATACTAAGTCTTATCTTCTTTTAATAATGTTTAGAATTATCATTTTTAGGGTTTTCACTTTGGTTCCTAAATTTACTATACAAAGCACTTAAATGTAGATGCTATGTGATTGAGAAGACAGAGCTGCGGATTGATTATGTCATTGCAATTTGTAAAGTTATTTTCTATACCTACAATCAAGTGAACATTTCCTTCCTTAGATTGGTCCTCTAATTTCAGCAAGTTCAAATTTAATGCGCAAGGAAAACGCTCAAGGATTCTTCTTCGGCACATAAATTGTCATGAGATCATAATTTATATGTTTTTTGCTGCCTATGTCTAGGTTACAAAATCTTCCTTTTAGTCATTTTCATCTCACAAGCCTTAATTTCCACCAAGCAACATCATGCGCTACACATGCAGTTTAGCTAAGGGAGAGGATTCATCGTGCCCAACTGGACTATGTCACATCATCCATGGTCTCCGATGATCTCTCCCTTCTTCTACTTTGCTAAGCTGCAGACCATGATTGGAGGGGACTTTACACACAGGCATAAACTTCTCGAATGTGTTTAAGGAGTGTTGCTAATGGGGCTTGAGAACTTGTCACGTAGCCTTTAGCTCTACTGCACTAACTTCTTGCTCTAATCCAATTAGTGAGCATTTGAGCACAAGTCTTTCTTATATTAAGATTCTCATTTTATAATTAATTTAGTAATGATTTAAGAATTAATAATCATTTTAAGCATTCATATCAACATGTAGATAAAGGAAACATTCATTTCAATATTTTTTACTTAATGCACTTTCAACATACAACACCCTTATCCTTACTTAGCACATAACTACAGCCCAAACCTCTCCAAGGAGGGTTTAGCCTTCCATTATAGATTCAAGATAAATAGATACATACAAAGACAAGAACTTTGACACTGGTTCGACTACAAAAGAAACAAGAGAAAGTCGAGAGAAAATACTAGGAATGTCCCAAAAAGTTCTAGGGGTTCTCTAGATTTCTTCCTCTCCTTCCTCTTCCTGCCTCCAAGCTCCTTGAACTTTGCTTGTCTCTTGATCTTGCAAGGGTCCTCTAATCCTACTCCTTAGAGAGTTCTCCTTCTCTCTCTATTAGCAGCCTTCTTTAGGATTTATGAATGTGGATAAAATGGGAACCCCCTTTTAGTTTCAAAATGCTATTTATATAGAGATTCCTTCAGCCTTCTGCATAAATTCTATCTAACCCTTTCTCTTCCTTAAATTCATGCATAGCCATTTAATATTTTTGCTTTATTCCTCTTAGATATAGTAAGCTTTATTGCTTTTACAAGTTCCAAATAGTTGGGGAAGGCCAAAGGCTTAATTTTTCTGCCTTCCATATACTGTCATTAATTCCTTGACCTGGGCAAAATTATGTCAGGTGTTGTGGCGCGCTGCAGCAATTGTATCTGATTCTGCTGTTCAAGGCTCCAAGCAGGCTATTTATTGAGGATCCGCCGTGGTGCTCTATGGCAACCTCGTTGAAAACACTATTCCACTCCAACGCAGTGTGGTCAGTCGAATGAATTCTATTTATCGTTATGACACAGTGTGGCAGTTTGTGTTTTAAAAACACGGAACTGCCACCATTCAATTAATTCATATAAGGTTTATATAAATAATCTAAAATGTTGTTGTGGCATGCTGTGGCGCGCTAAGGCGGGCTACAGTGGATTTTGTCCCAAGTATGCGTAAATTTTTATAAGGCATAGCGCGCTGTGGCACTCTTGGAGCGTGCTACAGCGGTCAAAAGTTTGAAATCGCAGAGTCAGCACTATTCAATTAGTTCATCCACTGTTTAAATATTTTTCCAGGAAATAACACAGTGGCATGCACAGCATGCTGTGGCACACTGCAGTGGTTCTACTTCTAGGCTTGTAGGTATGCTCCAGGTGAGCTCTATTCAGCAGAATGCCATGGCCCGCTGTGGCACACTACGGCGCGCCACAACGATTTTCTTCCAAAAATTATTTTTCTTCTCCAGAATTGCCTCTTCTCCTATTCTTACCTAAAAATAATAAGATTCAAATCAAAGTATGCTTGTTCATGTGCTATTTTGAATGTTTTTAATCCTTTATTCTGCTATAAATCTTGGATTTATCAGATTCCCACACTTAAATTCTTACTCATCCTCGAGTAAGCTCAAAGTGTATTTTCAAATTTCTTGGTTTATGGATTCAATGTGGGATGTCAATGTTAAATGTCTTAGTCACTGAACATTGCTCAAGGTTAAGGTTATTTCAAAATTTCAACCTCTACTACCTTCCTCATTCATGCTCCAAGTTCTAGTTAAAATCTAGCTCCAATCCCAAATATTCATGCTTATGTCTTCATTAGGGTGGGGGGATAATTACCTTAATAATTTCAAGCCTTTGTTGGGCATTTGGTGAGTGACAAGAGTGTTGTGCCATGTATGCTCCTTATGAATCACAAGGAACATTTATATTTTCTTGAGAGACACTTTTCTTCATCTTAGTTTATCAATTTTTTGCACTTTGGGAGATATATTTTTCATCATCCATATTTGTTCAGCTCAAAGGAGAGACATTTTTCTTCATCCTTGATTTAGTTCCTTATGGTCATTAAGTCCTACAGGAGCCTAGCACCCTCAATTGTTCACTCACACCTTGCCATTTGCTAGTTTTAATTCCCTACCCCCACACCAACACTTAAGCTTTAGCACGTATTCATTTTAATTTGTTAGAAATTAAATTTCACTAGAGCCCTTTACTTTATTAGGAGGCAAAATATTGTAATGTTCATTTATCTCCTTAAGCTTCAAGCATATTAGTGACCTTGATGTTACACATTTGAATTTGTTACTAAATCCATGAAGTAATATTATTCAAAAAATTTAACTTGTTGGCACATTCATCTTAAAGGTGAGAGTGCAAGAAATCCGAAATTCATTTATTAGAGGCATGGGTTTCTTCCCACCAAAAGTTTGTTTTTACGTCTCATCCCAACGCATTTTGAGTCTCCTATGTGATTCATTCCGTAGGAAGGTCTTGCAATGTACATCATTCTTTCTCCTGCAAACCATGTTCATCTAAATAGAGTTCTAGATGCTACCCATTCACCTTCAATGTTCCCTCCTTTGTAGTAATATCAATGACTCCGTGGGGATATACTTTCTCTTATGTGAATGGGCCAGTCCATCAAGACTTCAATTTTCCTGGAAAAAACTTCAATCTTGAATTAAATAATAGCACTTTCATTCCAAGTTGAAAATGTTTGGGTTTGATTAATTTATCATGCCAATTCCAGCTTGGCACTTTCATAAGCGTTTTGCCTAAATTCATCTAGTTCGTTCAGTTGCAGAATCCTCCTTTATCCAGCTTGTTTGAAGTCAAAATTTAGTTTTTTAATTTCCCAAGATGCCCAATGTTCCAACTCCACCAGCAAGTGACAGGACTTTCTATACATCAGCTTGTAGGGAGACATTCCTAATGGGGTTTTAAAAACTGTCCTATATGCCCAAAGTGCATCTTGCAATTTACTTGTCCAATCCTTTCTATTTTTTCTAACCATTATTACGAGAATTTTCTTTAGTTCCCGGTTTGATACGTTGACTTGCCCACTGGTTTGAGGGTGGTATGTCGTGCCCACTTAATGCCTCACCCCATATCCCCTCAGAAGACTCTTAAGCTATTTATTGCAGAAGTGTTTTCCTACATCGCTTATCAAAAATTGGGGTGTGCCAAATCTAGCCAATATATGTTCTTTTAGGAACGTAATTACTGTCTTTGCATCGTTATTTGCACAGGCAATTGCTTCAACCCATTTAGAAACATACTCAGCTCTCTCTAGTATGTACGTATTTTTCTTGGAGGAAAGAAATGGTCCCATAAAATCTATTCCCCAAACATCAAACAGCTCAACCTCAAAAATTCCACTCACTAGCAACTCATCTCACTTTTGTTATAGCTTTTGACAAATTTAGTAGCATCCTTAAATAGTTTAGGTCAATAGAACCCTGATTGCAACACCTTGGCTACTATGCCATTTATCCCATGATGCCCTCCATATGGGGATGTGTGTCAATGATAGAGGATGTTATTTACTTTGAATTAGAGCACACATCTCCTTAGGATTTGATCAGCACAACATTTGTACAAGAAGGGATCATACTAAAAGTAGTTTTTAATATCAGTAAAGAACTTTTTTCTTTGCTGAAAGTTTAACTCTTTTGGAATTACTTTTCAAGCAAAAAAATTAGCATAATCAGCAAGTAGACCCCCTTGGTTAAGAACCAAGGGGGTCTACATGCTGCAATGGTATAAAGTTGCTTGTTGGGAAATGTCTCACAAATCTCCTCACCTTATTTGTGCTTAAGATAGATTAATCTTGAGAGGTGGTCAGCCACCACATTATCACATCCCTTTTTGTCATGGATTTCTAGATGTGGTTTTACTTCTTTCTTTTGAAGAAGGTGATCACAGCATGATCTGTGTAAATAATCATTTTTGAACCAATGAGATAAGGTCTAAATTTGTTGAATGCAAAAACAATTGCCAACAACTCTTTCTCAGTAGTTGCATAGTTCTTTTGGGCTTCATCAATTAATTTACTAGCGTAATATATATAGTAGAATATTCTCTCCCTCCATTGTCCCAAAACTACTCCCACAACTAGATTACTAGCATCACACATAATTTCAAAAGAGAGATCCTAGCTAGGGGCAAGATGATGGGGCTAAGATTAGAGCTAATTTTATGGCATTGAATCCCTTCATACAACTGTCATCAAATTTAAACTCTATATCCTTTCCTAAAAGCCTGCACAGTGGTAAACTAATCTTCAAAAAATCTTTGATAAACCTTCTATAGAAACCTGCGTGCCCAAGGAAACTCCTAACTCCGTTCACATTGTTGGGAGGTGGTAACTTTTCAATCACCTCAATTTTAGCCTTATCTACCTCAATCCCCTTCTGAGATATAAGATGACTGAGTGATATCCCCTCTTCAACCATGAAGTGGCATTTTTCCCAGTTCAACATAAGGTTGGTGCCCTCACATTTTCTTAGAACTTTTCGTAAGTTAGCTAGACAATGGCCAAAGGACTTACCTACCTCTAAGAAATCATCCATAAAAATTTCTATAAATTCCCCTATCATATTAGAGAAAATATCCATCATGCAGCATTGGAAGGTGGCAGGTGCATTACACAAGCCAAAGGGCATCCTTCTAAAAGCAAATGTTCCATAGGGGAAAGTGAACGTTGTTTTCTCTTGGTCTTCCGGGGCTATCAAAATTTGGTTGTAACCCTAATAATCATCTATAAAATAGAAGTAAGGGTTTCCCGCCAACCAATCTAACATCTGATCAATGAACGATAAAGGATAATGGTCATTCCAGGTTGCCTTGTTCAGTATCTTATAGTCAATGCAGACTCTCCATCCTGTCACCTTTTGAGTTTGAATTAGTTCATTATTTTTATTGAGGACTACCGTTATTCCATTCTTCTTGGGCACCACATGAATTGGACTCACCCAAGGGCTGTCCAAAATAGAAAAGATTATCCCAGCATCCAAGAGCTTAATGATCCCCTTATGCACTACCTCCTTTATGTTTGGGTTAAGACGCCTTTGAGGTTCAATAGAGGGTTTAGAGTTTTCTTCTAATAGAATTCGGTGCATGCATAAAGTTGGACTAATCCCCATAAGATCTGCAATGCTCTCTCCTATTGCCCTCTTGTGCTCTCTCAACACCTCACACAATTGATCTTCCTAATTTTTGCTTAGCAAAGTAGAAATGATAATAGGAAGTGAGGTCCCTTCCCCTAAATAGACATATTTCAAATGGTTTGGCAATGGTTTTAGTTCTAGCTCAGGAGGTTCATCAATGGAAAGTTGAATTTTCTTTCATTCATGTACTAGTTCCTCTACCTTGCCTTCTTGATATATGATTTCCTTATATATCTCAAAATCTGATTTTTCTACTTTGCCTGACCTCAGCACCTTTTCTATCAAATTTATTTTCCAACATTTATCATTTGGCTTAACCGGGTGCCTCATCACATCATTTATATTGAATCTTACCTCTTCTCCCTCGTAGCGAATACTCAATTCCCCCTTATCAACATCTATCATAGTTTTGCCAGTAGCAAGGAATGGTCTTCCCAAAATTATAGGAATCTCTTGGTTTTCTTCTTCCATTTCTAAGACAATAAATTCAATAGGGGAAATAAACTTGTCAACTCTAACTAGACCATTTTCCAAGATTCCCATGGGGGTTTTCACGGATCTATCAGTTAGTTCAAGAAGAACTGATGTAGGTTTTAAGAAATTAATTCCCAATTTCTTAAAGATCTAGAATGGTATTAAATTTATTGAAGCCCATAAGTCACATAGAGCCTTTCGAAATGAGTGATTTCCTATAGTGCAAAGAATTGTGAAACTCCCCAGATCTTTACTTTTGGTGGGGATTTTCTACTAAGGAATGGCACTATATTCCTCAGTCAAGGCAACCATTTCTTTCTCATTTATCTTTATTTTCTTTGATAAGATGTCTTTCAAAATGGGAAAAGCCAGAGTTTAACAATGTCTTCAAAAATACCATTAAATCTGAATGTGTCACAAATCTCAAGGAAGTTGGAGATGTGTGAATTAGGATCCTCCTTGGCTAATCCATCGAATTAGTTATTTTGAACCATGCTAAGCATTGAGGGTTTGATTTCATAGTTATTTGCTTCTATAGTTGGTCTAGTAATTGCTTGAGGGGTACCTCTAACAGTAGGCAACACATAATCTCTTAACATTCTACCCCTAGGTTCTCCTAACAACTCTCTAGAATTTTATTTTATATTTACTCTTTGTGCTCTACCCCATTGTTCTCCTAATGGATTAGCTTCTAGATTATCCATAGCAACCTTGTTCCTATTCAGCAAGTGTTATTCTATTCTAGCTTTTAAGTAAGTTCTCTCAATTTTAGGATCAAACAAGATATCAGCATTTTCTCTCCTATTCATGTAGTTCTCAAATTCAACTAGACAAAACAATCATAGTAACTTAGATTTCCAATAGTTTAGTTCAGTAATTTCGTTTAAATAAATTCAATTTTCAGTAGTTCAAATATTCAACAATTCAATTTTAACAAATAGTTAGCACATATTTCAGCAATTTAAAATTTTAGGCACTAGTGAAACTAAATTAAAAATTTAAGTTACACTATAGTTAGCACAATATTATATAATTACAGAATATAAAAATATATGTAATTAAGCAAAGAAGCTAAATCACTATTTCCTTAAAGATTGTACTTAATACAAAACAAAAACTGTTCCTCGTCAACGGCGCCAAAAACTTGACAGATCTTAAATTCGTCTATGCGCGTGCATGCAAATATATGCGGTCTGAAGTAATAAGTGGAAGTTTAGTTTCAAGATTTATCATCCTTAGGGAATGTGGTTTTGATACTAAGCCTTATCCTCTTTCAATAATGTTTAGAAAATTTGTTTTTTTTGTTTTTGTCTTGGTTCCTAAATTTACCGTACAATGCACTTAAATGTAGATACTATGTGATTGAGAAGATAGAGTTGGGGGTTCATTTTGTGACTCGTAAGGACTTGGTGTTGTAATTAAGTCAATATAATTCATTAAGTTATTTTCTATGCCTAATCAATCAAGTGAACATTGCCTTCCTTAGATTAGTCCTCTAATTTCAGCAAGTTAAATCTAGTGCACAAGGAGAACACTCTAGGGTTCTTCTTCGGCACATAAATTCTCAAGAGATCATAATTTAATTGATTTTTACTACCTACGTCTAGGTTACAAAATCTTCCTTTTAGTTATCTTGACCTCACAAGCTTTGATTCCCATTGAGCAGCATCATGCGCTACACACGCAATTAACTAAGGCAGAGGATTCATCATGCACAACTAGACTATGTCAGATAATCCATGGTCTTCGATGATCTCTCCCTCCTTCTACTTTGCTGAGCCGGAGAGCATGATTGGAAAGGACTATGCTCACAAGCATCAACTTCTCGAATGAGCTTAAGGAGTGGTGCTAATGGGGCTTGAGAACTTTTCACATAGCCCTTAGCTCTATTGCACTAACTCTTTGCTCTAATCCAATTAGTGAGCATTTGAGTACAAGTCTTTCTTATATGAAGATTCTCATTTTATAATTGATTTAGCAATGATTTAAGAATTGATAATCATTCCAGGCATTCACATCAACATGTAGATAATGGAAATATTCATTTTAATATTTTTACTTAATGCACTCTTAACATACAACACTCTTATCCTTACTTAGCACATAACTACAGCCCAACCCTCTCCAAGGAGGGTTTAGCCTTCCATTATAGATTCAAGACAGATAGATACATACAAAGACAAGAACCTTGACATCGGTTCGACTATAAAAGATACAAGAAAAGGTCGAGAGAAAATACTAGGAATGTCACAAAGATTTCATTGGGTTCTCTGGATTTCTTCCTCTCCTTTCTCTTCCTTCCTCTAAGCTCCATGAAATTCTCTTATCTCTTGATCTTGCAAGGGTCTCCTGATCCTACTCCTTGGAGAGTTCTCCTTCTCTCTCTATTAGCAGCCTTCTTTAGGATTTCTAAATGTGGAAAAAATGGGAACCCCCTTTTAGTTTCAAAATACTATTTATAGGAATTCCTTCAGCCTTTTGCATAAATTTTATCTAACCCTTTCTCTTCGTAACAACCCAAGATTGTTACCTAGCTTAATTTTAGCTTAACCATATCTTAACTACATTCATCTAGCCATTAAAACCAAATCCTGAAAATTTGGAGCAATTCAGAGCTCGATCAATATTTCAGATTATTTTAATATTTAATTAATTAGAAAATTGAGGTATTTAATTTGACCTAGAAATCGAAATCTAACTTTGCTGTTGCGATCGTCACCCCCAAATTAGCTAGGGGTGATGTTTTGGACGCATTTGGGAGTCGTCGAATTTTTACAAATATTTTAATATAATTAAATGCGCCAAAAAATATAAAAATTAAATAATCGTCTGAATCAAATTCCTCACCCCCAAATTAGCTAGGGGCGAATTTTTAAGATTTTTCGGAGTATGTTTATTTAACCTGAATTTTTAATAAATAAAAAATTATGAATAATAATTAATTATTCTTTAATTTGCATTTATTTTCTCTTTCCTCCCTTGCAATTTTGGCTGGCCATTCCCCCCAATTTCTCCTATGCAAGAAACTTGAGGCCATCCCTCCCCTCTCCTCTTTGCCATGCCCTCCTTAGGCAAGCATGATGGCCCCTCACATCCTAGCTCCCTAGCTTATGATGGAGCCTCTCTCTCCCTCTCCTCCTTTAAAAGAGAAGCACTGCCCCTCCTTCACTTCTTTGCTACAAGAGCTAAAGCTTTCTCCCTTCCTCCATTTTTGTATCTTGTGCTGAAGAAGGAGCTCTCTTCCTCCAATGTCCTTGAAGAAAGCAAAGGATCCTTCTTCCTCCACTCCTTGCAAGGCTAAGGTACCCTTTTTTACTCTCCTTGTACCCATTTGCTCCTCTTCCTTTCCTAATTAATGTTGCTATAATGCTTGAATGTATCTTTAGAAACCCATAAGCATGTATGGAAGCTATTAAGGCTCTTTAAAGCATCACATTTCTTGAAAGAAAACTACTCTATTTTTCATCTATTCTGCACACCCTTGCATTTATCACCATTTTTTGTATAGTAAGGATGCTTTGTTCATGCCAATTTTGGTGTCAATAGAAAGGTATCGGAAATAACTTTCCATTGATATATAGCACCGCTCATGGAATGCTCTAGATTGGGAGTATTTGAGCTCGAAATGAGGCCTTTACGGGATTCACACTAGTAAAAATACCATCTAGCACTGCAGCACGTTGCAGCGCCCAAGTTGCAGAAACTGAACCGCTGCAGCATGCCAGAGCGCACTGTAGCGGGCTGCTGCATCATTTTGGGAAAATCATATAAAATCAGTTATTTAACTAATTGAACAGTAAATCGCAAGTGGACCGCTGCAGCGCGCCATAGCGTGCCACAGCGGGTTGCAACACCATCACAGGAAAACTTTATGAATTCAAAATAATAAATTAATTGAACAGTGTTTCCGCAAGTTAGTCCGCTCTAGTGCGCTACAGCGCACCGTAGTGATCGCCTTTCAAAAAATTAGGCACCGAGAATCGTCGTAGCACACCGCAGCATCTGAAAGTGCTGCTGCGCACCACAGCATTAAAAGTGCTGCAGCGCACCGCAGCGCGCCATAGCGCCCAGAAAATATGAAAATGTCCAGAAACGGCTGAAGTGGCCGAAACTTCACTGTTTTTGCATTTTAAGTTCCTAGGACCCTAGTGGGACTGAATTATCTTAGTTAATTTTGAGGATTCCATAAAATTATAAGTAAAAAATAAACTTTGAAAAATTGCCCCTTATGACATGTGCAAAAACCTGTTATGTGCCTTAAGGATTTTTGTGTCAAATGCTAAATAGTAGAACCCTTGAATGCTTGTATTGAATAAGTATATCTTAATAACCAAATGGCATGAAACCTAAGTCTTTTAGATTTGTAATCAAGTGCTAATCCCTTTATTTTGATTTAGAATTTGGTTAGCCTAGATTACCTTTTATTCTGTCTTCTTTACATTTATATGATTTCATGATATTAGGATGTATGTTAGAAAACTCTAAGCATTTATTTGGACACCTAATTGTGTGTGATTGACATTTAACTACAATTTAACATAAGAATATTAATAACTTGATTAAGAAGATGATACTTAATCTAAATCTAAAATTTGACATTAATAATACACTAATAATACATTAATTTATCTTTTACCTTTAAATTAACCTTTGGTCTTAATGGTAGAAAGGTTAGGGATTAAACCCTAACTTGTCTTAATTAAGATCTAAACCTTAATCACTTAATCAATTAACTTGATTGAAAGATAATTTAATTAATATTAATGTAATAATGCATCTGATTTAGTATTGATCTTAAATTATTGAATTAAAAGTGTTAAGGTTAATATTAAATCTGTGTAATTGAACCATATGAATCTAAACTTTAGATCTTTGATTTTCTCTTATATTAGACTATTAGCATAAAATAGATATTAAAATTATAATGATTTATGAAATGATCTAACTCTAATAAGATCTTTGATTTTATCCCATAATTGTAGAATAGAAAAGGATCTGATGAATTCTAATCACCAGATCTGATCAGTTGAATGTTAACTTAAGAAGTAGAAAAGTGAGATCTTAAGGG
Source organism: Gastrodia elata (assembly GCA_016760335.1). NCBI lineage: Eukaryota > Viridiplantae > Streptophyta > Magnoliopsida > Asparagales > Orchidaceae > Gastrodia > Gastrodia elata. The sequence continues at coordinate 1,448,390 of CM028685.1, forward strand.
TCTTGCTTAGGATCGTTCTTGAAATGTTTAAAGACCTTAATTATTGATGCATTGAGGTAGGAAGAACTCTTGTAACTTATTGAGGTAGGAAACTTAGATGGTCCTTCATAACTTTAGAAGATGAACTTGATACCTTGTGGTATGAACCACCTAAAGCAGTTAGATTGGAACTTCTCCCTTGTGCTAGAACGCACTCATTTAGAGTATGGATTAATAGCTTTGATAAATCCTTGTTGATTAATTAGAGTTATCTGAACTCAGATTATTGGTTGGTGTAGTATGGTATACCCATAGTACTGGATTACTTCAATAGTATTCAGGATTGGTTGATTCACTCCAATGTGGACTTATGAACAAGTGCTATCCCGAGAGATTAGACGAATACAGTCCCGTTATAGTAAATCTTTCAAGACTAAGAGTGTTATAAATAGGGACTCATTCCTTAGTTTGATTAAAATACAAATTGCTATTGGGTGATGCCTCCTAGCGAAGATCACTTCAATAGGTGTGGCTTAAACAAACTAAGTAATTCAAGTCACCTTTCCTAAAACACTAAGTGTGATTGTGAGTTGGGCATCTTAACGACTTAGCTTGAGATACAAATTGCCATCGGGTGATGCCTCCTATCGAAGATCTCTTCATTAGGGTGGCTTAATCAAACTAAGTGTTAAGAACCACATTTCCTACAAATATGCTAAATATGTGTATACAGTCTTCATATCTAATGATTTTTAAGTAAACTCTCAACTTTAAACAATTATTGAGATTAGGATTTAGAAGTCAAAATCCTCTTAGCAGGATTCTGAACAATGGAGACCTTAAATTCATTATCAAATTTCAAAACATTTCCTGGATTTTATCTCCTATAGCTTAGAAGCATGAGCATGAGCATAACCATGAGGTTGAGTATCAGTAATGATGTATGAGTATCAGTGATGATTTATGGGTTACAAAATATTGCATACATTGTCTGGGGAATTTCAGGATGCATCGGCATCGCAGTTCCCAATTGGATGTATGTAGACATTGGACCCTACGATTCATAGCAGTTCAATGATATTTCTGTTACATGTCAGTGGCATACAGTATTGTGGATTATTCAGATGCACAATTTTAGTGGCATACAACATAATTTTACAAATCATTACTCAGTTTCAGATCCAAAACTATTTTTGGCTTACTTTCAATATTCAGTTTATAGTTCAGTTTTTTCTTTTCTTTACTACAATTTCATACATTTTTATTCAGTTACCTTTACAAATTTTCTGCAGATTTACTTATATTATGTAAATGTTAAATGAATTACTAGAATTTCTTAGATTATTTTTGATGTGTTAAACTTATTGTCTAACACGGGGTACTTTTGGGATCTGGCAATTTGCTAGTCTTGAGCATTATATTGAGCCAAGTCAGGAGGACACCTAGGAGATTCAGGAGGAGCCTATGGAGCACTAGTGGACTCTTCTTCAGCTTTACTTTTCTGCTTAGTTTATTCCAGTTCAGTACTTAGTGTTATTTCTGTGTATCAGAAAAATATTTGTAATAATTCTAGATGTATTTTATTTTCATTTCTAAGATGAATGTTTTTATACAGCTTCTATGATGAATGTTTCTGGATATTTGCTTTAAGCTTTCGCACTCTGCTATATACTGCTTATACTTAGTATTGTGATCTAATCAGTATATTGGAAATGTTGATATCTTATACATAAATTAGATTCCTTTTGTATTCTAAATCCAATGTATGTTATTATCTAATACTTAGGATAAGGATACTACTCTTATCGTAAGTATTAGCTCTCAACCCTCCTTGAGGTTGAGTCAGCATCCCTTCAGATGGGTTTGGTGTTTTTGCTATTTCGGGGAGACGAGTTATTCCTCCCCGAGTAGCGCGTCGCTCTACCGCCAAACTGATTACACTTATCTTTTGAGCGCGGCGATGGGGCGGGGCGCTACAGTCTTCCTTAAATTCATGCACAACCATTTAATATTATCCTTTATTCCTCTTGGATACAGTAAGATTTATTGCTTTTGCATGTTCCAAATGGCTGGGGAAGGCCAAAGGCTTAATTTTTATGCCTTTCCTATTGTGTCATTAATGCCTTGACTTGGGAAAAACTGTGTTGGGCGCTCTGGCGCGCTGTAGTGGTTGTATCTGATTCTACTATTCAAGGCTCCATACATGATGTTTACTTGGAATCCATCATGGTGCACTATGGTAGCCTTGTTTGAAACACTATTCCGCTGCAATGCCCTGTGGCAAGTAGAATTAATTCGGTTTATCGCTACGGCGCATTGTGGTGGTTTGAGTTTCGAAAACATGAAACTACCACTGTTAAATTTATTCATATAAGTTTATATAAACAATCTAAAATGCCGATGTGGCGCCTTTAGATGGGCTACAGCAGATTTGGTCCCAGGTCTGCGTAAATTTTTATAAGCCATAGCGCGTTGTGGCGCACTTGGAGCACGCTATAGCATTCAAAAGTTCAAAATCATGGAGTCAGCATTGTTCAATTAGTTCATAGAATGTTTAAATATTTTTTTGGGAAATGATGTCATGGTGCACTGTAGTGGTTCTACTTTTAGGCTTGCAAGTATGCTCCAGGTGTGCTCTAATCAATAGACCTATTGCCCGCTGTGGCTCACTATTGTGCGTCACAGTTGTTTTCTTCCATAAATTTCTTTTCTTCTCTAGAATTGACTCTTCTCTTTTTTTACCTAAAAATGATAATATTCAAATTAAAGTATGCTTGTTCATGTGCTGTTTTGAATTTCTAAATCCCTTATTTTGCTATAAATCATAGATTTATCACTTCATATGAGGCCTTATATGATAGGAACTGCAACACTCCATTAGCCTGATTTGAAGTGGGAAGTGTGCAATTGTATGGGTCTAAATTAGTGGAAGAAACCAATAAGAAGATTTAGCAAATTCAACAAAGGATCCGTACTGCTCAAGATCATCAAAGTTAGTACCATGATTTGCATCATTGACCCATAGAATTCAGTGCTGGAGATTTTTCATAGCAAAAGGTCCAATGAAGGGAGTCTTTAGATTTGGCATATCTGGGAAACTCAGTCCTCGCTATGTCGGTTCATTTGAGGTAACCAATAAAATTGGGTCGTTTGCCTACAAGTTGAAATTTCCACATGACTTTGCAGCTGTTCAAAATGTATTCCACGTATCATCGTTGAGTAAATGCCTCAGAGATCCCTCTCATTTAATTCAATTTTTAGAAGTTCAAATTCAGCCAGATTTGTCATATGCTAAAGTGCCAATTCAAATCTTGGGCTGAGATCGAAAGCAATTGAGAAGTCGCTTTATTGATTTGGTCAAGATTCAGTGGAAGAATTGTTTGTACAATGAAGCTACTTGAGAAAAAGAGGCAGATAGGCATCAAAAATATTCAAATCTCCTTAACCAATGTGCTTCCATAACTCTTTATCATTCAATTCTTCTTCTGTTATCTTGCCTTGTACTTCCCACTTAAGTGATGTTGAGGATGATATTATTTTTCAGTGGTGGAGTCTGTAATAACCCAAATAGTTACCCTAATCAATTAGGACTAATTCTGATCTTAGTGCATTAATTAAGTCATTAGGAGTTCAGCACCAAGATCTAGTCCAAATCAGGAGTCAAATGGATCAAATCCTTATTTTGGAAAATTCAGAAATCCTAAAATTTGACCTATTTATTTTGACCTCAAATAAAAAATTAGACTTCACCATTGTGCTCATTGCCCCCAAATTAGCTACAGGTGATGTTTTGGTGACAATCAGAAGTCGTAAAAAATTTGTTGAATATTTTAATAATATTTAAATACCCAAAAATTAGGAAAATTAAATACTCCTCAAAACCAAAATCCAACCTCATCATTGCATTTCTCACCCCTTAATTAGCTAGGGTGAATATTTGGAAAATTTTGGGAGTTACTTAGTTAATTAAAATTAATCAATAGAATCACTATTTAAATTATTAAATTAATTAAGTTATTATTTAAGATATTAATATTAAAAAGAAATCGTGATGCCAGAATTTTCCAATGCCATCGGCTTAATATGGCGTGCACTGTCAGTCCTAGCCGTCTGATCAGAAGGCTGATCATAGCCGTCTGATCTGGATCAGACTGCGTGGAGCCATCTTCTCCCTCGCCCACGTCGCTGCTTATCGCTCATAGACACGCGACAGTTTGCCGCTGCCGCTGCCCAACCACAGCCTTTCAGTCCTCGACGAGTCCGCCTAAGACCCATTAAGGCCCTCTCCCATGCAAAGAACCACTCTGATTTGCGTTCAAGACCTCATGAGCCGTCGCAGACCTTCTTCCCCCGAGCCCTATTTTTCGACCATCCATTTCTCAGGTACACCATTCTCCTCTGCTTCCTCTTCGATTGATCAGCTTTCAATGCAGATCTCTATTTTATCATATGGATTACACTAATGTTGCGACTGATTGAGGTATCATCGGTTCGATTGATCACATTTTAGAACTCGTCTGCAGTGGAAACTGTTAGGACTCGTATGGGTTAGCCTAAGGTTCACATTTGAAGCTCAGTCGAAGTAACTCTCAGGTTTGTTTAGCCCTGGTTGAGTAGGTCTCAGCGAAACCCACACATGGCCGTCCGGGATCATCCCGGCCGTCACCGGGACCCACTCGAGGTGACCCGTGCCTTTAAGGATCCGCTGCGTGTTCTGTGGGATCCGCCTGCTGTTGTCTCATCCATTCAGAGTGCGCCATGTGAATGCATGGGTCCCGCCACCATTTTAAATTATTTTAATTAATCTATTTTATATTATTTAATAATTCAGTAATGATTATATTAAAATAGTTAGAATTAAATTAAAAACAATAAGGTTTTAATTAATTTAATTTGCATAAATTGAATTAATTAAATTCTAGATACTTTAAACCCTCATAACTATTAATCCATAAATCCAAATATATTAAATATATATCTTTTCTTGCTCAGAAAAATATGAGAATTATTATGGTAGTATTAATTTTCATGTTCGACACCTATTTAACTTAGTGACATTTTAGGAACTCCCTCACATATACCAAAACTTCCCTTGGCCATAACATTGCACACACTCACCCAAATATTGTCAATATGGGTTTTAAAATAATTAGGTGAGTGTCTAGTTTGCCCTAATGGTGTTAAATTTGCTGAAGGATAGCTAGTGTGACTATTCACTTTTGGGTACCTTCCCTAATTACCCTTAAAACCTTAGAAATTTAATTGTCCATAACTTGGGCAATTGGACTCCAAATTAGGTCATTCAAAATGCAAGCTAGATCAAAAAAACACCTCTAACAGTAAATTGAAATAAAATTAGGGCTTTGATAACTAAAAACCCTAATATGCCATTATTACTCCTAACCCTAATTAGGTCAAAACTTGACCAATTGAGGTCCAATTTGGGTCTACTCCCAATTAAAATACTTAATGTGATATAGGGAAGCTATTGCCACTGAGTTGCTTAATTTGGACATCAACTGGAAAAGTTAGATTTTGGACCCCTCTTAAATCATAGAAATTACACATTTATCCTCTAAACTTTGAATCATCATAACTCAACTAATTGACACCAGAATTCCATGTTCTTGGACTCTATGAAATCCTTGAACAACAAAATAATAAACTATGCAAATTTTTAAAGTTCACTAAGTGAAATTACTGAATTGCCCCTTTAGGTTAAAATCCTTTGTTTGGACCTATAGGACTCAATTCTTATTCAAATTTGGTGTACTTACTATCTACCTTCATGTTAGATAGTAAGGAATCATTTGGTGTTAAGAAAATCCAATTTGGAACCCTAATGAAAAAGTAGTTTTTTGGACCCTAAAGTAGGGGCAAAATGGTCATTTAGCACAAAATGGTCATTTCGCGCAAAATTTAGGTTAAGTGCCCTTAACCTATAAAATATCATTTAAATCATTAAAATAAGTAATATAATTGATTTAGAATCAATTTAAGTCATAAATCTCTCAATTTGAATAAATTTGATAAAAATTCTAAGTTAGGCTTTAAATTTCCCTAAGTAAGGAAAATATACTTTATTTAGCTAAAATCTATCATTAACTCTTTTAATTGAACAAAAAAAACAAATGAAATTAAATTGAAATAAATTCAATCAACTCTCTAAATTTTCCCCAAGTCATTCCATTAGGAGTCTATTAGAAATCTTTGCTTCACTTTTGGATCTTTTCCTTAAGAGTAGGAATATATATTAGGTTAAATTTCATTTATTGAATAAAGTGGGTTATTCAATAATGGAACCTTGGTTTTATAAACTTCTAGATTTTATATTTTAATTGTGATTATTTTATCTCTCAACTTTAGATTAAGAATACCAGATTCATTCTATTATGCTTAATTTTGCTTAATAGGATTTGCCTTAATCATTAGTGCACTAATAAAACTAAAACCCTAGATCCTTAGGCTTTATCTTTGGATTATGTGATTAACTCTAATTTTTGGTATTTTATCCATAATCCCTAGTGTAATAGATCTTGATCAAATCTTAGCTTAGAAGATTTGAATTCATCAATTAGGATGTAATAATTTATTATTTAAATTGCAGTCAATTCTGATTGAATTAAATTAGAACCTGATCAGTTCTAATTACTTTTTACTTATAAGGCCGTGCTTTTAAGTTACACTCAATAGTAGGAATTGGAGATACTGAGCTTATGTAACTTGGAATAATTAGAATGGTTAATTAATTAACAGATGATGTCACCTAATGTAGTAGAGTCCCTTGCTCACTATTGATATATTTGTGCTTTTGCATTCCTTGTATTTTGTGCCTTAAACATTAAACATGACATATAAGATAGTATTGTGCATGAAATGAAAACTTAAAATAATGAGAATAACATTTGCATTGGAATCAGCATTTATGTTGATTAGGGCACATTTTACCCCAATGGATAGGGGTAAGGAGAAATAAGGGATAGCTTAGCATTACTTATTGATGAATGTTGTGTTAAGTGTGGAACCAAAAAAGTCTTGCAGACGTGCTTGACTCCTCAGCTGCTTCTTAACATGTTCACAAGAGAAAAAGTAAAATAAATAAAATTCACTGTATTTGTATTTTTTGCCTCCTCAGTACTGTACTATTCTATTATGCCCTAGCCCTAAAAGGCTTTCGCAATTTCTATTCTGTCCTAGCCCAGAAAAGCTTTGGGAATATGTTGGGCCCAATTGGCCAATTTCTAATATAGCAGTTTATACATACCTATTTTCTGTTTACCGTTCTTCTGATGCATGTTACTTCAGTCAACTTTATTTTACTTTACCTACTTACTTAGTTTTAGGATGTTAGTTTCTGTTATTGCTTACTATACATATCAAAATCAGATTGCTTATTTTAAATTATATATGTCATATGATCATCAACATATTTAGAATTAGTCTTTCTTTCAGTACTTTTCTTATTGTAATTATATATGTATGCCATGCCTTCTCTTAGCTTATTTTATTGAAATATGCCTTTTTTCTCATTATTTCTTAGTTATAAATGCTATTATTTATTACTTATCATTTTCTTTGTATGCTTGATGCTCCTATGCTAGTATATTTAATTTAGCTTAAAGTAAATGGTGACATTAATAAACTTATGAAAAATTATCAGCCTAAAATGTACTTAGACAATTATATAATAAGATTTTTCAATTCTTGGCTGGGGCCCTGGCATTGTGAAGCCGACAATGTCAGAATCGTATCATTTTGAGGAGCTCGCGCTTGAAGAGGAGCCATTCTTAGAGGAGGAGCAGTCAGGTGAAGCTGAAGTTAATTAGTACTGTTTTCTTTATTGTGAGGATGAGTGATTTACTATTTATTTCATCTCAAACTTATTTAAAATGCTGTAATAATATAGGTACCTTTAGCTATTTGTTTTTACTAAAATGTTTATTTTGAGCCGTATGTTATACTTTCGTTATGTATTATTGTAAATTAGATGTACTATTTACTTACTTTGCTTCCGCACTCTGAGTTTGTATTTACTTAGTGATTGATTCATGTTATATATATTCTGAGCATATCTCTCCCTTATTAGTGGATTGTGGATTATACCTAATCCAATGATAAGTGAGGGATTTGTTAGAGTGGCACACCTCCCCTTGGCTTAGTCTTGTGGATTGAGGGGTGGGGCACCACAGAGATATTTCATGGGACCTTTCCCTATGTCTAAATCAAGCAATTACATTTTAGTGGCGGTCAAATATGTATCAAAATGGGTGGAGGTAGTTGCCTGTGCAAACAACGATTCAAAAGGTATAATAAAATTTCTTAAGAAAAATCTACTATCTAGGTTTTGTATCTTTAGAGTATTGATAAGTGATGGCAGGAAACATTTCTACAACAAACATCTTGAAAATATACTAAAGAACTATGGGGTAAAACACAAGGTAGGGACTGCATATCATCCCCAAACGAGTGGCCAAGTTGAGATGTCAAAAGAGAGCTAAAGCAGATCCTAGAAAAAATTGTAAGTCAAAATGGAAAAGATTGGTCTTTAAAAATACACGATGCACTTTGGGCTTATAGGTTCTCTTTCAAAACTCTATTAGGAATGTCCCCATACAAGCTGATGTATGGAAAGTCCTGTCATTTACCTGTTGAACTAGAACATCATGCTTTTTGGGCCATTAAAAAGTTGATCTTTGATTTGAAACAACCAGGGAAACAAAGGATACTGCAACTAAGTGAACTAGAAGAAATTAGACTAAATGCATATGAGATTGCTAGAATTTACAAGGATAAAACAAAAAAATGGCATGATAAATTATTAAAGCTAAAAAACTTTAAACCGGGTATGATGGTTCTTTTATTCATCTCTAGGATGAGATTGTTTCTAGGAAAGCTGAAATTAATGTCGTCGGAACCTTGTATAATTGTCAAGATCCATTCACATGGTGCCATGGAAGTGGCTTCAAGAGATTGTACATTTAAATTGAATGGTTAACGACTAAGACCTTATTTTTAGCAAGAAAGCATGCTAGAAAAGAAGAACATAAAATGGAAGGAGTCACATAGTTAATGTTATCAAGGTCAGGCTATAGACGCTAAATCAAGCGCTACTGGTTATTTTATGTTTCTTTTTGTTATTTTCTTAATTTTCTTTGTATTTTTGCTTATATTTAATGAATCGTAGTGAATATCATTCCCCCCATTTTCTTATTGCTTGCTGAATTCTCAAATCTCGAATTATCTTTTCTGAATTTTAATGCACACAATTTAATTGTTATGGAACATGTGAAAAATTTTAGCATTTTGAAATACTTAATAAAAGGAGAACATTTGACATGAAATAGTTCTGAAATGTTCCATGTCGATGGGCTTACTCTCCAATCACTCTAGTTTCCATTAGAAATACATGATGCTTTAATCTAAGTGTGGGGGTGGGGAACTAAGGACGTTAATTTAGAGGAGAAAGAAATTGTGAAATAAAGAATGTGATAGGCTTCTATAAGACTTACTAAACACAATGAATAATTTAAGGGGATGAAAAAAAATTGTCTCCCCCTTGAACTGAATGTATAAAGAAAATCCAGGGATGAAGAAAATATCTCTCCCACATGAATTGAAAAAACTGAGAAAAATAGGATGAAGAAAAACATCCTTTTTGAAAAGAACATTCATTGATGTTTATAAGAAGAAGTGCCTATGGCACCAACAAATTCTAAAGCACCAGATATTAACTTTTCTAAATTAAGAAAATCTAGAAACCACCCCAGGAATATATGAGTTGAGCATCATACATTTAGCAAGAAGGAAAATTTAGTAGTGAAAAAAGAGGAAGCAACTTAGATGGGACTATTGGAATTGTTGTTTCGCTAATCTCAATCTTAAGTCAAATCATAAATGTCAAAAAATTTTACACTCATACTTTTTAATAGTGCAACATAAAGAAATCCAAAAAATTCAATTTTTGTGCTTACTCGAGGACGAGCAAGAAATTAAGTGTGGAGGTGTGATAAATTTAAGATTTAAAGTAAATTAGATTAATAAAAACAATACTTTTCTATAAGAATTGTATACTTTGATGTGCTTACGATATTTTCAGGACAAAAGAGGAGCAAAATTAAACATTGGACTGAATTCTGAAATTCTAAAAAAAAACTGCTGCAGTGTGCCCTGGCGCGCCACTGCGTGCTATAGCGGACCATGACAGAGAGCGCCGCGCTACCGCATGCTGCAGCGATCACAAGATAGAGACTCTATTGCTACCATACACTACAGCAGAAGTTCAACATATCGACACTCTTACTTGATCCATAGGCCTCGCTACAGCATGTTGTAGCGGTCTCGAGACAGAGAATCTGGCACTACCGCGCGCTGTATCAAAAATCAGATAGAAACTCTGGCGCTAATGTGCACCACAACAGAACTGCATGTTGCCTAGACTTAATGTAACTTTGAAACATTGATGCTACCGTGCACTGCAGCGATTTTGAGATAGAGACTCTAACACTGCCGCGCATCGTAGCGATCTCAAAACTGAGTCACGAGTGCTACCGCATGCCGTAGCGCCCATCGTAAAATCTGCCAATCAACAACATTCTAAGCAACATAGGGGAGAGCAAAGGCCTGATTTAATTCTCTTCCCACAACAAAAACATAAAAACCAACAACTGAAATACTTCATTTTATAGAGAATAAAGGAATAAATCAATTAAGGAAAACACAACTTTCTAAGTAGAGAGTTAATGGGTGAATTAATATTGAAACAGCTGGAAGGAGTTTATAAAAGGGAGAATTGAAGATTAAATAAAAGTTCCTAATTTTGGTTAAGAAAATAAATATTTTATACCAACTCCTGCAAGACATAAAGAAGGAGAGTTCCACCCTATCCTATGGAAGGAAAATGTTGTGCTTTGAAGGAGATAAGACATAGTACAAGATGCGAGAAAGGAGATAAATGAGAAGGGAAGACAAGCTGGTGAACGCAACATTAGTTCCCTATATCGTATTACCATCTAACTTATCATCTTTCTTCTAAAAGCCATGCAAGGGCTTTTTAGTTCTTGTAAATGTTTTTGTCTTTTCTTATTAATGGCAGCCTACACCCTCCTTGGGAAGGGTTGGGCGTAGGTATGTAACGAATTAATAAAATAGAAAGTGTTGTACTCTCAAATTGTCAATGAATGTATTTTTATCTTTGATTTAAATTCTATGATGAATGAACTAGATTAGCAAATATTAATATGAGAATATCATGATAAACAGATGGATTTAGATTTGTGAAAATCATTGAGCTCTTAATTCACTAAGAGCCAAAGGTTTACATGTTGAGTGACCTCACCACTAATATCAGTGACAATATTAGTTGTGCGATAATGGCCAATGCAACCCCATCATTCTAAGTGGATTATTTGAGCCATGAATATTTAATAATCTCTGAGCTCCATTGCTCACCTTCAGTTTATGCATGAAGTGGGTGCATAACGATAATTACTGCATGACATCCTACTGAGCTGAGAAGTAGATGCATGTGATGCCAAGAGCCACTAGTTGAGCTCCATAACTCATTTTAGGTTTATGCGAAGAAGAAGATGCATTTTGTGCTTAGGGTGATGCGACATAGCCCATGTAACCTAATGAATCATCTCTTTGGCAAAACATAAAATTGATGCATGTGAGCCATTAGTGAAATTGAGTTCATGTGATTGCAAAACTCAATTTGTAGATTTCATGACATAGACATAAGCATTGAATTCAATCACTAAAAATCACATGAAAACCTTAGTGCCATGATTGAGCTTTTCCAGGCTCATCTTTGAGCACTAGGTTAGACCTAGTCAATTTGGGGGACACCTCAAAAATGATTATGTCTCTTGATTAGGATAAAGAGTTCATTTCATTTAATACTAAATTGATAATGAAGAGTACTTACATGAATTTTTGATAAGTTGAATGTTGAAACCAAACTCTCCCTATTTTTTGTAAGAGTAGTTTTTGATAAAAGAAACTTTAATTGCTAAAACTAGGACTAATTTATCAACAAAACTCAAATCATCATCTAAACATTAGTAAATTCTAGTACACTTTAGTTACAAAACCAATACCGTTCCTAAAGGATGATAAAACCTCAGGATCTCACCATCCTAAATATTACTTCATACCACGTGCACTTGCATGTAAGTGCAGATGTGCAAAAATAATCTGTCAATTTTTTGGCGCCGTTGTCGAGGAACGGCTTAACGGTTTTGTATTGAAGATAACTAGATAGTGGCTAATGATTTAAGTTTTTCATTTATTTACAGCATATATTTTCATATTTTTGTGATTACATTTTTTATACTCTTAGTTTTATTTTATTCTATTAATTGCTATTGCTGTGAACTGCACTATCTTAAGTAGAAATTTAGGTTACATGAATAAAAGAGATTGTTCAAACTTTCTCTTTGATCTCAAAATAGAAAGAACCTGCTTAAGATCTAGGAGAGAGCAATTAATCTTAAATCAAACTCAATTAGAAATGGATAATGTGGATGCCAATCCAGTGGGAGGAGTAGGAGAGCAAAGGGATAGAGCCTTAAGAGATTATGCTTTACCCACTGTAAGGGGTATACCTAATGTTATAGTAAGACCACACATAGAAGCTAACAACTTTGAAATAAAGCCATCAACCCTAAATATGGTTCAAAATAGTTAGTTTGGGGGGTTATTAATTGAGGATCCAAACTCGCACATCTCCAATATTTTGGAGATTTGTGACATTTAGGTATAATGGTGTCAGTGATAATGCTATTAGACTTTGGCTATTCCATTTCTCACTGAGAGACCGAGAAAAAAGCTAGCTCAGTTCTCTACCTAGAGACTCTATTCGCACTTGGGACAATTTGTCTAAGAAATTCTAAGCCAAATATTTCCCACCTGCAAAGACAGCTAGGTTGAGAATTGAGATAACCAACTTTTTCCAGCATGAGGGGGGAACACCTTATGTTAGTGGGAATGATTCAAGGAGTGCCTGAGGCACTATCCTCATCATGGGTTCCTGCAGTGGATACAAGTGTTGATGTTCTATAATAGACTAAATGAACCCACTAGAACCCTAATTGATATAGTTCATGGAATGTCTCTGAGTAGGAAAACCCAGGAAGAAGCCTACAATCTATTAGAAGAGATAGCAAACAATGCATACCAATGGCCCACTAAAAGGCTTAACACTAAAAAAAATGAATGCAATTTGTTATATGATTCTCCAAAAGTTGTTGAACTTCAAAATAAGATTTCCCAACACAACACAACAGGGATTGAGTGTTTACATGCTCATCTTTGAGCACTATGTTAGACCTAGTGAATTAGGGGGACACCTAAGAAAAGATTATGTCTCTCGATTATAATAAAGAGTTCATAACATTTAATACTAAATTGATATCTATGATTACTTACATGAATTCTTGATAAGTTGCTTGTTGAAACCTAACTCTCTCTATTTTCTCTAAAAGTAGTTTCTGATAAAAGAAACTTTGCTTGCTAAGAATATAACCAAATTATCAAGAAAACTCAAATCATCATTTAAACATTATTAAATTCTAGTACACTTTAATAAAAAAATTAATAAAGTTCCTAGAGGATAATAAAATCTTGGGATCTCACCATCCTAAATATTACTTAGGATGACGTGCACTTGCATGTAACTGCAAATGTACAAAAATAGTCTGTCAGTTCTTTTTCCTACTTAGAGTGAATCTTAAGCCAAACAATCCATTTGTTCCTATCGACAAGATAAGGGCATCCAATTCTTCATCTGCTGAACTTATTAAGATCTTAGTAAAGTTGATGAAAATTCTCATTGAAACTCAGACCCAAGTAGCTCAAAGAGATCTTGAACCTCTTCCTCCTTAAATAATCCATGTTAAACCTTAACCCACACCAAGCCCAATGGTTACCAAGTTTCTTGATGCTTTCCTTAGACTCGGTCCTCCAACTTTCAATGGATCTTCTTTCCCTATAAAAGCAACCAACTAGATTAAAGTCATCAAGTTAACGTCCTATTTTGCTAGGGTTGATGTTGAAAACATTACTTGGGAAAATTTTGAGAAAGTCTTTAGAATGGAATTTTAATATCCCTAGTAATGTTACCCATTACTGGGTAGCCCAATTAGCTTATTCACACTAGTGCACTTATAATGGCATCAGAAGCCTACAATTAAATTTTGGTGTGATTTGGAGATCGTTCATTTTTCAATGAATATTTTGAGTATTTTAAATAACCTAAAAATTACCTAATTTAATTTGACCTCCAAATAAAAATTGGAGTTCTCCATTGAACTCCTCACCTTTAAATTAACTATAGCTGATATTATGGAAATTTTTGAAAGTAATCAAAATTTCCATGAATATTTTAATATATTTAAGTGCTCAAAAATTAACATTATTAGATTTATCTTCGATTTAAAATCTAACTTCATTTTTGAGTTCCTCATCCACAGTTTAATGAAGGGTGAATTTTTATGATCTTTTGAAGATCATTTGGTTATTTAATTTTAATTTAAAAAGGGTTTAATTAATATTTAATTAACATAATTTAAATAACTAATATTTTAATTTAGGCATAACAACTAATAACAAATTGGGACAATCGCGTGGATCGATCTAGGTTGTTGCGTGCTACTATTGGGATGATCAGACAATGCATGCGTCATCCATTTGTTCTGACTGTCGGATCAGCATTATGATCTAACGATCGAGAACCTTTCCCTGTACATCTTCCACCTGAGCCAAGGTCATGTCCTGCTTCTCACAGAGGCATAAGAATCATACGCATTGATTGTTCTCTCTTGGCCTTAGGCTCCTAATGACTCTAGGTTCCTTCCCATTTAACTCCTTACCTCAATTCCCCTCTGCGGTAAGCTTGAGAAGGCTTAGGAGGGCTGCTGCTGATGGATCAACAATCTGACCTAACATTAGATTCAGTTGAAGATGAAGTATAGGTACACTCAATTCTCCTCCAGTCATTACTGACAGCTTGCTTAAATAGTATACCCTAACTCTAATTAATTTAAATATTAATTAATAATATCAATTATTATTTGCTTCATAACAATAATTATACCCTTCCAAATATAGCAAGATTATACACCATTTTGAATAGAAAAACAAAAGGAATAATAATATGAAATTAAATTTAGGATTAGATGGGTAATTTTACTAATAACTTTTGAATTGTAATTAGGCATCCTAAAAATACAAATTTGGCCAATGATGTTTCAATTGAACCTATTTATTATCATTTCCTACTTGTAATGTGAAGATTCTAAATTTGATGATCTTACTTTGATTAGACATCATTAGGAGAAATTGGAATTATGGCACCTCTAATCTTCATTAAATGAATTTTTCATTAACTTCAGCTTGCATAATCTTGGTCATTTACCCTAGGATAGCAAATATATATTCCAAATTGGATCCATAGGACACATTAGGAAGTGATCCTTATCTATGGATATTCTAGGTAGACACTTAGAGAGTAGCTTAGCAAACATGAATTTAAACTATCAATAATAGAAGAGATAGTGTATATTTAAACCCTAAAATTGATTGATCGCCTAATATTGAGTAGTGAACCTAGATTGACAAATAGTAAATACATGTTTGTTCTCACATGCAAGTGTACGTGGTCCAAAGTAATAAGTTCGAACGGTTAGTTCTGGATTTATATCATCAACAAGAAATGGTGGTTTTGATACTAAGCTCTATCTTCTTTTAAAAATGTTTAGAATAATCATTGTTTGTTGTTTTAGTTTAATTCCTTAATTAACAATACAAAGCACTTAAACTAAAATACTATATGATTAAGAAGAGAGAGTTGGGGGTTCGTTATGTGACTCGTAAGGACTTGGTGTTATAATTATTATCATTGCAATATGTATAATGATTTTTCTATGCCTAATCAATCAAGTGAACTTTGCCTTCCTCAGATTGGTCCTCTAATTTCAACAAGTTCAAATTTAGTGCACTAGGAGAACACTCTAGGGGTTCTACCTCAGCACATATATTTTTATGAAATCATAAATAATTTAATTTTTATTTCCTACATCTAGGTTACCAAAATATTTATTTTGTTCATTGATCTCACAAGCTTTGATTCCCACCAATCAGCACCATGCTCAGCTCTATTGCCCTCACTCCTTTCTCTATTCTAATTAGTGAGAGCGCAAGCCTTTTCATAAAGATTTATATTTGATAAACATTTGAGGTATTTAAATTGAAACATAAGAATAACTAAACATTAAACTTAGATTTTATTTATTGCAACTTCAACATACAACACCATACTCCTTACTCAACACATAAATTCAGCCCAACCCTCTCCAAGGAGAGTTTAGCCTTCCATTACAGATTCAATATAGCAAGAGATATAAAAGAACATGAACCTTGACATTGGTTGACAGATAAATAAATGAAGATAGGGATGAATAATGATACTAGGAATAGTCTTGAATTTCTGGGGTTCTTTTGGTTCTTCTCTTTCCTTCTCTTTCTTTCTCCACATTCCTCTGCTTCTTCGCTTTTTAGTTATTTATTCAATTTAGGATGTTAATGTAAAATTCTTATGTCACTAAATATTGCCTTAAGTTGGGGTGTTTTTTAGAATTCCAACCACTACTATCTTCTTAATTCAGGTTCCAAGCTCTTGTTATGTTCTAATTTCCAAACTCAAATGGTTGATGCTTATTCTTTATTAAGGGGTGGGTAATTACTTAAGATTTTCAACTCTAGCTAGGCATTGGTGAGTGACAAGAGTTTTGTGCCATATGTGCTCCTTCTTATGAATCACAAAGAATTATAACATTTATAGGAGAGATATTTTTCTTCCTCCTATTTTCTCATATTTATCACTTTGGGAGAGATATTTTTCTTCATCCCTGATTTTGGTTTTGTTTTCTCTTTTTTTTCTTAGCACAAGGGAGAGACATTTTTTTTTCATCCCCGTCTCAGTCCTTTTGTGATCAGTAAGTCCTACGGGAGACTTGCACACTCATATGTTCACTCAACTTTAGCCAATTGCTAGTTCTAATTCTTTAGGTTTCACCACCCCCACACTTAGAATTTAGAATATGTTCATTTTTAATCCTTGGAAACTAAAATTCACTCAAGCTTTTTACCTAATTTTGGAAGTGTAGGGTTGTTATATCAATTGATCACCTTAAGTTAAGCATAATTAGTGACTTAAGATTTTTCATTTAAAGTTCATTATTGAATTAATGTAGTAATCACTTCAGAAAATTTACTTGTAATAAAGTCACAGTAGCAATGAGGGTGCAGCAATCCAAAATATATTTATTGAAAGGAAAAATACAACTACTAAAAATGAAAAATAGAAAAAACTGGAAGCAAAAACAATATAACATATTCATTCATTTTGGTCTCCTTCTTCTTCTTCCTTGCCAATATCCTGATAAGTGTAATCTGCTAGCTAGTCATTGTCTGGGATGGAGTCACTAACGGGGGGCCGCGGTAGCCCATATCCGTCCGGTCCACCACGCAAGCTCCATTCCTAGAACATTGTTCTAAGAGTGTTGTGGAATTCCATTTGGAATTCACACTTCTGAGCGACTTCTCCTTTGATGAAGCTCATGTCGCGTGCCATGGAAATCCCAAAGTCCCATTGATGCACATACATATGCATCATCATTTTATCCACCACAATCCAACCAATAGAGGTTGAAGCTTCTCCTTCCTCCCCCTCCTTTTCTTCGATCGCACCCCCTCGTGGGTGCGGTTGCTCAGATTTGTAAGATAAAGAGGAGCATGGGGAGGAATTGTGACATAGGAGGGTAGGATCTTTACCTCTTGTTCCTCGCATATTCTTGAAATAAATGACCCGAATGCTAGTATAGTGCAATGCCCGGTCAGGGCATTCCAGAGCTTCTCCATTATAATACTAGAGATGTGAATATCTCTAGGCCGTTGTAATGCACACAGGAGTAGCGCCTGTATCCGGGTCACCTCGCTGAGATGCTTAGAAGGCATAACGAAGCTGGAGACGAACACATGTCATGCATTACTCAACTCCATTAGGAGTGCTCGAGGAATATTTGCCAAGTTTTATCTCCATCCCGCATCTGTGCAGGTGATCTCACTTTCAATTGCACTCGGGTCATATTTGGGAGCTTAGGAGTTGGAAGTAAGAATAGTCATCTACCTCTCTTAGCAAACAAAGCCGTTCAATTTGCCAGCTCCTGAATTCCATGCCCTTACCCCTCACTAGAATTTTACGCTCTACCGGTTGGGGCATTGGCAAAAACCTTAAGAATGATGGAGGGATAAGTCATGTGTGTGGGGCTTACCAAGAGCTCCCATCCCCTGTTCATGATTTGGTCAGGGTTCACCGAGTATGGGAGCCTAAATCCCCGCTCTAGGATAAAGTTCCACTTGGATATCACTTGGTTGAAGCATTGTTCGGCTTCAACCGAAGGGAACCTCATCTTATTATACACCCCACCAGATGTAGGGTCAGTGATCCCTTTGCTTATGATCAATTTCTTTCCGAAATACATTTTCTCTTGAGGGTTGAAGAAGTGGTGGGTGAGAGAACAAGAAATGGATTTTTGTTTGGAAAGAAATGAGGGCTGAGTAGCACATAATTGTCAAGAGGTGCAAGCCTCACCCTCACTCTAAGGATCCTTTAATAGATAAAGGATTTCTAGAAGGCTCAAAATTAATAAATCACATTAAGGCAAGTTTATAGTTGGTCAAAGAAGGTTTAATGACATGCCATCAATGTGATTTTAGTTTAGCCCATAAAGGAAGGGAGAATGCAGCTTTTCAGCACCAAATTTTAGAATTAGAGTCCCAAGGCGTGTGTTGTAGCCTCTTTGACTGCCTTGGGAATTCAAAGCAGTAAATTTTGCTCCTGCAGTGTGCTAAGCGCTACGACGCACTGAAGCGTACTATGGCGCCTGAATCCGCTGCGGTGCGTTGTGGCGGATAAATCCACAAGAGTGCGCCACAGCACATTCTAAAACTATCTTTTTTTTTGAACTCTTTATATTCACTTGATTCAGGTTATGTCATTCTAATTAAACTACTCCTATGTTCAAAATCAAATAGCAATTTGGGTTGCCTCGCAAGAAGCTCTTGGTTTAACGTCGTCAGCCCGACGCAACTAAGTTCAAATTCGGTTGGAGTTTATGTTTGGTTTTTTATTCCAGATTTTAAATGTACATGAGTAGGCACAAGCTTGAGCTGTGCTCAGCTCATAATTGCATTTGTGGCTTTATTTTCCACCCCATTTTTGGACATAGGCATATAAACTCCCTTCTTTTTTCTTTTTCCCCTCCTAGTCTTTTTCTTTTAATTTCTCTCCTTAGCTACTCCTCCAAGAGAGGTGCTAAGACTGGTTTCAGATTTATTACAAAGAGCAAGATTTATCACCATGGAGGGTTTTATACAAATCTTCTTTTGTTACTCCCTTTCTTAGTTCTAACTCCATTGCCCTTTATTTAAATAAAGTTGGTTTAAGATCAATCACCTCCTCTCTCCCTCAAACCTTGATATTCATTAGTCCCCTAACCACATCTATAATTGCTTTGGTGCTAGCAAGGAAGTGTCTTTGATATTCATTAATCCCCTAACCACATCTATAATTGCCTTGGTGCTAGCAAGGAAGGGTCTTCCAAAGATGATAGTGGAATTTTCATTCCATCTTTCCCATTTGCATATAACAAAATTAGTTGGGACAACACAACTTCCTAGTCCCACAGGCACATTTCTTACCACTCCTAAGGGGGTCAATGATTCTAAGTTTGCAAACTCTAAGATTACATGCATACTCTCCATCCCTCCTACCTTAAGATGTTCATTTAAATGGTAGGACATGACATTGACTGAGGCTCTTAGATCACATAAAGGATCTATAAGAAGCTCACCATTTATTACACATGGGATGTTGAGCCTCCCGGGGTCCTCACATTTAATAGTGACACACATCTTATTCTCATATTTTATTCCCTATTCTTCTACCACTAAATCAGTTCTAGAATTCTCACTCTCTTTGTTTTGGTGGGTACCCTCAATTCCCTCAGCATGGATAACGCTCACCATTTCCTTAGGGTTCACTTCTGTAAAGTAGGGCAAAGCTCCTTGCTGACATGTGGCCAGTCGTTTGAAGATCTGTTCAAGCTGAATTTCTATGCTCTTAAGGGATGCCTCTATCCCTTGGATCGATGCATTGTGTCGAGTGATTGTGGTTTCAGTTCTACTCATAAACTAGAATGTTTCATCCTTAAAAGCATTGAAGGCTCCCTCCAAGCTTGAGGATTGAGTTTGGGCATTGTTCCCATTATTATATCCTTGTTTATTTAATGAATTACCCCCATTAAAATTCTTCATATTGTTATTATTACTCCAAGAGAAGTTAGGGTGATTTTTCCACTCATGATTATAGGTGTTGGAGTAAGGATTAATCATTGTGTTATTTGGGTTGGCATTGTTTTTTCTTAAAAAGTTTGCTTGTTTAATTTGGGAGGGGGTGAATGGATTATTAAAGTTATTATTTTCACTAGGGTGATTCCCTCCACGCAACTCATAATAGATTTCTTGGATGTTGTATACACTCATGTTCTCTATTTTGTTATTTTATGCATTGATTTCATTTTTCAAGGCTAAAATTTGATATGTTTCATTTAATTAGTTAGCCTCAACCTTTTTTGGATTGAGCCTCTCAGTAGGCCATTGATAAGAATTAGTATCCATCTCCTCTAAGAGGTCAAAGGCCACCTCTTGAGTCTTACTACTTAGAGATCCACCTGAGGTTGCATCTATAAGTGTTCATGTGGGTGCATTCAATCTATTATAGAAAATCTGCACTTGGATCCACAATGGAAACCCATGATAGGGGTAGTGCCTTAAGCAATCCTTAAAGCGCTCCCAGCTGTCATATAAATTTTCACCATTTTGCTCTAAGAAATTTGAGATCTCATTTCTCAGCATAGTAGTTTTAGCAGGTGGGAAATACTTAACTAGGAATTTCCTAGCTAAGCCGTCCCAAGTCCTAATAGATTCGCCAGGCAGAGAGATGAACCAAACCTTTGCTCTATCTCTCAAAGAAAATGGGAATAATCTCAGTCTATGGGCGTCATCCGACACACCATTGAATCTAAAGGTATCGCATATTTCTAGAAAGTTTGAAATATGTGCATTGGGATCATCCGAGGGTAGACCACTAAATTGATTATTTTGGACCATGTTTAACATTGATGGCTTAATTTCAAAGTAGTTTTCTTGTATGGGAGGTCTAACAATTGCATTTGGGACTCCTCCTACTATTGGAAGTGCATACACTCTAAGGGTCTGCCCCTAACATTTACTAATGGCTCTAAAGGATTGGCTTCTACATTTTCCATTTCAATTGGTGGTTGGTTCAAATTTATATGTTTTCTCCTAGCTCTTAAATACATTAGTTCAATTTTGGGATCAAAAAGTAATTTAGCACAAGTTCTCCTACTCATAAAATTCAGAAATTGAGCTAGTAAGAACAACTACTTCAATCAGACTTCACAGTTCAGCAATTACAAATTTCAGCACACAAAATTCAATAATGTAATTTCAGCAATGAAAGTAACTAAGTTACAGCCTAGACAAGCACTACAAATTAGTGATGATATAATTACAGGAAGCTGAAATAATATATATGCAAAATGTAAACTCTAAATCATTATTTACTTATTTATTATACTTAATACAAAACAAAGCCATTCACTGACAATGGCGCCAAAAACTTAATAGGCAGTAAATACACGTCTGCGCTCACACACAAGTGTACGTGGTCCAAAGTAATAAATTGGAATGGTTAGTTCTATATTCATATCGTCCACAGGGAATGGTGGTTTTGATACTACGTTCTATCTTCTTTCAAAAATGTTTAGAATAATCTTTTTTTTTTTTGTTTTAGTATGGTTCCTAGATTAACAAAACAAAGAACTTAAATTAAGATACTATGTGATTAAGAAGAGAGAGTTGGGGGTTCATTATGTGAATCGAAATTCAGAGTAATCAAAATTTCCATGAATATTTTAATATATATAAGTGCTCAAAAATTAACATAATTAGATTGATCTTCGATTTAAAATCTAACTTCATTTTTGAGTTCCTCATCCACAATTTAACGAAGGGTGAATTTTTATAATCTTTTGAAGATCATTTGGTTATTTAATTTTAATTTAATAAAAAGGATTTAATTAATAATTAATTAATATAATTTAAATAACTAATATTTTAATTTAGGCGTAACGACTAATAACAAATTGGGACAGCTGCATGGATCAATCTGGGTTGTTGCATGCTACTATTGGGATGATTAGACAATGCATGCGTGATCTATTTGTTATGACCATCAGATCAGCATTCTGATCTGACAGTTGAGAACCTTTCACTGTACATCTTCCTCTTGAGCCATGGTCGTGTCCTGCTCCTCACTGAGGCACAAGAATCATACGCGGTGACTATTCTCTCTTGGCATTTAGGCTCCTAATGACTCTAGGCTCCTTCCCATTTAACTCCTTACCTCAATTCCCCTTTGCGGCAAGCTCGAGAAGGCTTAGGAGTGCTACTATTGATGGATCAACAATCTAACCTAACCTTAGATTCAGCCGAAGATGAAGTATATGTACACTCAATTCTCCTCCAGTCATTACAGATGGCTCGCTTAAATAGTAGACCCTAACTCTAATTAATTTAAATATTAATTAATAATTTCAATTATTATTTACTTCATAATAATAATTATGCCCTTCCAAATATAGCAAAATTATACACCATTTTGAACAAAAAAACAAAAGGAATAATAATATGAAATTAAATTTAGGATTAGATGGGTAATTTTACTAATAACTTTTGAATTATAATTAGGTGTCCTAAGAATACAAATTTGGCCAATGATGTTCAAATTGGACTTATTTATTATCATTTACTACTTGTAATGTGAGGATTCTAAATTTGCTTATTTTACTTTGATTAGACATCATTTGTAGAAATTGGAATTATGGCACCTCTAATCTTCATTTAATGAATTTTTCATTAACTTTAGCTTGCATAATGTTGGTAATTTAGCCTAGGATTGCAAATATATAATCCAAATTGGATCCGTAGGACACATTAGGAAGTGATCCTTATCTATGGATATTCTAGGTAGACACTTAGAGAGTAGCTTAGCAAACATGAATACAAATTATCAATAATAGGAGAGATAGTGTATATTTAAACCCTAAAATTGATTGATCACCTAATATTGAGTAGTGAACTAAACTGACAAACAGTAAATAAATGTCTGTTCTCACACACAAGTGTACATGTTCTAAAGTAATACGTGGATTTATATCATCCACATGGAAAGGTGGTTTTGATACTTAGTTCTATCTTCTTTCAAAAATGTTTAGAATAATCATTTTTTATTGTTTGAATTTAATTCCAAGATTAACATTACAAAGCACTTAAATTAAAATATTATGTGATTAAGAAGAGAGAGAGTTGGGGGTTCATTATGTGACTCGTAAGGACATGGTGTTGTAATTATTGTCATGTATAGTGATTTTTCTATGCCTAATCAATCAAGTGAACTTTGTCTTCCATAGATTGGTCCTCTAGTTCCAACATGTTCAAATTTAGTGCATAAGGAGAACACTCAAGGGGTTCTACCTCGGCACATAGATTCTTATGAGATCATTATTAATTTTATTTTGATTTCCTACATCTAGGTTACCAAAATATTCTTTTGATTCCCACCAATCAGCATCATGCGCTACACATGTGGTTTAGCTAAAGGAGAGGATTCATTGGACCAAATGGACTATGTCACATCTTCCATGGGTGTTCGATGATCTCCCCCTCCTTCTACTTTTCTGAGCCGTAGAGGGTGATTGGAGGGGGCTTGGCTCACAAGCTTCAATTTCTCAAATGAGCTTAAGGAGTGGTGCTAATGGGCTTGAGAAGTTATCACGTAGCTCACAGCTCTATTGCCCTCACTCCTTGCTATATCCAATTAATGAGTATTGGAGCGCAAGCCTCTTAATAAAGATTTATATTTGATAAATATTTGAGGTATTTAAATTGAAACATAAGAATAAGTAAACAATAAATTCAGATTTTATTTATTGCAACTTCAACATACAACACCATACTCCTTGCTCAACACATAAATTCAGCCCAACCCTCTCCAAGGAGAGTTTAGCCTTCCATTATAGATTCAATACAGCAAGAGATATAAAAAAACATGAACCTTGACATCAGTTCACAGATAAAGAAATGAAGATAGGGATGAATAATGATACTAGGAACAGTCTTGAGTTTTTGGGGTTCTCTTGGTTTTTCTATTTCCTTCTTTTTCTTTCTACACATTCCTTTGCTTTTCTTCCTTCTTGAACTTGCAAAGTGGATTTGAAATTCTTCCCTGGAGAGTTCTCTCTCTTTCTCCAATAGCAACCTCTTTTAGGGTCTTAGAATATTGAAAAAAATGGGAACTATTGTATGGCCTAAAAATGTCCCTTAAATAAAGAAGCTCTCAACCCTTTTGCATTAATCATGAGTGACTTTTCATCTCCCCTTGCTTTAATGCAAACCATTTATGTTTTTGTCCACTAATCCATTTGAATTCAACAGACTTTAAAATTAACTTAGTTTTCAAAAGGCTGGGGAAGGCCAAAGGTTGGCATTTGCGATTGATAAATTTAAGATTTATTTCATATAAAGTGATAAAAACATCATAAAACACCACTCACAACAGCCCACTTTGAAGAAATTACAAATTTTGGAGCAAATGAAGAAATTCTGGGCAAAAAACGCAGGAACGCACCGCAGCGCGCTACTGCAAGCCACAACTATGCGGCCCCATACTTTCTCGCGGTAATGCTAATACTAATATTAGCATAATTGCGGGGAGTACGGTGCTCCAACTGTGGCAAATCCCCAACTTAAGTAAGCTCAGGTATGTCCCATCCTGCCTTAAGCCAAGTATTTGTCACCTGGAACTGTGTACATACATCAATACAAATCAAAGTAGCAAAAGCAAGAAATAGTATAATATAACATCCACATCACCACATAGTATAAGAGAGTAGAAGAAGCAGTAACTCAGATCAAATGCAAGAAAGTAAATACATCCAGAGTTTAATTATTACAAACTGAATTATATGAAAGAAAAAATTTCTCAAAACCACACTGCAAGAAAGAAAATCTAACTAAGCAGTAGTGGGATGGTTCTCCTCCTGCACCAGCTCCTCTCCTGCAGCACTACCTACGAATAGCTCCAGATTTGATATTTGTCAGTATCACAAATGTCAGGACCCCATCCAACAAAAGAAAAATGTTACAGTTAAATAATTATCTAAGTACATTTTAGGCTATTTAAATGAACTGAATAATTAAGAGATCACATTAACTACTTTAAACATGCATGCACTATAGGATGCATCAAGCTATAAGGAGAAGGGATAGCTACAAGCTATTCATTTATAGCTAATCAACAAATACGTAAGGTAACAAACAAAGCAGCAATTAAACAAGGTGAGGCTAAAAGCAAAAGCAACTATAACTACTAAAATAAATCTAATCCTAACATGCTTATTATCATATGGATACATGTTGAGTATATAAAGAACACAAGTGTTGAAATAAACATACAATTATAGCATCCTAAACATGCAAATATTTAATACTAATCAATAAGAGCATTTATACAAGCATGCAGATTTAATATGAAAATGCCATTGAGGCATGTGGCAAAAGTAAGCTTAGTACATGAATGAGCAAAAAGTAAAGCCACTGAAACATGTGTCAAAGCAAACTAAACACTAATGTAGGGCCACTAAAACATGTGTCAAAGCAAAACAAAAATTAAAAACTTAACTAAAGTAGAAGTAAGCCTAAGACATAGTACTGCCATAACAGAAACAGGCCATACGGGACCTCTGAACTAAAAGTTCAACATGTATCCATCCTAGAAAATTATCTACAGAGCTAGGTCCGAGTTGAACTTAAATAATGAGACATGTATCAATCTTAGACATTCGCAGAGCTATGTCTGAGTCTACTCTATAATAAAACTAGAATTGAAGAGGCAAACTAAGCTAGGGCATACTCTACTAACTAAAAGCACTGAAAAAACTGAATGAATGTTATGCTTTTCAAATACTAACTTAGGATGTATCTTCCATATCTTAGATTTACCTATTATGTTCAAGGAATAATGCTCAATATTCAAGGTGTGTAAAGCAATCAATTCAAGTAAGCAAGAGACACAATCTTGACTTATGTGATATCTATTGTTGTCTACTTTTATCCAACTACTATCCTGAAAAGATACAAGTTTAGGATCTCCAGTACCCAGCTATCAAATATAATCCCAGGTTCACGACCTTAATGCTAACATTAGAACTTAACATGTTCTAACTCATAATCGTATGATGACTATAAAGATTAAAGTAGATAAATTAACGACTTAATTATTATTATTTTCCTCTCTTAACCCAAATCTTGATTAAGTAAATAAAGATTAAGGATTCAGGATCCAAACTCCACTTTGGTGTTCAAATCCTGAATACAATGTAATATCCTAATAAGGATCTAGGGTTCACACTTAAAACCCAAATTAAGGATTAGGAACCTTTTAAGCTGAAGGATTCAGAAACTAAGATCTTAATTGAAAGGTCACTCTACTGGTTATAAGATAAAATAATCAATTAAGAACTAAGAATCTAAAATTTATATTCAATGTTTAGGATAATTACATTATCCTATAGATTGAATCAATCCTACACCCACATGGAGGCTTCAAAAGGATTAAACAATTAATCAAGTAAGGGATTCCAAATGAAGGTAATTCAATTTAATTAGAAGATCTAAATGCTAAGATCTAAGATCAAAGATCTAAGATCTAAGATCTAAAATCTGAAGTTCTGATCACTTAGATTTAAACTAATAAATCTAAGTTTAGGGTTCTTTAAAGCTTTTGCTTATACTTTCATTGAGACTATAATTCATGAACAAACTTAGGTAAGATAACTTGGATTAGAAACTTTAACATTTATATTGATTAAGTTAGGTCTTTTATGAAGGGGTTTTAAGATCACTTAAGATCTTAAGAGCTTACTTAAGGATTTTAAGATTAAAACACTAAGGTTCATTCAAGAGATGATATAACTTAGCAATTTATGTTAATACACTTCATTACTGATTATAGTCACTTTAATTGAGAAGATTAAGGTTTAAGGGTACTTAAACACATTTTGGTCAAAATGATCAAAATACCCAGCTAAAAAAATGGGACTTTAGGATTTAATCATCTAAATCGATTCAAATATATTTTAATGAGCTTTATATTTGAATATGCACTCATCTTAGGATTTGAATATTAATTTAGCTTAATTAGCATTAATTTCAATTTCAGGTCAATTAAGCTGATTAAGGAAATTATGGCACCCTAGAGTGATCTATTTGCATTTATAGGCTCTACTATCCTTAATAAGGCATTAGGAACTTAGTTCCCTAAAATCTGAGGTTAAATCAAGGCTTAATTCACTAACCTCATTTTAGGGTAATTAAGGAGTGATTAACAAAATTAAAGATCTTAAATTACTTTTAATGGTACACATAAGTTCTTTATGTCTAATGAGCAATCAAAGACCTTAATTAACATTTTTGGATAATTAATGAATTTAATATGATTTAAATACAAACAAAAAATGATTTGGCATTTATTTAAATTCTAACCATTCGATTTTTTATTTTATTTTATATTACTGTTCCTTGCATTTTTCTGATTAAAATGGTATATTGGATCATACCATTTAGATAAGTATAGCAAAAGTTATTTCATTAATTTATTCTGCTTTTTATTTAAATTAAAACTATAGGTTTGATTTACTGAATTAAATTCCTTAAGGAAATTAATTCAAAAATTCCTTATTTTTAACTGTTGGCCCAAATGAAAAAGGCACGGGTTGGGGTCTAACCTGACCCGGCACTATTCGTCTTCCCCGCAGCATTTCCTCGATGCTAGGATCCTTAGGCCAACTCCCAGCACTAAATTTATCCGCGCTCCAGCCACATCGACGGCTCCAATTAATCCCTACACACTCCTTGAGTCAAGACGCATCGAATGAACAACAAATCCCTATCTGGGAGGTGCCGGATCGCTGTAGTGCTACTCGATCGAGGCGAATCCTAAGGCGTGCCTATGAGGATTGAATTCTCCTCATAGAGTTATTGATGCGAGCTAGTTTCTACACATACACCTTCAGGGACTGAAAAGGAACTGATCGGGTGAGACGAGGAGTCCCGAGGAGGTCTGGGTTGGTGGAGTGCTACTCGAGGTGGAGCATAAGCGGGAACTCTCACTGGGTCGATCGATTCCAGTCGAATCGATCGATCCAATCGAGCCCAATCGTCAATACAAGGATACAATCACTTCATAAGGGATTGGGGGTGCTAATTGGGGACTGAATGCTGTGAGGGGATCACCCCATATACTTTGGATGAAGGTTGATTGGCAATGCACTTTCAATGGATGATCATGCCATATGGTCCACTGCCAGCCCTCCCTATTACTTCAGCAGATTAGCAGCACACATGGGTATGATCCTATCATAGCATCTAGGGGTGAAACACCATGAGTTGAACTGAAATTAGCTCTATAGGCGGAAGGGAAGAGGCTGTACATGAGAACTAAGGATGGCAGAGGCGATAGAGACGAGTCAAATGGCTTAGAGTACTCCATACAATAGCAAGAGCTAAATAAGGGGGTCTGAACTCCAGACCTCACCCTCTATCAACGGTACACTCAGCCAAGACCACTCAGCAGCAAGCTTCTCTAATGGTGACTGACGGGAAAGAAGAAGGAACCTCACATTTGATCAAGCGAGCAAAGGTGCTCACCGAGCTGAGGGATGGCTATTTATAGGCCGAGGGAGGCATAGGGGTGAAAGCCATGGCTGAGGTTTGAGGTTCAGCTCAGACCGAGAGGCTCAATCGCCAGTCCCCATTTGGATTGGCTCGGCCATCCCGACCCACCCCTAGGGTTCAACCACTAATGGAGAAGATGCTAACGTCCTACAGAATCAAGAAGAGGAGTGGAAGACAACACTGACATGGCTGATACTAACAAAATCTCTACTGTCGAGCCGACAATCGCACGAAAATGATGATGAACAGGGTAGGATCCTCGGCGACCGTCTGACTGCGAAGCCATTGGAGATGAATGACCTGATGGTGATCTAGGATAACAGACCGCGGGTGCATTACTAATCGTTCGAATGGCTATTTGATTCGACGGGTGACATAACTTCTCGGCACTAAGATCCTGCACCATTTAATTTTGTGTCATGGTCCGTGCAAACTCATCCATTGGCTAGCATAGCTGAGTCACTGTCGAGACCCGGAGCAGATCTGTCGTGGTCCCGATAGCAAATCCTGGCTTTAATAATTTTAATTAAATAATTTAATTTAAATAATATAAAATCAATTAATTAATATAATAAATTTTAATTAATCCTAAATCCAATTTAGGATTAAACGAGCTCCAAAATTGCTCAAAAATTCACCCTTAGCTAATTAAGGTATGAAGAATTCAAAAATGAAATCAGATTTTTATTTAGAGGTCAATTTAATTTAGGTATTTTTTAGGGCTCAAAAATAGCCAAAAATACTAAAATTCTTAATCTAGCTCCAATTGATTCCAAACCTCTAGGGTTAGGTTTAAATAACCCATTGAGTCAAATGGAATCAAATTTAGAACTTGGTTTATCTTAATTAATCTAAATTTTAGTTATGGTAATAGCTAGGATTGTTACAATAACTGATTAAGGTTTACTCAAGTACCTAGAGCTATCAGCAAAGGCCTGGATACAAACCGCTGCAACGTGCCTCAGCGCCCCCCAGTGCGCCAAGGTGAGTCTAACCCGAGAGCTTGGCGCTATCGCGTGCCACAGCTC
This sequence comes from Gastrodia elata, assembly GCA_016760335.1. Classification (NCBI taxonomy): domain Eukaryota; kingdom Viridiplantae; phylum Streptophyta; class Magnoliopsida; order Asparagales; family Orchidaceae; genus Gastrodia; species Gastrodia elata. Next base: position 1,478,335 of record CM028685.1, read on the forward strand.
AATAAAGAAAATGGACTCAGCACCGAAGATATAAGGCTAATCCACCGTATCACACTGCATCGGCCATAGTGAAGCAAACCCGAGAAATCTGCGCAATCGCATGCTGCAACAGGTCCTTTCAAAACACCAGGATTACATCATAAAAGAAGCCCTCGTCATAGCACGCCGCAGTGGTCTCAAACTGAGACACTAGCCCTACTGCACACTGTAGCAGACCAAACCTGAGAGCTCGATGCTATCGCACGCAATTGTGGTTCCTTATAAATTATAAGCCTGTAGCTAAAGACACTACAGCGCCATAGCGCTCCAAGCAGAAACACCCAAATTTGTGCAATTATGGCAACTTGGGGAAGACCAAACATCTTGATCTTTGGCCTTCCCTAGCCACTTGGAACCCCAAATAACATTTAACTCTGTAGTATTCCATGAGAATGTTAGAATATTTATTTATGGCTGACTAAGAAGCCAAGGAAAGCTAAGGTAGGGTTCCCAAATTTAATATTCTTAAGACTTCAAAGGGTAGAAAGCAGGAGGAAAATAAAAAGAACTCTCCAAGGAGTAAGAGGTGGACCATGAAGAGTAAAAGAGAAGAAGGCAGCAAAAGAAAGGCAGAGAAGTTAAGTAGAAGCAAAGTAAGAATACCAACAGAACCTTAGAAAACCTCTGGGTATTTCCAAGTCCACTTCTTGAACTCTATTTAATTTTTTTTCAGCCATAAACCGATGTCAAGGCTTAATTCCTCTTGCATGTATGCTTTTATTTATTTTGTAATGGAAAACTAAATCTCCTTGGAGAGGGTTGAATTATAAATGTGAAAATTGTAAGGCTGAATTGGTGCTGTAATGGATTTTTTTGAATGAATAAAATTGATTGTTGTTTTACTATTTATTATTACAGAGTGAATGCTTGGATGAAATTCTATTAAAAATTTTCTTGTTAAAACCAAAAACTTAAATGAAATATATCAATAAGAAAAGAGCTGGAGTTTCAAGCTCATCAATTGGACTAGAGCAAGGAAATTAGTGCAAGTAGAGCTGAGAATTATGTGACAAGTTCTCAAGCTCACTTTCACATTTCCTTATGGACTCTTCCAAGAGATCGATTCTTGTGAACTAAGTTACCATCAATTTATGCTTTGCAGCTTAGCAAAGTAGAAAGGATGAGAGGATGTTGGAAACCTAATAGATGATGTCACATAGTCCATTGGACCCAATGCATCCTCTCATCTAGCTAAACTGTGTGTGCTAGCGCATGACGCAAATTGATGGAAATCAAGTTTGTGAGATCGAATAATTAAAAGATAATCTTTTGATGACCTAGACGTAGGAAATCAAAAATTAAATACAAATCAAGATCTCATGAAGGTTCATGTGCCAAGGAAGAACTCTAAGAGGTGTTCTCCTTGTAGCACTAATCTGAACATGCTTTAATTAGAGGTTAACTCTAATTCAAACAATTCACTTAATTTAATTAGGCATAGAAAATTCAGTGTATATGTTTCAATAATGAAGTAACAACACCAAGTCCTTACAAGTCTAACAATAAAACCCCAACTCTCTCCCATTGAACAAATCATATCTTACCCTAAAGTAATTTGTATTGTTGATTTAGGAATAATCTAAAACCAAAAAAATTAATATTCTAAACATTAATAAAAGGAAATATAACTTAGTAACAAGACTCCATTCCCTGAGGATGACAAATTTTTGGAAGTCACCTTCCTCTTATTACTTCAGACCACGTACACTTGTGTGCAAGCGCAGACACAAAATTTAGGTCTGTCAGTGACCTTCCCTATGCAATTATTAATGATAAATAAGGGTGTTTTTTGCATCGGCCATTGCAAAGCACTACAATGCACTGTGGCACACTGCAACGATCGCATCTGGTTCTGTTGATTTTGGCTTCAGGTATGCTATTCTACTGAAGATTCGTCATAGCACGCTGTGGCAGCTTCGATCCAAACACTGTTCCGCTGCAGCTCTTTATGGAAACTATGATCCGAACATTATTTTGTTGTAGCGAGTCGAGTTAATTCATATTCTTGCCATGATGCACTGTGGTGGTTTGAGTTTTGAATTCACTGTTCAATTAGTTCTTATAATGTTTCAATTAATATTATTGAAATGTCATCATGGCCTGCTGTGGTGCACTACAGTGATTATCTTCTAGGCTGTGTAGGTCAAGTTCTAGGTCTCTTCTATCTACTCATCCGCCATGGCCTGCTATAGCACGCTATGGCAATTTTCATCCAGGATTTGCTCTTTTAGCTCAAGCTTGCCTTCTTTCCAATTTTTCTTGAAAATGTTAGAATTCTAATCAAAGTATGCATGTTCATATAGTGTTTTGTATGTTTTTACTCACTTTTTTTAATCTAAATCTGGGGTTCATCATAAACCTTAGGTGTTGTTGGTTAAGAATATACGCTTGCTAGTAGGAAATATCTCTATTAGGACCATTATGTATTACTTAAGAGTAGACTTAGTAATTCTTTCTCTTTAAGTGCAAACCCCACCTTAACCCTTCTAGCTCCTAACTTAGCTCAAATTAGCTCTCTAAAAGTGATCTAACCTCTTAGTAAGCCATATAATCCCTAATGCCCATAAGCAAACCTAGAAGCTCCAGATTGCAATCTTTCCTTAAACTCTATATCTAGTACCTCCCAAGTGAGTATTTAGCTAACTTAATGAACATATGAGCTAGAACCTCTTCAATCTAAGTTTCCTTAGTGAGTTTCAAGGTAGTGAACATACAACCCATTTTCCTAATTATAGAACCTTAGCCATAGTCTAAGTCTAGAAAACTAATGAACAATTTGATTAGCTTAAGTATAAGATAGGATTAGAATCGTTTTGAAATTACAAACTTTAGATTATTTTGTCACATTAGTAAATCTTAATCAAAATACTACTTTCCAAACCTCAACTATTTTTATATTATCTATCAATTGACTTAGAGATTGCTAATTTCTAAGTCAATTGGGAATTTAATTAGCTCTAACTTAAGGTAGATAACTAAATTAGACAATAATGGATATCACATCATTTACAATTAACTTTAATTTCTTAAATTCTACTTTCTATGAGATTACAACCTTAAACATACATAAAGACATTATGCATAAATAAAACTTTAAATCATTAAACATAGGGGCTCTGAAACTACAACCATGAACATATATAAGAAGACTGCACATATCCTAGAGGGGGACTGTGTATATGTTATGGGAGACCCCGCTTTACTTAGGTAGATAGATGTACTTAACTCCTTATTTGTTCTATAATTTATGCTCATAGAACAAAACCTTTCATAAGATAAATAACTTGATGTTATTTGTAATACAATCTTACTGATTGTGACCTACTTTTCATAGTCTTTTAACTATGCTTACTTATCATAATTTTTGACTATGTTTACTTGGTCCTTGAGACTGAATTTTACTTTACTTTACTGTACAATATTACTTCTTATTATTGTTTCCTTATATTACAGTCTTTACTTTACTTTATAAGAATTTAGTGTAAATTAGGATTTAGTGTAACCTTGAAAACTAAATAAAATTTAGTGTAGCCTTAAAATATAATTAGACTTTTTAAGTCTAATCACTTTTTCTTACTTTGTAGGTTGTGCCTTACCATATTAAAAATCAAATACGATAGATTAGGAGCATGTTGTGGACCTTCGAGATTGGACAAGCACCGACCGTCATTAGCTTGGAGATCTGCATACTCTTAATGCTTTTAGAGAGGATGAGCATATTTTTAATAATTCTTAATTTTGTATGTAATAACTTAATTCTGTGATATTTTTACTTTATTTCTATGATGGATGCACTTTCATTTTTTTATATATACTTTGTTTAATTGATGGATTTGGATGCTCCTACTTACATATTACTTTCTTATTCATATTTACTTCAAAAAAATTTTCATCAAGAAGATTCTTCATCACATAGCACTTAATAGTGAGTTGGTTTCCTACTAATTTAGTGTTAAGTGCTATGGTAATGCTCTAGTGTTGGATTTTGTTCCTAATCCAATATTAGGGTCGTTACATGAATTCATTCCACAATATATCTCGCCATTATTGAAGATGAGTTGATTCAGTTGAGTCAAGACAATAGGACTATCCTTGCTTATGAAATGGAATTTCAAAAGTGTTAAGTTTTGCTCCTAATATTGTTCGTTTTGAAGAAGCATGGTGCAGTCATTTCCTAAATAGACTTAAGGATTTCATTAAGGGTCACCTCATGTTCAAGCATTAAGACAAATTTGTTAAGCACTTTGAAGGGGCAAGGTTGATCGAGCTCCATCAGCTTCAAAAAGAGCAAGATAAATGGTCCCTCCCATCCTCTTCCAAGTCTAAACCTTTCAAAAGAAGCCATTCCAAACTGCTAAGGATCTATCAGATGACCCAAAATAAGCAAGGCAAGCAAGGCGATTGGTTCCAAGAATCTCATGAATATGGAAAGTATAACCACCAAGGCCATGGGTTTCTTACTTATGGCAAGGTAGTCCCCAAGTGTTGAGAGTGTAGCGACACCTGGACAATCGATAAAGTGAAAATCAACCATCCACCAACTATTCAAAACCCTATTCTGGTGAAAACCCAAGCCTTGGCATTAGCCATAATGCCACCTTCGACAAATGATCAAGTGCAGAACCAGAAAAGATCACATCAACCTACTCCTCTGCCTCATTAGGCAAGGAAAAACCCTAAGGGTAAAGTAGTTGCACAATATGCCGCTCTACCTCGTGTGTATGCGCTGACGCCCATTATCTTTCTATAGGATAATGAAGTCATTTCAGGTACACTCTAAGTTTGTTTTTTGTGTTTTACCTTTCTTTTTTTGTGTGTTAAATTGCATGTTTTTATTTATTGTAGTAGAAAATATATTAAATTTACAATTCTTTATAGGAATGTTGTTTATATATAACCAACCTTGCGACACCTTATTTTAAACTGGTGCTAGTGACTCATTTATATCATAAAAAAGTGTTCAATCTTGCTTGTAAAGAAGAAGGATGGCTTTATGTGGCTGTGCATTGACTACCGCAAGTTGAATTAGGTGACTATCAAGAACAAGTATCATCTACCGAGAATTGATGACTTGTTTGACCAATTGGCAGGAGCGAAAGTTTTCTCAAAAATAGATCTAAGATCTGGATATTATCATATGGGCATTATGAGTGTTTAGTCATGTCCTTTGGGCTGACTAATGCCCCATCCCTATTCATGGATCTAATGTAGCACATTTTGAAATGTTTTCTTGATGAATTTGTTTATGTTCTTAAGCAGTATCTTATTCAAATCAAAATATGAAGTTGAGCATGAGATGCCCCTCAGAGCTATCTTTGAACGATTGAGAAGTAATAATTTGTTCGCTAAGTTTTCAAAGTGTGAATTTTTGCTAAATTTCATACTGTTTTTAGGTCATGTTATAGATGCTGAAGGGATTTGATTGGATCAAAAGAAGATCAGTGTTGTTTAGCACTGTAGGCAACCCAAGTCTATGACTAAAATCCAAAATTTTCTAGGGTTAGCTGGCTATTATAGAAGATTGGAACCATGATTTTTTCAAATAGTCACACCTTTAACCATGCTAACCTAAAATTAAGTTCCTTTTATTTGGAGTTCTAATTGTGAAGAAACCTTTCTGAAGTTGAAGCATCTGTTAATTTATGCGCTAGTGTTAGTGCTACTTCAGAAGGGAAAAGACTTTCAGGTCTAATATGATGCCTTAAAGGTAAGACTAGGCTTTATTTTGATGCAAGAAGAAAAGGTGATAGCTTTTGCCTCAAGGCTGTTAAAACCAAATGAGAGAAACTACCCTGTCCATGATTAAAAAGTGGCAGCTATAGTTTTCTCCCTTAAAATCTGAAGACATAATATGTATGGACTTAAGTGTGAGATATTTATGAACTATCAAGTTTAAAATATATCTTCATTCCGAAGGAACTTAACTACAGACATCATCAACGGTGGCTGTAATTTATTTGTGATTGTGAATTAGAAATTTAATATCTCTCAGGTAAGGCTAATGTCGTAGCCAATGCCCTAAGTCAAAAGGCAATGATATCATTTCTTTGTTGTAGAAGCTTGTTAGTTGAAGAATTTGAGAAGGTAAAGATCAAGCCAATCAGAATAGCAGAACTACATAATCTTGTGTTCACCTATCAAGCTAAATCTCCATTGAAGGAAAGCATCTTAGTATCTTAGAAGAAAGATGAGAGTTACTCCAAACTCAAGGCAGATATCGAGATTGGTAAATAACATGAATTACAATTAGATAATAGTAGTGTTGTATTCTAAGAAGATAGAATATGGGTTCCCATGAAGTTGTAATAAGAAGTTCTCTTGGAATTCCATAATTCAAGATAGATTGTTCATCTAGGAAACAATAAAATGTACCAGGATTTGAAAAAGCACTTTTGGTGACCTGCATTAAGAGAGACATTGATGTATTTGTTTTTAAGTTCCATTCTTTATCCTTAGTGAAAGTTGGGCATCCTAATAGACTCCTAAAACTTTTAGAAATTCCAAAATATAAATGGACTGACATTTCCATGGATTTTGTGATGGGTTTACTTAAAAGTAAATCAGGTGTCGAGGCAATATGGGTGATTGTTGATAGGCTAACAAAATCGTACCAGTTCATACCGACTAGTTAAACCGATTTAGTCAAGAAGTTGTCAAGGGTGTACATAAAATAAAATGTTTGTCTGCATGGTATGCTCAAATGCATCATGCCAAATCAAGATACCATATTTAGATCCCATTTTTGGCTAATCATTCAACAAGCTCTTGGAACAAACATAGCCATGAGTACAACTTTTCATCCTTAGAAGGATGGTTAGATTGAATGATTAATTCAAGTTCTCGAAGACCTGTTGCGTCTCAACATGATAGATTTCGGTTGATCTTGAGAAGATCACCTAGTTTTGGTGGCATTTGCCTACAACAATAGCTACCAACTTAGTATTGAGATGGCTCATTTCGAAGTACTCTACAAAAGGAGATGTAATACCCTGTTGGCTTGGATTGAGATAGGTGACACTCAAATGTATGGCTCTAAGTTTTTCAAAGAGACTAATAAAAAGGTATAATTGATAAAAAGAATATGTTGGCAACTCAAGATAGACAGAATAAATATCATAATGCTCACTACCATCATTTAGAATTTCAAGTTGGGGAAATGGAATATCTCAAGGTGAATCTGATGTGTGTAATTCAAAGGCTTAACATGTCAGGAAAGCTAAGTACCAAATATCTTGGACCCTTCGAAGTGATTGCCGAAGTGGAAATATTTGCATACAAGTTAGAAATGCCAAAATATTTTTTTGTGGAGCACAATTTTTTCCACATTTCATCTCTAAGAAGGTGCCTATTAGATCCCAATCAATAGATTTAAATTCTAGAAGTTAAGCTACAACCTAATTTAACCTTATTTGTTAAGCCCGTCAAAATTAAAGGAAGATAAATCAAGTAGTTGAAGAGCTGCAGTATTCCAATGGTAAGGGTCCACTGCCAGAATCATTTAGTTGAAGAAGCTACATGAGAGGAAGAAGATGATATATAGAAGAAGGTTTTAAAATTATTTTTCTAATCAAGTATTTTTGTGATCTTTTAGTTTCAATCATTACTAGTTTTATTAATAAACCTGTTTGGGCATTGAAGACGATGCCTCTTTTAAGTGGAAGAGTCTATAATAACCCAAGTGTGGTTATCCAAAATTGGGTAGTCTAATTAGCTTTAAAATACCTCTCAATTGGACTCCTAATGTCATCAGTAACCAACCTCTTAAATTTGGTTCAATTTGGAGGTCATTTGATTTTGATGATTAATTTAATCAATTTAATTAATTTTAAAATTAAAAAAACTAAATTGACTTCCAATTGAAATTCTAACTTCATTTTTGAGTTCCTCAAGCCCAAATTAGCTTAGAGTTAACTTTTTGAATTTTTCGGAGCTCATTTGACAGCCTAATTTTAGTTAAATAGAATGTTATAAAGTATTAATTAACTAAGTTAGTTAAATCCTCCATTTAACGGTCATTTCTTACTGTCTGATCAAATAGCGGGTAATTCGCATCATTCGATCTGGCTCTACGTCTAGATCAAAGGGTTGTGGTCATTCACCTAATAATAAAAGTGATCCGGCCATTGGTTTGAGCTGTGATCCAATGACCAAATCATGATAGGGAACTATTCCCTATTGTTTTCCCACACGGGTGGGTTGTCGCACAGAGTCGTGCCATGGCATGTACTGGCCACTACATGCAGCCCTCCCATGGCCTATAAAACCTCTCATCATCTTCCTCTATCACTTGTTGTTCTATTCAAACCTCCTAGAGGGCGTGATAGTACCTGCAGGCGGCCAATTTAAATGAAGAAGTCAATGATCCTCAGTGACTGGTACGTTCATTTTCATCTTTTGAGCTATGCAATCTTGTAATATTAATTTTATTATTAAATTTCAAATGTCAACATACTGTGTGATAGTTTCAATAGGTCCTTATAGAACCTATTGAGCTCAATGTGGCTCAGCCTGCGATAGTGCCGCATAATAACTCGCAACCATAAGTGGGCTCGATTGCTAATCTTTTGATCTCTGCGAGCCTAGCCGCTGCAAGTAGGTCCATTGAGCAGGCTTGGAGTTGAGGAGTAGGATGGTCTCAATTGTAGGTGATAAGATTCATTGTGGGAGTGATAATTTGACCCCATAGTAAACCCAAACCATAGAATCTTCTTCTTTTAATAAGAGCCAACTGAAGCCGTTAGATTTTGAGCTTTTTGATACATTTAAGATTTATAGTAAAATAAGATCATAAAGACAAACACTTTAATGTTAGAAATGTATACTTTGATTTACTTTCACTAATTTTTAGGGTAAATAAAGAGCTAAACTGAATATGGGCCGAACAAGGAATTCTGGAAGAAACTCGCTACAGTACACTGCAGCGGGCACAAACCTGAGAGCTCGGTGCTATCGCACGCTGCAGTGGGGCACAATAGAGAGCTTGACACTATCGCGCATCGCAGCATGCACAAACACGAGTGCTCATCGCTATCGGGCGCCGCATCAGCCACAAACTCGGGAGCTCGGCGCTATCATGTGCTGCAGTGGAAATTCACATATCATAATCCAAAAATATTCCACTACCATTTGCCATAACAGGCACAGACCTGAGAGATCGGCTCTATCGCACACCGTAGTGGGTACAAACCCGAGAACTCATTGCTACTGCACACCACAGCAAAAAAATTCCTAGGAGCTCAGTGCTATTACATGCTGCAACAAACACAAACTCGAGATCTTGGTGCAGCGGGCATTTACTTTGCAAATATTTTTAAGCAAAACCACTGCAGCATGCAGTAGCGCCCATCGTGATTTCAGCCATGAATAAGCATTACAAGCAGCATAGGAAAGGCCAAAATCTAAAATCCATTGCCTTCCCACAGCAGCCATTAAATCTAATGCAATCAATTTTTCTCCTTTTCAATAGAACAAAAGAATATTAAGTTTAATTCATTTAATTTCTTAGGAGATGAAAGGTTGGCTGCAATTATGCAAGGTACCTTGCTCAGCATCTATATAAGCTAAGAAGAAATACTATGAAAGGGTTCCATTCCTTAACACTCAAAGGTCTAAAAAATTTGAAGCTACAGCCATAGAAGGAAGGGAGGAGAGGCTGACATCAAGTGAAGCAGGAAGCAAACTTAGGAATTAGAGAGGAAAGCAAGGCTGGAGAGCGAGAGAATGCTACAGCTATGCCTAGTACTGTATCTCAACCATTACTTTAATTTCTTTTCTGCAAGAACCATGAAAGGGTTCAAAGTCCTATTTTATCTTTCTTGTATTTCTATTGTGATGGAAGGCTAAACCCTCCTTAGGGAGGGTTGGGTGTAATCAAGTAATAAATTAAGGGACTCAGAAGTGATTGTACTCAATCTTTTTCAATGAATAAAATTCTCTAATAAATGTGTGTTTACTGATATGGAATATTACTGAATGCATGCTATGTAATGAATGATTTTATTTAAGTTAAATATTTTTAAATGAGAGAACTATCAAGCTTATCGATCATTTTGAACTTAAGGATTTGCACATTGAGCATCCTCGCTGTGAATATTTGTGACAATATTCACTCTGCGATGATGAGCTAAGAGATAGAAAATTAAGCAATCTTAGAGCTCCCCGCTCACCATTGTCTAAAGCTAAAAAGAAATGCACAATAGCTGAGAGCCCAGTGACAAGCTCTTAAGCATTGTTGCACTATTACTCTAGCCAAGTGACAAACTGTAAATATACGTCTGTGCTCATACGCAAGTGTACATGGTTCAAAATAATTATGGAAGTTAAGTTCCAAGATTTATCATCCACAGAGAATGTAGTGTTTTGTTACTAAAGTATATTTACTTTTAATAATATTTAAACCAATAATATTTTGTTGTTTTTGTTGGCTCCTAGTTAATTATGCAAAGATCTTAATTCAAAAATACAAATTGAGAGGAAGGGAGAGTTGGGTTTTATCATGTAATTTGTTACAGGATTGGTTTAAGTACTCTTATTCATCAACTTTAAATGATACTTGTTCATACGAATAATAATCAAGTGATAATAGCATTCCTAAGATTGGTCCTCTAACTCCAACTTCTTTTTTGCCTAGTGCAAGAGATGAACTCAAGAAGGTTCAATCTTGGCACATAGACCCTTGTGTGATTGATATTAGTCAAACTCAATTTCTTATGTCTAAGTTATTAGATTTATAATTTTAATTTCAGTGATCACACAAACTTGATTCCACTCAATTAGCATCAAGTGCTTCCCTCACAGTTTAGCTAAGTGATTGATATATTGGGCTAAGTGGATTATGCTATATTCATCCATGAGTACAACTCTTCCTCTTCCTCCTTTAACGTACGATGAGCTACAGAGCGTAATTGGTGGCTCTTGTCTCACATGCATCAACCTCTCGACCAAGCCCAAAGAACAATGTTGTTATGCTCAAGAGCTTGTAATTAGGCTCAAAGCACAAATGCACATATTCCTAGCTTTATGCCAATTGGTGAGCTATGGAGCTCTAAGAGAGCTAAGTTACTAAGGTCAGCACATTATTCTAATCCTAAGGTGCTTATATCGAGAATCCTCACACACCAAATATTGTCACATATATTTGTGGCGAGGACCTTTATGTACATGTCCCTAGTTTTAATATGACTAGTTGGCTTGATAGTATTTTCATTAATAAACCTTTATTTTTATAAAGCATTCATCACAGCATACTTTCAAATATGTCCATATCTAAACTAAAAAATGATTGAGAAGTTTATTCATTGAAAAAAATGAGTACAAACACCTTTTTTCAATAATTGATTACATGACTTAGTCTCAACCCTCCCCAAGGAGGGTTTACCCTTCCATCACAAATGAATTACAAGAAATACAAAATAAGGAGATGAACCTTTGCATGGTTCTTGCAGTAGAGAAAATAAAGAGGTGATTAAGAAAAATACTATGAACAACCCTTGCATTCACCAATTTCCTTATTGAACTCCCACCTCGCCTACCCTTCTAATTCCTTGATTGTTCTAACTACTTCCCCTTGGTGGTCACCTTCTCCTTCCTTGGGTAAGGTTTCTCTTTTATCTTTTGATGCAGCTTCAGAATTTTTAGAGCTGAGAATGTCAAATAGGGAAACCACCATTTCAATCTTCAATTCTCCCTTTTATAGACTTCTTTTGAATTGTTTTAGATTTAATTTAGCTAATAAATCCCATTTAGAAAATTGTGTTTTCATTAGATGACTATCCCTTTATTTCCTTGATAATGAAGGGTTTTAGGCTATTGCATTTATGTTTTGCTGTGTAAGAGATCTAAATCAACCTTGTGCTCTCCCCAATGCTGTCTTAAATCTGTGCTTTTATAATCTTTAGAAGTCTCCTCAGCATTTAGTGTAGCCTCCCCTTCCATCTTCTTCATGATTTAATTTATCTCTTTATGAATTATTCTTTCAATCTCTTGAGAATTGAAGAAGTTTAAATGTATTGCCATAAATTCCTGCTATACGAAGGGGGAAAATTAAATATTCTCATTTTTCCAGTGCTGATTAAATGCCTATTCATGAGCAAATTTTTGGCGGGCGGTATGGCTGCTGTAGCTGTAGCGATAAGCTCTCGGGTTTGTGCCCACTGCAGCACGTTGTTGCGTGGAATTCTCAGTTTTGGTCCGCTTGAGCACACTGTGGCACACTAGGGTGTGTCGCGGCAATTTTCTTTCATAATTCCTTGTATTAGCCTAGATCCAGTTTAGCTCCTCTTTTTTCCCGAAAACCGATGAAAGCAACTCAAAGTATACATTTCTAACCAAAAAAATATTTATTTTTATTATCTTATTTTACTATAAATCTTAGATTTATCACACCTCAACACTTAAATTCTTGCTTGTCCGTGAGTAAGATAAGAAAAAATGAATTCTTCTGATTTTCTATATTATAAAATTCAGTAGGATCTATGTGAAGTGTTTTCATCATTTCAAGTGTTACTTAATAATGTGATTAGAAAGATTCAAATTCTAACAAGTCCCATAGTAATGTTTCTCTTTTTTTTTACTATTTTAGCTTTTAGCTTCTATTTTCTAAATGAAGAATGCTCGACTCTTTATTTTCAGGGGGGGGGGGCGTGATAGGGTTGCTTGATGAAGACAAAGCTAAATTCAGTGTGTTAGAATCTTGTGCTATTTGTTCTTATTCATATAAACTACAATGAATATTTCTTTTTAGGAGAGATATTTCTACATCTTGTTTTTCTCAATTTTCTTATTTTGGGAGAGATATTTTTCTTCATCCCTGGATTTTCATTTTGCATTCAGTTCAAGGGAGAGATATTTTTAATCATCCCCATCTATTTTCATTGCAATTATTAAGTCCTACAAAGGCCTAGCACATTCTTTGTTTCACTATTTTTTACTTTTCTAAATCAAGTTCCTTAACCCCCCCACACACCTAGATTTAAGGCTTCATACATTTTTGATTGTGGAAACTTATAGTAAAATGAGTGTGAAACAATTTAGCATGAAAAATTTTAGAACTGTTCATTTTGCTTGATCACCTCAAGTTAAGTAATTTAGAATAAAAGAATTCTTCACATGTTCCATCACAATTGAATTCTTCCCATTAAAATTTTTAGTTCAAGTTAAAGTTTCTTTTTTACAAATTGATACTTCTTGGATAGGGTTAGCTAATTGTTGCAATAAAAATTCTAACTTATCCTCAATTGACTTGCATATATGGGACAGACAAAAATACATATTTACATTTGCACGCAAGTGTACGTGGTCTGAAGTAATAAATTGAAAGTTTAATTTCTAGGATTTATCGATCCTCAGGGAACGGGTGTTCTGACACCAAGTTGTATTTTCTTTCACTAATGTTTAGATGACAAATTTTGTTGGTTTTCTTGGTTCCTAATTAGCGATACAAAAGACCTTAAGTAAAAATAATAGTTTGAATAAAAAGAGAGAGTTGAGATTTCATTGTAATAACTATAAGGGTTGGTGAGATGACTTTAATGTTGAGTGTATACATTCGATTTATTTGCTTTATTAAATCAAGTGAAGACCATTAGAATCAGAGTACCCTCCAATTTCATTAGGTTCAAGTTTAGTGCTTAAGGAGAACTCTTTTGGGTTCTTCCGTAGCACATAAACTCTCATGAGATCAAGTTTCATTATATAGAATTTTGACTTCCTATGCCTAGGTTACCAAAAGATATATCATATTTTAGATGATCTCTTAAGCAAGATTTCCATCTACCATGCATCATGTGATTCACACGCAGTTTAGCTAGATGGGAGGATGCATTGGGTCAATGGATTATGTTACATCATCCATTGAAGTTCCCAATGTGCTCTCATCACTTCTACTTTGCTGAGCAGCAAAGCAAGGTTAATGGAGAACTTAGTTCTCAAGCATCAATCTCTTGGGAGAGCTATTAAGGAAGGGTGCAAGTGAGCTTTAAGAATTTTATCACATAATTCTCCGCTCTACTTGCACTACCTTCCTTGCTCTTACCCAATATATGAGCATTGGAACACCAGTTCTTTTAAACAATACAATTAAGAATTTTGTTCATCCAAGCATTCATTCAAACATTAAATAAAAATGATAAAAACAATTTTTTTATTACATTCAAACAATATCATCACACACCATTTATCCTTTATATATTCTTACAACTACATCTCAACCCTCTCCAAGGGGTTTTCAGCCTTCCATTACTAAATAAGAAAGAGCATACATACAAAGAAAAGTGAACATCGCTATCAGTTCACCACACAAAATAAATCAAGGGAATTTAGGAGAAATACAAGGAATCACCCGAAGGTTTTCTGTAGTTGTCTTAACTCTTCCTACACTGTCCTCTTGAAGCTCCACCCTTTGTTCATGGTGCGCTGTGGTAGTTTTTCCTCGGATTTTTTTAATTCAACCCAACAATCTCTTTTCTTCATTTTACTGAAAAAGCACCATTTTCTACTCAAAGTATAGGGATATATATGATGATATGAATGTTTAATCACTATATTTTTGCGATAAATTCTGGAAATATCCCACCCCCACACTTAATTTCTTGCTCGTCCTTGAGTAAGCTCAAAAATCTGATTTTCTAAAATTTGTTTTTGTCTAAGGATTCAATATAATAAGCCAATGCATAATGAATTTAGTTATCAAGTATGCTCTAGTTAAGATTACTTCATATCTCAAAGTTTCTACTACCCCTCCAATCAAGTTTATGTTTCTACACTTCATTTGATTTCAAATCAAGATATTATGCTTAATGTTTTAATATGGGGAGGTGATCCTAAAATTCAACCCTTGATGATGCGATCGATGAGTCTTTAAGTGTTGTGCCATGTGTGCCCCTTCTTGTGATTCACAAGGAACATTTTAACATTTTAGGAGAGATTTTTTTCTTCATCCTAAATGTCCACTTTGTTTAGCTTGGGAGAGATATTTTTCATCATCCCTTTATATATATATATATTTTTTCTGAATTCCTTTTTATGGGAGAGCCATTTTTCTTCATCCCGTAATTTAGTTCCTTGTGTTCATTAAGTACTACAGGAGCCTAGCACCTCAATTTCTCACTCACCTCTTGCCACCTTGGTTTTAGTTCTCAGATTTTCTCCCCCCCCCCCCACACTTAAGCTTAAGCATATTTTATTTTAAGTCCTAGAAACCAAGCTTAGTAGACTCATGAATTGAATAAGGGGTGTATAACTTATGTTCATTTTCCTCTTAATTTCAAGCATACTTGAATCCCAAGTTCCACCCATTGGTTCTTGACATTGAATCCAAACATTTATCTCATTCTAAAAATTATTTTTCAAGTTGAATTTTAGCAAAAATGATGGTGCGCTAGATACAAAATTCATTTTATTAACTGAAATCAAAATTACAAAAACAGAAAACATAAAGCAGAAAATAGCACAACCTTATTAATGTGGGTTGCCTCCCATTGAGCGCTTGTTTTTACGTCTCAACCTAAAGCCAATTTAGCTCATATATGTGACTCCTTCCCTTGGGAGATCCTGCAATAACCATCTCTCTTTCTCTTGCAATTCATATCCATCTAAGTAAAGTTTTAGATGGTGCCCATTTACCTTTATTGTCCCAGCTGATGAAGTGATATCCACAATTTTGTGGGGGTATATTTTTTTGATTATAAATGGGCCCATCCATCTTGATTTCAGCTTTTTTGGAAAGAGCCTCAACCTGGAATTAAATAATAATACCTTCACTCCCAATTCTAGGTGTTTTGGTCTTATTAGCTTATCGTGCCATTTCTTAGTTCTCTCCTTGTACAGCTTGGCACTCTCATATTCTCCCAACCTGAATTCATCCAGTTCGTGCAATTACAGAACTCTTTTATCACCTGCTAGTTTGAAATCAAAATTCAGCTTTTTAACTGCCCAAAAAGCACGATGTTCCAACTCTACCGGCAAATGATAAGATTTCCCATAAACCAGCTTGTAAGGGGACATTCCTAAAGGTGTTTTGCTTTAATTCATGGTTTGACACTTCTAGTTGGCCGCTGGTTTGAGGGTGGTAGGTTGTACCTACCTTAGGTTTCACCCCATACCCCATCAAGAGAGTTCCTAATTATTTATTGCAGAAATGTTTTCCACCGTCACTTATTAGGACATTGGGTGTACCAAACCTAGAAAGGACATGATCTTTCAAAACTTTGATCACAATTTTGGCATCATTGTTGGCACAAGCTATAGCTTCAACCCATTTGGTCACATATTCCACCCCCACTAACATGTAATTACTTGAATTATAGGTGGGGAATAGGCCCATAAAGTCAATCCCCCAAACATCAAAGAGTTCAACTTCAAAGATTTCATTTAGAGGTAACTCATCTCTTTTTCTTAAATTTCCCATCCTCTGACATTGGTCATAGCTCTTTACAAAATCAGCACCATCCTTGAATAATTTTGGCCAATAAAATCCAGATTGCAGCACCTTTGCCATTGTTCGATCAATACCATGATGCCCTCCATAAGGGGATGTGTGGCAATGATATAAGATGTTATTTGATTCTGGTTCAGGCACACATCTCCTTAGGATTTGATCGGCATAGCAGTTGTATAGGAGGGGATCATACCAAAAGTAAATCATAATATCAGCAAAAAAAAATTTTCTTTGTGGATAATTAAATTCTTTTGGGATTACCTTTCCTACAAGATAGTTGGTAAAATCAGCAAACCAAGGAGGATTACTCGCTACAATTGTATAAAGCTATTTATCAGGCAAAGTTTCACAAATTTCTTCTCCTTCCATATGTTTTTTTTTTGAGTCAATCTAGAAAGATGATCAGCCACCACATTATCGCACCCCTTTTTGTCACAAATTTCCAAGTCAAATTCTTGTAAAAGCAAAACCCAACGTATGAGTCGTGGCTTTGCTTCTTTCTTTTGAAGAAGATACTTGATCGCAGCATGATCCGTGTACACGATTGTTTTCGATCCAATAAGATGCGCCCTAAATTTGTTGAATGCAAAAACAATCGCTAAAAGCTCTTTTTCAGTGGTGGCATAATTTCTTTGGGCTTCATCCATTAACTTACTTGCATAATAAATGGAATAGAAAAAAAAAAAATTTCTGCTGTCCTAAAAATGCTCCCACTGTAAGATCACTAGCATCACACATGATTTCAAAGAGGTGATCCCAGCTAGGAGTATAAATTATAGGAGCTGAAATGAGAGCAAAATTTATTGCATTGAATCCCTTTGTGAAGTCTTCAACAAAAATAAATTCAACATCCTTTCCTAGAAGCCGGCACAAAGGTAAACTGATTTTAGAGAAATCTTTTATGAACCTTCTATAAAACCCAGCGTGCCGAAGAAAACTCCTAACTCCTCTTACATTGGAGGGTGGAGGTAATTTCTCAATAACCTCAATTTTAGCCTTATCTACCTCAATTCCTTTTTTTGATATAAGGTGAACCAAGACAATACCCTCTTCCACCATGAAATGGCACTTTTCCCAGTTCAGAATAAGATTAGTTTCCTCACATTTCTTTAGGACCTTACCCAAGTTTGATAAATAGTCTTCAAATGATTTGCCCACTACCGAATAATCATTCATAAAGATCTCTAGGAAATCTCCTATCAATTCAGAAAAGATGGACATCATACACCTTTGAAAAGTTGCAGGTGCATTACATAAACCAAAGGGCATCCTCCTGAAAGCAAATGTTCCAAAAGGGCAAGTGAAGGTTGTTTTTTCTTGGTCTTCTAGGGCTATCAAAATCTAATTGTACCCCGAGTAACCATCTAAAAAATAGAAGTAAGGGTTTCCAGCCAGCCTATCTAACATCTGATCAAGAAATCAGAGAGGATAGTGATCTTCCCTAGTTGCCATATTTAATCTTTTATAGTCTATGCATACTCTCCACCCTGTAACCTTCCTGATATAAATTAATTCATTATTTTCATTCAAAGTCATGGTTACCCCACTTTTCTTAGGGACCACATGAATAGGACTTACCAAAGGGTTGTTCGAAATTGGGAAAATTATCCCAGCATCCAAGAGCTTAATAATCTCCTTATTCACCACCTCTTTTATATTTGAGTTTAATCTTCAATGAGGTTCTATGAAGGGCTTGGAGTTATCTTCTAGCAGGATGCGGTACATGCAGAAGGTAGGACTAATTCACTTCAAATTGGCAATGCTCCATCTTATTGCCCTCTTAAGCTCTCTTAATAATATACACAATTTAGTCTCTTGAGTTAGGCTTAACAAAGCAAAAATTATCACTGATAGTGATGTTCCCTCCCCAAGATAAATATGTTTTAAGTGTTTGGGCAAAGGTTTCAAGTCTAATTCAGGGGGTTCATCTACAAATAGATGCATTCTCTTTCTTTCCTGAATCAACTCATCAATTTTATTTTCTTCCTCATCAATTCCAGCTCCTTCTGCTTCCTCAAAATCAAATTCCTCTATATCTCTAGAAATTAGCACCTCTTCCAAGACATTTACTTCCCAACACTCCTCATTTGGCTTAAATGGGTGCCTCATCGAATCCTTTATGTTAAAACTCACCTCCTCCCCCTCACAATAAAGACTCAATTTACCCTTATCAACATCTATCATAGTTTTTCCAGTAGCAAGGAATGGTCTCCCCTGAATTATAGGAATCTCCTGATTTTCATCTTCCATTCCAACACAATAAAATTGGCGTAGAAGATAAATTTATCAACCTTTACTAGAACATTTTCCAAGATTCCCATGGGAGTTTTTACGGATCTATCTGCTAGTTGGAGGAGGACTGAGGTAAGTTTTAAAGAATCAATTCCCAATTTTTTAAATATGTAAAATGGCAATAAATTTATTGAAGCATCAAAATCACATAAAGCCTTTTTAAAAGAATGATTTCCTATTGTGCAAGCAATGGTAAAACTCCCTGGGTCCTTTCTTTTAAGGGGAATTTTCTACTGGAGAATGGCACCACATTCCTTAGTCAAGGCTACAATTTCCTTCTCATTTATTTTTCTTTTCTTTGATAGAATATCCTTCATGAACTTAGCATAACTGGGCATCTGTTCCAATGCTTCAGCAAAGGGAATGTTTATATGAAGAGTTTTAAAAGTTTCAAGGAATTTTTGGAACTGGTTGTTTAGCTTCTCCCTTGCCATTTTTTGAGGATAGGGGATGTGAGGAGTGTGATCAGAAGGTTTAGTCATCTGGGTGTTAGTTTCTTCATTCATCTCTTTCTCTTTGTCCTTATTGATTTCTTTTTCCTCAATTGATCTCTCTCCCAAAACTTTAGAAGTATTTTTAGAATTTTTTAATACCAAAGATTCTGTAATTTTTCTACTTCTCAAAGTTATGGAATTTCCTGATTCATTCTCATAGTTCCCTATGGCTCCTACCAAGAAGGGTTGATTTAGTTGCATCATAATTTATTTTATTTTTAACTCAATTCCTTGGACAGCTTTTTCTTGATTCAAAAGTGTGTGTTCATGTTGATTTAATGTTACATATGTTCTGTTCATAAAATTGGTTGTGTCAATTCTAAACTCCTTTAGAGAATGCTCTAAGCTTCTTCCCTCCTTAGTTTGTTGGGCTCTATAGTTTTGAAAAGCATTCACTCCCTCAGTTTCTCCCTTATGATCAAAAACTAATTGCATTCCCTCTAGTCTTTGGGTTAACAAGTCAATTTTGTTTCTTAATTCAGCAATCTAATTTTACTCGTTCATGTTATTCATCTCCACTTTATTTGAATTTAGCTGCTCAGTCGGCCATTGGTATGCGTCATTAACCATTTCCTTGAGGAGATCAAAAGCCTCCTCCAGGGTTTTACTACTTAATGATTCGCCTGCGGCTGCATCAATGAGGGTCCTTATGCGTGCATTTAATCCGCTATAAGAAATATGCACCTGCATTCACAAAGGAAACCCATGATGCAGGCAACACCTTAAGTAGTCCTTAAAGCGTTCCCATCCATCATATAAATTCTCACCGTGCAGCTGAGAGAAGTTTGATATTTCATTCCTCAACCTTGCTGTCTTGGCAGGTGGGAAATACTTGGCTAGGAATTTCCTTACCAAGTCATCCCAAGTCATAATAGACTCACCGAGTAGAGAACTGAGCCAAACCTTAGCTCTATCTTTCAGCGAAAACAGGAATAATTTTAATCTTAAAGCATCATTGGATACCCCATTAAATCGAAAGGTATCGCATATTTCCAAAAAGTTTGAAATATGGGCATTTGGGTCATCTGATGCTAGCCCACTGAATTGATTGTTTTGAATCAATTCAATGTGGATGGCTTAATTTCAAAATTATTAACCTGAATAGAAGGTTTAACAATGGCATTGGGAACTCATTCTACAGTGGGAAGTGCATATTCTCTAAAGAGTCTCCTCCTAACATTTACTATTGATTCTACTAGGTTTACTTCAAAATCTTCCATTTGTGTGTTTGTTGATTAAGCAACAATTGTTCTCTCCTAGCCTTGAGAATTGTCCTATCAATTTCAGGATCATAAAAGAATACAGCAAGATTCTCTTACTCATACAGTTAAAGAACAACTAGCTAGATCAAGTTACAATGATATAAATTTCACCCACAATTGGCCAGCAGATAAAAATTTTCAGCTATGATAATAAGCAATGAGCAATACTTTTAGCACCAGATCTTTTTAGAAAATTTTCTAATTTTTCTCAAAAGCAAGTAAATAAAGAAATTAATTACAGCTATATAAGAAAATATGCATAAATTAATTAGTTTCAAATAACTAGTTACTCGAAAATTATACTTGATACAAAATAAAACCGTTCCCCGGCAACGGCGCCAAAAACTTGAAAGATGGAAATACACATCTGCGTTTGCACGCAAGTGTACGTGGTCTGAAGTAATAAGTGAAAAGTTTAATTTCCGGGATTTATCGATCCTCGGGGAATAGGTGCTCTGTTACCAAGTTGTATTTTCTTTCACTAATGCTTAGATGACAAATCTGGTCGATTTTGTTGGTTCCTAATTAGCCATACAAAAGACCTTAAGTAAAGATGCTAGTTTGATTAAAGGAGAGAGTTGAGATTTCATTATAATAGCTGTAAGGGTTGGTGAGATGACTTTATTATTGAGTGTATACCTTCGATTTATTTGCTTTATTAGATAAAGTGAACACCATTGGAATTGGAGTACCCTCTAATTTCATTGGGTTCAAGTTTAGTGCTTCAGGAGAACTTGGGTTCTTCCTTAGCACATAATCTCTCATGAGATTAAGTTTCATTAATTATAATTTTGACTTCCTACGTCTAGGTTACCAAAAGAAATATCATATTTTAGATGATCGCTTAAGCAAGATTTGCATCCACCATGCATCATGCGCTTCACATGCAGTTTGGCTAGATGGGAGGATGCATTGGGTCAATGGATTATGTCACATCATCCATTGAAGTTCCTATTGTCCTCTCATCCCTTCTACTTTGCTGAGCAGCAGAGAAAGGTTAATGGAGAACTTGGTTCTCAAGCTTCAATCTCATGGGAGAGCTATTGAGGAAGGGTGGAAGTGAGCTTTGAAAGTTTTGTCACATAATTCTCCGCTCTACTTGCACTATCTTCCTTGCTCTTTCCCAATATATGAGCATTGGAACAAAGTTCTTTTAAACATTATAATTTATATTTTTTGATCCAAGCATTCATTCAAACATTAAATAAAAATGATAAAAACAATTTTTTTTTACATTCAATCAATGTCATCACACACCATTTATCCCTTACATATTCCTACAACTACATCTCAACCATCTCCAAGGGGTTTTTAGCCTTCCATTACTAAGTAAGAAAGCGCATACATACAAAGAAAAGTGAACATCACCATCAGTTCACGATAATAAATAAGTCAAGGGAGTTTAGGAGAAATACAAGGAATCACCCTGAGATTTTTTGGGGTTCACTTTACTCTTCCTGTGCTATCCACTTGAAGCTCCACCCTATGTTCTTTGTTGTCTTCTCTTTCTTACTATTCTTTCTCCTCCTTTCCCCTTGGAGAGTTCTCCATCTTTCTCTTCTTACAGCCTTTCTTTTTGGCCTTTGAATAACAAAAGTTGGAACCCTTTCAAGGTCTGAGATTGGCCCTTAAATAGGGATGTACTTAGCCTCAAAGCTTTAAATGTGTGACTCTTCCTCTTTCTTGACTTTAACCCAATCCCTTTTAATGTTCTTATTTATTTAAACCTGTTGGGATTCAGCAGAGATTATGTCATCTATTTTTAAGAGACTGGGGAACGCCAAAGGTCACACTTTTGTGGCGTTCCCCATGTTATTTTAATTGTTGTTCTGGAATTTCTGGATCGTCTGTTGTTGCGCTCGATGGCACGCTGTGGCACACTGCGGCGCAATGTGGCGCACTGCGGTGCGCTGACGTGCGCAGCGGCAGCCACATTCCATATACTGTTCCACTGCGGTGTGTTGTGGCAACAGCATACCAAACCCTGTTCTACTGCGGAGAACTATAGCAGCGGTGCTCCAAACATTGTTCTTGCTTGAAATTTAGTATCTTTTATGCTCAGTCACTGCAGCATCTGCTATGGTGGCTGTGGTGCGCTACTGTGGATACATTTTTGGATTCGCTATTCAATTAGTTCATCTATAGTTTTATAAAATGAAATTTTACCCGCTGCGGCGCGCTGCAAGATAAACTTTGGATTCACTGTTCAATTAGTTCATATGTAGTTTTATAAAATAAAAATTTACCCGCTACGGCGCGCTGCGGCAGAGAAAGTTTCGTAATACTGTACAATTTCTCGTTATAAAGTTTTAAATATTCTTAGAGAAATGACGTTGTGGCACGCTGCGGTGCGCTGTGGCGCGTAGCAGCAGATAGACTTTCAAAAATATTTCTACTACTCATCTGTATGGCTTTAATTTAACTTCAGCAACCTGGCGCTGTGGCGCGCTGCAGCGGCCTTTCGTCCAAATTTGCAGTTTAGCTTCCAGGGGAAGAATTTGTAATGTGCCGCCATGGCACGCTGGGGCACGCCATGGCGCACTATGGAAGTTTTGTAATTCATCCAGTGATCTCTTTTCTTCATTTTCCTAGAAAAGCACCATTTTCTACTCAAAGTATAAGGATATATATGATGATATGAATGTTTAAGCACTATATTTTTGCTATAAATTCTGGATATATAAATATGCTCTTGATCTTCCAGATTAAACTTGTGCCTAATCAAGGTTGGTTCAGTTTCGTGCAAATTATTATTCACATTGCCATTAAAATCTTCCACCAGTTCTTCTAAGTATGATTGCTCACTAGCCCAATTTGTGTTATTAATGTTCATATCAGAGTGAGTGTAATAATGTTGCAAGTTGTGATCACACTTAATGTCATTAATCGGTTTTGTTCTTAAAGGTGTAAAAGGGTTATTTTTATTACACTCAGAATTTAAATGTGTTCCCTCGCACCACCTACACCAAATTTGATTATTGTTATGACCATGAGATTTTAGTACTTCATATATGAAAATAAAAACTAAAAAAAATTAATAGAAAAGTAAATTTCAGAAATAAGAAAGTATCTATAGAACACAGATAATTCTAAATCACTATTAACTCATAAATTATCCTTAATACAAAACATAACACCGTTCCCCGGCAACGGCGCCAAAAACTTGACAGACTGTAAATGCAGGTCTGTGCACGCACGCAAGTGTATGCGGTCCAAAATAATAATAGAAGGTAAGTTCTGAGATTTATCGTCCACATGGAACAGAGTATTTTTTTACTAATCTATATTTACTCTTAATAATGTTTAGACCAATGATATTTTATTGTTTTTGTTAGTTTCTAGTTAACAATACAAAGATCTTAATCTAAAAATATAATTTGAGAGGAAGGGAGAGTTGGATTTTATCATGTAATTTGTTATGGGATTGGTGTAAGTACTCTTATTCATCAATTTTAAATGATAATTGTTCACATACAAATTATAATCAAGTGAGAATAACATTCCTTAGATTGGTCCTCCAATTCCAACTATTCATGCCTAGTGCACGAGATCAATCAAGAAGGTTTAATCTCAGCTCCTAAACCCTTATTTGATAGATATTAGTCAAATTTGATTTCTTACATCTAAGTTATTAGATTTATAATTTTAATTTCAACGATCACACAAACTTGATTCCACTCAATTAGCATCACGTGCTTCCCTCGTATTTTAGCTAAGGAAGTGAATTATTGGACTAAGTTGATTATATCACATTCATCCATGAGAACACAATTTTTCCTCTTCCTCCTTTAACGTGTGATGAGCTACAGAGCATAATTGGTGGCTCTTGGCTCAAATGCATCAACCTCTCGACTAAGCTCAAGGAACAATGCAATTAGGTTCAAGAGCATGTGACTGGGCACTAAGCACTAATGCACATATTCCTAACTTTATGCCAATTGATGAGCTATGGAGCTCTAAGAGAATTAAGTTACCAAGTTCTACTCATTATATTAATCCTAAGGTGTTTATACTGAGAATCCTTGCACAGCGAATATCATCACATATATTCACGATGAGGACCTTTATGTGCATGTCCCTAGTTTTAATATGACTAGTTTGCTTGATAGTATTTTCATTAATAACTATTTAATTTAATAAAACATTCATCACATGGCATACTTTCAAACAAGTTCATATCTAAACCAAAAAATGATTGAGGATTTTTATCATTGAAGAAAATGAGTACAAAAACTTTTTTTTATAATTGATTACATGACTTAGCCCCAACCCTCTCCAAGGTGGTTTTAGCCTTCCATCACAAATGAAATGCAGGAAATACATAACAAGAAGATGAACCATTGCATAGTTCTTACATCAAAGAAAATAAAGAGGTGATTAAGAGAAATACTTGGAACAACCCTTGCGTTCACAAGTTTCCTTCTTGATTTCCAATCTCGCCTTCCCATCTGATTTCTTGAATGTTTTTTTCTGCTTCCCCTTAGTGGTCACCTTATCCTTCCTTGGGTAGGGTTTCTTCTTTCTCTCTTGATGCAGCTTCAATTTTTTTAGAGCTGAGAATGTCAAATAGGGGAACCACCATTTCAATCTTTAATTCTCCCTTTTATAGGCTTTTTTTCAATTGTCTTAGATTTAATTCAGCTAATAAATCCTATTAGTTAAATTGTGCTTTCATTAAATAACTATCCCTTTATTTCCATGGTAATGAAATGTTTTGGGCTATTGCATTTATGTTTTGCCGTGTAAGAGAACTACATCAAACTCTTGCTCACCCCCATGTTGTCTTAAATTTGTGCTTTTATAATCATTGGAAGTATACTCGGCATTTAGTGCAGCCTCCCCTTCCATCTTCCTCAGAATTTAATTTGTCTCTTTATGAATTATTCTATCAATCTCTTGAGAACTGAAGAATCTTAAATGTATTGTCATAATTCATGCCATGGGAAGGGGGAATTTAAGTCACCTCATTTTCCAATGCTGATTAAATGCCTATTCCTGAGAAAATTTACAGTAGGCGCTATGGCGCGCTGCAGCAGTTTTACCTGTTGTAGTGCATTACAGTGTTTAGCTCTCAAGTTTGCACCCACTGGGCGTGCTATAGAGTCGAGCTCTCAGTTTTGGTCCACTTGGCGGTGTTGGGGCGCACTGGGGCGCCCCGCAAAAATTTTCTTTCAAAATTCCTTGTATTTGCCCAGATCTAGTTTAGCTCCTTTTATTTTTTGGAAACCAATTTTAAAGTATACATTTCTTACCAAAAAAAATTTGTTTTTATTATCTTAATTAACTATAAATCTTAGATTTATTACTAAGCTATGAAGTTGAAACGTGTGAGCCAATAGCCACCAAATATGCTCCATTGCTCATTCTAATTAAAGGAGGAAGATGAAGAATTGAGTGCTAGTGGGTGAATGTGACCTAATCTGCTAGCCTAATGATTCACTTCTTTAGCTAAACTGCGACAGAGGCATGTGTGGCTATTTGTTGGGATCAAGTTTACATCACCGTAAGAATTAAAACACCTAATTTGAGAACTTAGACGTAAGGTGTTTATACTGAGAATCCTTGCACAATGAATATCATCACATATATTCACGGCGAGGACCTTTATGTGCATGTCCCTAGTTTTAATATGACTAGATTGCTTGATAGTATTTTCATTAATAACTATTTAATTTAATAAAACATTCATCACATGGCATACTTTCAAACAAGTTCATATCTAAACCAAAAAATAATTGAGAATTTTTATCATTAAAGAAAATGAGTACAAAAAACCTTTTTTCTATAATTGATTACATGACTTAGCCCCAACCCTCTCCAAGGAGGTTTTAGCCTTCCATCACAAATGAAATGCAGGAAATACATAACAAGGAGATGAACCATTGCATAGTTCTTACATCAAAGAAAATAAAGAGGTGATTAAGAGAAATACTAAGAACAACCCTTGCGTTCACCAGTTTCCTTCTTGATTTCCAATCTCGCCTTCCCTTCTGATTTCTTGAATGTTTTTTCTGCTTCCCCTTGGTGGTCACCTTATCCTTCCTTGGGTAGGGTTTCTTCTTTCTCTCTTGATGCAGCTTCAATTTTTTTAGAGCTGAGAATGTCAAATAGGGGAACCACCATTTCAATCTTTAATTCTCCCTTTTATAGACTTTTTTTCAGTTGTCTTAGATTTAATTCAGCCAATAAATCCTATTAATTAAATTGTGCTTTCATTAAATGACTATCCCTTTATTTCCTTGGTAATGAAATGTTTTGGGCTATTGCATTTATGTTTTGCCGTGTAAGAGAACTACATCAAACTCTTGCTCTCCCCCAAGTTGTCTTAAATCTGTACTTTTATAATCATTGAAAGTATACTCGGCATTTAGTGCAGCCTCCCCTTCCATCTTCCTCAGAATTTAATTTGTCTCTTTATGAATTATTCTATCAATCTCTTGAGAACTGAAGAATCTTAAATGTATTGCCATAATTCGTGCCATGGGAAGGGGGAAATTAAGTCACCTCATTTTCCAATGCTGATTAAATGCCTATTCTTGAGAAAATTTACAATTGGCGCTATGGCGCGCTACAGCAGTTTTACCTGCTGTTGTGCACTATAGAGTTTAGCTCTCAAGTTTGCACCCGCTGGGCGTGCTATAGAGTCGAGCTCTCAGTTTTGGTCCACTTGAGCGTGTTGGGGAGCACTGGGGCGCCTCGCAACAATTTTCTTTCGGAATTCCTTGTATTAGCCCAGATCCAGTTTAGCTCCTCTTTTTTTTTGAAATCCAGTTTTAAAGTATACATTTCTTACCAAAATAATTTTTTTTTTATTATCTTAATTTACTATAAATCTTATACTTATTAATAAGCTAAGAAGTTGAAATGTGTGAGCCAATAGCCATCAAATATGCTCCATTGCTCATTCTAATTAAAGGAGGAAGATGAAGAATTGAGTGCTTGTGGGTGAATGTGACCTAATCTGCTAGCCCAATGATTCACTTCTTTAGCTAAACTACAACTGATGCATGTGTGGCTATTTGGTGGGATCATGTTTACATCACTGTAAAAATTAAAACACAAAATTTGAGAACTTGGACGTAAGTATCCGATTTAACTCATATCGATCATGTGAGGATTATGTGTCGGGGTTGAACTTTCTTGAGTTCACCTTGAGCATTGGATATCACATACTTAGAATTAGAGGACACTCTATGGTAGGCAATTGTTGCTTGATCATAATTAAAACATTTGAGTAATTTAACATGTAAAGTTGACAAATATGAGTACTACACTAAACCCCATAACTAAATGCTTATTAAACCCAACTATCCCTACTTCATCAACTAGTAGTTTCTAATTCAAAAACTTTGCTTGTTAATTTGAAACCAAAATCACAAATTATCATTTGTCCAAATATCATTGAAAACAAATATACTTTAATAACTAAACACTCTGTTCTAAGTATACTATAAATTTCCAGGACTTCACAATCCCTTATTATTTAAAACCAAGTGCACTTGCGTGTGAGCGCAGATGTGTATTTTCAATCTATCATGTTTTTAGCGCTGTTGTCGGGGAACTGTAATCTGTTTAGTATTAAAAATAATTTGTTAGTAATTGGTGATTTGGAATTATATATTACAGCATATATTTTTTATTTTTGTAATTATACTTGTTATCACTTTATTTAGCTTAGTTTTTGTTAAATTAGTTTCCTTCATTTTTGTTTTTATTACTATTGCTATAAATTATGCTCCTTGAGGTAGAAGTTAGGCTTGTATGAGTTGAAGAGATTATTCGCACATACTTTCTGATACTGAGATAGAGAGAACTTATCTAAAAGCTAGAAGAGAACAATTAACCTTAATCAAGCCCAAATAGAAAAGGAAAATGTAGATGATAATCTGATTGGGGGAATAAGAGATCAAAGAGGGAGAGCTTTGAGAGAGTATGCCTTTTCCACTATGAGGGAAATCCCTCATTCAACTGTAATGCCAAATATAGCTGCAAATAACTTCAAAATTAAGCCATCAACCATTAGTATGCTGCAAAATAATCAGTTTGGGGGGTTAGCCACCGAAGATCCTAACTCATATATTTCTAATTTTTTGGAGATGTGTGACATATTTAGATTTAATTGTGTGAGTGATGATGCCATAAGACTTAGGCTATTCCTTTTCTCACTGAGAGATAGACCTAAGAATTGGCTCAGTTCTTTGCCCAGTGATACTATTTGCTTGGGATGATTTAGCTAAAAAATTATGAGCTAAATATTTCCCACCTGTGAATACCCTGGAGGAAGTTTAAAATTTGTTAGAAGAGATGGACAAAAATGCATACCAATGGCCTACTGAGAGGCTTAACATGATTAAAAATGAATGCAATTCTTTATCTAATTTGTAGAAAATTGTTCATTCCAAAACAAAATCTATCAACTCAACAAAATAGTAGAGAATATGCAAGCCAATACAAACCAAGGGGACGAGTACAAAATATGGAATGTAGGTGTTATCGGTAACTATGGCAATATTCTCAATGGGAATAGAAGGGAATTTTGAGCATTCTTTTAGAGAATTCAAAACTTATACAATTGAATTCATGAAAAAAATTAATGCAACACTTAATAGATATGAAAATACACTATTAAGATAAGAAGAAACTATGAAACGAATTGAAAAACAATTAAAAGATATCATGAACCAATTGAAGAAGCTTGTTCTAGTGAGAGTCAGAAGAGGGTGTGAGACTGAGATAGGAAATTCTATAACTTTGAGAAATGGGAAGATCACTGAACTTGTAGCACCAAAGAAACGTGAAATTACTTCTAACTCCACTAGGGAAGAACAAAAGGGAGAAATAATCAACGATGGGGCTAAGGAAAGGGAAGCATAATTGCCAAGATAAATACCTCAAATTGACTAACCCATTATTAGTCAACATATACCTTACCCTCAACGTATGGCTAGACAAAAATTGGACGTCCAATTTCATAAATTCCTGGACACTTTCAAAACCCTTCACATAAATATCCCCTTTGTTGAAGCACTAAAGCAGATGCTTAGTTATGCTAAGTTCATGAAGAACATATTATCTAAGAAAAGAAGGATAGATGAAAAGAAAATTATAGCTTTAACTGAAGAATGTAGTGCCATTCTGCAATAAAAAATCCAATTAAAAAGATTAGACCTTGGAAGTTTTACAATCCCTTGTACTATTAGAAACCATTACTTCCAGAGGGCTCTTTCTGATCTTGAAGCATCCATAAATTTAATGGCCTACTACATTTTAAAAAAATTAGGGATGAAGGAATTGAAACCCACATCTGTCCTTCTATAACTCACCGATCGATTTATTAAAACTCATACGGAAATTCTTGAAAATATTTTAGTTAAGGTTGATAAATTCATCTTCCCCGCCAATTTCATTATCCTAGACATATTGGACAAGCACCAAGAAATACTCATAATTCTAGGTAGACATTTTCTGGCCATTGGAAAAATAATGATTGATGTGGATAAGGGAGAGTTAAGTTTACATTGTGAAGGGAAAGAAGTGAAATTTAATATTCACAACACTATGACGCACCTGAGAGTCTAATGAAGGATGTTTGAGATTAGACCTAGTTGAAGAATTAATGATGTCAAGAGATGTGAGGGAACAAAATCTTGACATAAATGAAGGATTTGAGGAATTTGAAGGAGAAAATGAGAGAGGAGTTGATTCAAGAAAAGAAGAAAATTCAGAAATCAATTAATGAACCTCCTGAATTGGAATTAAAACCTACTCCAAACCATTTAAAATATGTGTATTTAGGGGGAGGAACATCATTACTTGTGATGATTTTAGCCTTACTCAATCAAAAGCAAGAAAATTAATTATATAGTGTGTTAAAAGATTACAAAAGAGGAATTGGTTGGAGCATAGCTGACTTAAAGAGAATCATCCCAACAGTGTGCATGCAAATAATTTTAATGGAATATAATTCTAAGCCATCAATTGAACCTCAAAGGAATTTGAACCCAAATATTAAGGAGGGTGGTGCATAAGAAATCATTAAACTTCTTGATGCGGGAATTAATTTTTCAATTTTGGATTGTCCTCAGAGATGACCAATTCATTTTGTGCCAAAGATAAGTGGGACTACTGTGGTCTTAAATAATATTAATGAATTAATTCCAACTAGAAAAGTAACTGGGCAGAGAGTGTGCATATCAATTAATTTCAAAAATCAGTTTACCTATTTATCGGCTCCTATAAAAAGATATGGAGTTCACTTTTGATAATGATTGCTTAAGCAATTTCAACACCATTAAAACTGCTTTGATTACAGCTCCTGTGATTTCTGCTCCAAATTAAGATCTCCCATTTGAGGTTATGTATGCTGCAAGTGACCTTGTAGTCGAGGCAGTGCTAAGACAAAGAAAAGATAACACCTTTTAATCAATTTATTATGCTAGCAAGCTCATGGATGATGCTCAAAAGAACTATGCCACAATGAAAAAGGAATTTTTGGCCCTTGTTTTTGCATTTGATAAATTTTGTTCCTATTTAATTGGTTCGAAAACTATTGTCTATACCAACTATGTTGCTATAAATTATCTCCTCCAAAAGATGGATGCTAAGTCGCGCCTCATACAATGGGTCTTGCTTCTCCAAGAATTTGATCTTGAGATCAGAGATAAAAAGGGTAGTGATAATGTAGTGGCTGACAACTTATCAATGTTAACCCATCTGATACCTAATAAAATTAATGAATATTGTGAAACCTTTCTGGATGAAAATTTTTATTCATGCAAGATAGAAATTAAGCTATCAAGAACAAATATAGCAATAACATTCAAAGATTCAGCAAATTAAAAAAACAAAAAAGTAAATGGTTAGCACCTATAATAACAAAATCAAAAATTAAAATTATATGTAAGGATTAGCTTAAATCACTAATTACTGATAGATTCTCCTTAATACAAAACAAGTACCAATTCCCCAGCAACAATGCCAAAAACTTGACAAACTGTAAATATGTTTGTGCTTACATGCAAGTGTATGTGGTTTGAAGTAATAATTTGGAATATAAGTTTCGAGATTTATCATTCTCAGGGAATTGGGTGTTTTGTTACTAAGGTATATCTACATTCAAAAATGTTTAAACTATGCATATTTTGTTGAATTGGTTCCTAAACAAGCACAACAATTCTTAGTAGAAAATAACTATGGTAAAAGGAGAGGAGAGTTGGGTCTCTCCCACATGATATGTTAGATGACTTATGTATGATGATTCCTCAAGCATTTCACTTTTCTTTACTTTCTGATTAAGTACACATTGTCCTCCTTAGAGTTTTACTCCAAGATTTACAAGTTCAAATCTCGTGCCTGAAATGAACGCACAGTCGGTTCTATTTCAGCACAAAGAACCTTATAAGATCTTAGACTATTGGTTTTCCCCTCTTTCCTAAGATTCTAGAAATGAGGATTGTTCCTTTAATGTCTTACAAGCATTGATTCCACTAAGACCTTAACGTACATCATGCACAGTTTAGATAATGGAGTGATTTCATTTGTGCTCAATGATTATGTCACCTCATTCATGAGCACTCAAAGAATCCATTCCATCCGTTCACGTATGCTGAGCAACAGAGCGTATTTAGTGGATCTTAGCTCACACACTTCAACTCTTTAGTTGAGCATAGATCATGGTGCACTAGGCTCAAGAACTTTCTCACATAGTTCTAAGCTCTTATGCACTCATGACTCTAGCTCCAAACTAAGGGTGAGCTATGGAGAACAAGAACTTTTTTAGTCTTGATGTCATTTAGTCCCTTGTCATTTAGTCCACATTCAAGTCCACAATAGTCCCTTACATTTCTTTAACAAGTCATTTAATTCATATAATTTTATTAAAGTTTGAGGAAATTTTCATACATCATAGTCTCTTTCAATTCATGTAGGATTGCCCCAACCCTCCCCAAGGGAGGTTTAGCTCTCCATTACACTAGAGATAAAGAATAACACATACATGGATGAAGACCCTTTCATGATCAACTAAGAAAAACACAAGACAAGAGTTTAGAGAATATTAGGAACGTTCCTTTGATAAAGTTCTCCGTACTTCTCCTCTTCTTGCTCTTGGTTGCTTCTCAAAGGTCCATAGTGCTGCCTTTCTTCTTTCTTCTCTTTATCAAGAGGAGTTCTTCTGCCCTTGGAGAGTTCTCCTTCTCTTCTATACAGCCCTCTTCTTACTTAGGATGTTAGTGAGCCAAGTTGGGAACCCTTCTTAAGTCAAGAAGAGTTCTATTTATAGAGGGGCTACACTATACTTCTTCTCATTCAAAATCTTATTTTTCCCTCTCCCAAAATTTTGCTATGATAGCAAATCCAACTTGATGGGTGAAGTGACCTCTACTTTTCCATTCTTTGATCTCCACATCACCTCAAAATATCAATTTTCCATTTAAAAAACTATTCTACTACAGAAGGAATGATGGCTGGGAGATAAGGAGCAGGATGGGGGTCTTGTCCCAGCCATAATAAATGCTTAGTTTTAGCAGAATTTTAGCACACCGTTGTCGCTCGCTACAGCGGTTGAATTTTATGAAATGGTCTAATGTGGTGCACTACGGCATTCTGGTTTGTACATTGATGGTCCGCTACAGCGTGTTGTAGCGCTATAGCTCTAGAGTTTCACAAGTTGGTTCTCTACATCGCGCTAAAGCGCCAAAATCCCTCAAGTTTTCCTGCTGCAGTGCGCTATAGCGCCAGAGTTTCGTAAGTTGGTCCGCTGCAACGCGCTATAGCGCTAGAGCATCGCAAGTTGATCCGCTGCAGCGCACTATAGCGCTAGAGTTTCGCAAGTTGATCCGCTGCAGTGCACTATCGTGCCAGAGTTTCGTAAGTTTGCCCGCTGCAGCGCCCTGCAGCGAATTTCTTCCATAAATTTTTAGAAACTTTGCCGAATTGTCCAGAATTTGCTGGGTAGGCATTTTTTCTTGAAAAGTAGACAAAATTTGATTAAGGAAGCACTTTCAATATAAAAATGAATGAAATTTTCCTTTATTTAGGATATAAATTATGGATTTATTAGACAACATTGAATTTTTTAGAGTTTGGAGGGGTCCTAATTAGGGTGAATTTGTCATTAGGAGATCTAGGATTCAAAACCTATTTTTGATTTCACATTATTATTCCTCACATTTTTGTGAGTGAAATAAACTATGGAAGTATCCAATTTGGATATCAAATGATTGAGATATGCTACTTACAAGTTTGGAATTAAATTATAATTAATTAATTAAATATAATAAAATGACTAAATAAAATAATCATCCAAACTGAAATTGAGCAGAATATGTTAATCTATGTAATTTTGTGATCAATTTGATATATAACATCTCATATTTTGGTTAAGTTTAATTAAAGTTATGAAGGAAAGAAATTTATATTATTAATTTTCTAATTTAAATGTTATAATTATTTATATTAGTTTAAATTAATTGTTCTGTATAATCATTTAACGATTCCTGCACAGTTTACTAATTAATATACCCTTTTGCTAACATATTCTATACGGCGCGGTTCGACATTTCTAAGCGGTCGGTCTAATGACAACAGTCCTTAGACCATTGTCTTCCCCGATAGGAGCCAGGCCAAAAGGGATTTAGGGCATCAAGATACTCGACCTTTATCATAGCTTTACGTCTCGATACTCACTTGAAGTAAAAATTCATCTCACAATCTCTGTTCAGAATCAATGCTTCATGTATAATTCTTTCCTTAAAATTTATACAGGGTATGCCCTAATAAAAATACATACTGGAACCTACAGAATAATATTCACTTATTTACTTCAGTGTTCGATCGTATGATGTCTTGGTGATCTAAATTAAAATTGTTAAACAATAATAAAAAAATAAATTTTTGGGATAGAAATTTTCCCTTTACTATTTATCAAAACATACAGCATTTAGAAAAAAAAATTAAGGAGATTCAAACTAATATTATTCGATCTAGGATCACAATTAATATGCCTTAACTATTAGAATTCAAAAGAAACAATTGAAACCATAATGTATATTTGTATAGTTGAGATAAAGAGGAGAAGATAGAGATAAAATTTACTACATCATTAATCAACTAAATACATTCCACATTATTCTTTACAGATTGAATGAAACTTAGAAAATGAATCTAAACTTTCTATTATCGCAAATTAATTGGAAATAAAGCAGGGTAAAGGAGATTGATGTACTTGGCAGTCTCCAAAGTCCAACGACCTTTCAATTGAAACTGGTTCTGATCTTCAGCTTTGTCTCTCGCATGCCTCCAGCAGCTCCGTCAAACTCAGGTAATCCAGAAATGATGCAAAACCCTGGAACTTGGAAGCTTGGGGAAGGATAAGGGCCGTAGCAGGCCAGCTAAGGCATGGTACTCCACTCCTCTATAATTTTTGCCTACGATCGTGCAAAAAGGTTGAAGGCGTACAGTGTCCAAATGGGAACCGTTCAATCCTTCTTTCGATCAAGCGGTCTCTGGAGATGAAGCTTTTGAGTAAACAGCGATCGTTAGATTATCTTTAAATAAATGCAACAGCTTGGATTTTGGGGGATGACTATCCTATACTACGCGCCTTACAATGGATACCCACCGTTTCATAATTTATTTTAATTTAATTTAATATTTATTTTATTAGTAATTAAATTCAATTTTAAATTATTAATTTATCTTATCTATTTAAATCAAAAATAAAATATCCAAATGTACTCCGAAAATCCCAAATTTTCACCCTTACTTATTTAAAAGATGAGGAACTCAAAAATATAATCAAATTTTAGATCAGAGGTATATTTAATTTTCTTAATTTTCTGGGTATTAAATAATATTAAAATATTCGAACAGAATTTGATGACTCTCAAACACTTTCAAAATACCACACATAGCTAATTTTGGTGTGTTGAGTCTAATGTCGGACTCCATTTTTTATTTTAGGTCTAAATAAATTAGGTATTTTTAAAATTATCAAAAAACTAGGAAATGTTGAAAATTGTCAAACTGTCTCTAAATTGCACAAAATTTGAGGTGGAGACTCCTAACACTATTATAAGAGTAATGGAAGAGGTTTATACTCAATGAGGTTATTAATTGATGGGTAACAATATTAGTATTGTTACAGACTCCCCTCCTTAAAAAGAGTATTGCCCTCAACACACAACACTTAAAATATAGTAATGTAAATACTAGGAGGAAGTCTCAATAAAACATAATTGAAAAAATGAAAGAACTTAGATTACCTGATCATTAAAAGAACTCTGGAGATTTCTTTCGCATATCCTTTTCTTTTTCAGAATGATTCTGCCAATGGATCTTAATCATAGGAATACTACAATTTCTTAATTGCTTAAAATCTCTCCCCAAAATTATAATAGGCTTAACCATGAATGTCAGATTGGGTTGTAGTTCTATTGCTGGTATCTGAACTTGCTGGCTAGGACATAGTAAACACCTCCATAGTGAAGATATATGAAACACATTATGCACAGACAAGAAGTCTTCAGGCAACACTAACCTTTATGCTAATGTTCTAATTCTTTCTATCACTTCAAAGGGTCCTAAGTACTTTGGAATTAGCTTTCCAGAAATACCAAATCTCTGCACTCCTCTCATCAGACTCACTTTAAGATAAGCTCTATCACCCACTTGGAATTCTATCAGACGATGATAAGCGTCATGATATTTCTTTTGCCTATCCTGAGCTGCCATCATATTACATATAATCAGCTAAACTTTTCTAGTGGTTTCTTCAATTAATTCAGAACCATAATGTTGCAAGTCTCCTATTTCAATCCAAGCTACAGGAGTTGTACATCTCCTTCTATAAGGATCTTCCCATGATCCACTGAAGTCAATAAGATAAAGAGGTTTTCCAAGATCGGATTAACACATTCAGTTTAACTATCTGTTTGGGAATGGAAATCAATCTAAACACTAAATTCGTGCCCAAGTCTTGCTGAATAGCAAACCAAACTCTGAACGTAACTCTACTATTTCTATTAGAAATTATACAGTTCAGCATACCATGTAGATAGATGATTTCCTTAAGATAAATCTTAGCTAATTTCTCAACTAGATCTGTCTGATGAATAGCTAGGAAATGAGTTGATTTAGTGAGTCTATCAAGAATCACCCAAATAGAGTCAAAACCAGATCTACTCTTAGGCAGACTTATAATAAAATACATGGAAATATTAGACCAATTCCATTCAAGAATGTCTAAGGGTCTAAGAAGTCCATAAGGCTTCTGGTGCTTAGCCTTAACTAAGGAATAGGGATGGCACTTGGAAATGAATATGGCTATATCCCATTTCATGCCGAACCACCAAAAGGATTGCTTGAGATTTTGATACATCTTAAAATTACCACGGTGTACAGTATAGCCAGAGTTATGAGCTTCATACAATAATCTTTTAGGAATCCATAACCTAGACTTTTGGAAAATCACATCTTTGGTATCAAGATGTAATTCAGATCTCTTGCCACTATTAATATCAGAAACTAATTGAGAATATGAAGGATTTTATTTCTGGACTTCAATTATCTTTGACCTAAGAGATAACTCAGATTGAATAGTACATAGTAAATTACACAAATTAACTAATCTGATCATCTCTAAATTCAATCTTTCAGAATCTTTGATCAAGGAATTGTTGCAATAGAATGAAGATAAATTTGCCTTACAAGTTAGGGAATCAGCTACAAGATTAACTTTACATGAATGATTAATAATTTCTATGTCGTAGTCTCAAATCAGTTCTAACCACCTACACTGATGGCAGTTACGTTCTTTCGAAGTGAAGATTTACTTTAAACTATAATGATCAGTGAACATCTCACACTTAACTCCATACAGGTAGTGTCTCCAGATTTTAAGAGCAAAAACTACATCTGCAAGTTCTAGATCATGTAAAGGATAGTTTCTCTCATTTGGCCTTAGTTAACTTGAATCATAAGCTATGACATGTTGATCTTGCATTAGAACACATCCCAATCCTACTTTAGAGGCATCAGTGTAAACCTGAAAGTTCTTGCCTTCTTGAGGTAACATTAAGAATAGTGCATAAGTTAACGGTTATTTTTAATTTTGGTAATGCTTCTTCACAAGCTCGTTCCAAATAAAGGGAACTTCTTTTTGAGTTAACTAAGTTAACAAAGATGTTATTTGAGAAAATCTAGGAACAAATCTTCTGTAGTATCCAGCAAATCCTAGAAAACTATAAATTTCAGCTATAGACTTAGGTTGAACCCATTCTTGTATAGCTTAGATCTTCATTGGGTCAACTCTAATACCTTCAGCATCTATTATATGACCAAGAAATGCCCACTGAGTTCAGCCAGAATTTGCACTTCAAAATCTTAGCATATATCTTATACTATCTTAGAAGAATTAGGATAGCATGAAGGTGATTCGTGTGATCAGCAATTGACTTGGAATAAATTAGGATCTCATCAACGAAGACTATTACAAATTGATCGAGGTAAGTCTTCAGAATGCGCTGCATTAGATCCATAAAAATGGAAGGGGCATTAGTCAGTCCAAAATACATGGCAAAAAACTCATAGTACCCCCTAAACGCAGTCTTAGGAATATCTTTATTCTCAACTTGAATATGATAATATCTTGTTCTCAAATCAATTTTAGAAAAGACTTTTGCTCAAGCTAATTAGTTGAACAAATCATCTATTCTAGGAAGAGGATACTTGTTCTTCATCATCACCTTATTGAGCTCTCTATAATCTATATACATTCGCATGGATCCATCTTTCTTCTTTATGAAAAAGACAGGAGCTCCCCAAGGTGACATGCTAGGGTGCACAAAACCTTTTTATAATAGTTCTTTCAACTTCTCATAAAGTTCTTGAAGTTCCTTTGGTGTCATCCTATAAGGGGCCTTGGATTTAGGTTGAGTTTTCAAAATTAGCTCTATTAAAAACTCTACCTCTCGCATTGGAGGTAGTCCAGGCAATTCATCTGGAAATATATCTAAGAACACTCTTTTGATTGGGGTATCCATTAGATTTTTATCTTCTTTCTCTTCACCAATTAAAGTTACTAACACAATATAACAACCGTTACTAATTAGGTGCTTGGCTTCACGTCCATTTATTAATAATGCCGTTAGGCTAAGCTTGCCTATAAAGACTTCTGGTTTTCTCCCTACTTGAAGGGGAACTTTCTTTCTATAATAATCTATTATGGCATTAAACCTTTTTAACGAATCCATTCCTAGAAATATGTCAAAATTGGCAATCGGCATAATAATTAGTTTGAAGGGAAAGAGTTGATTGCTAATTGGGATGTCTACCAAACAGAATCTATTTCCTGACATTTTAGCACCAGATGGCATCTGCACTTTCAATACTTTACCCAAGCTGAAATGTTGAAAGCTTAGGGAAGATGCACAACTCTCTGATATAAAGGAGTGATTAGCTCCAGTATCAAAAAGAGTTTCACACAATTGATTTTTAATTAACAGTATTCATATAATAGAAAAGAAAAGAAAATTCAACTGCTACATAGGAAATTTAAAAGCAACTAGTAAAAGAAATAATGGTACTATAAATGAAAGACATGAAATGAAAAACTTAAATGTAAAACATACCAGTCACAGCGTCACTTTCATTTTTAGCGAGGGAAGCTGAGAGAGCATAAACTCTAGGTATGGCTGAGGATTGAATGACAGCTTTGCCTTTGTCGGCATGATTACCTTGCTCTTGCCTTTATCGGCATGATTACCTTGCCCATGCCTTTGGGCCTGAAAACATGCTTTCTTCTTATCATGAATATTTCTACCAATAGGATTGGGCATAAGAGTGGGGAGTGGGGCCTTACTGCTATAGGGAGGGGGATTCTACACTTGCTGTTGACGATTGATCTTTATTTAGTCAACAGTCCAAACTTCACAGTAATTTTTATAAAAATGATTAGTTCTACCATATATATAATACATATTCCAAGTGTGATAGCACTTTCCAAATAGGTGTGGTCTATTGCACTTAGCTGATGAGCTTCCTGGTTGCTCTTTACCTTTCAAAATATGGAAGGCTTTCGGACCTTGAGCTTGACTCCTTTTGTAAGAGTCCTGGCATTGTGATGGAGGACGAGGGCATTTTTGTATCTCTAATTGAGCTTGGAGGGGTTCGATCACTTTTGCACCCTCTAACACTAGTGAGAAATTATCCTGATGTAAGGAAATTAGATGACCTTTAATCGAGTTCCTTAAGGCTTTCAAGAAATGACTGCACCTTTCCACTTCCGTGCGGACTAATTTTGGTGCAAAATGAGAGTATTTTCTAAATTCCACTTTGTATTCATGAACCATATGATTTCCTTGTGTCAAATGCATAAAATCATCTTCTATAATTGTTTGAGCGGAAGGAGAAATGAACTCATCTCTAAAAACTTGTTCAAACTCCTCCCAAGTAATATCTTCTAAATAGGTATCTGAAAAGCGAGCCTTTAACTCGCTATCCCACCAGAACTTAACCTCCTCTCTAAGAAGGTGAGTGGTCAATCTTATGCTTTTGCTCTCATGACACTTTATATTTTCCAAGGGTTTCTCTGCTGCACTAAGCCAATTGGCCGCCTCCATAGGTAAGGCTTAACCATTAAAAGTAGGAGGGCTTAAGCATAGGAAAGCTAAGAGAAAAGCATCAACTACTGGGCCTTGGGTGGGTGGTAGTGGAGCAGGGACTACCTTGGAAGCAGTATCACGAGTTTTTAGTAAGGCAAGATAAAAAGGAAGTGGGACTTGTGAAGATGGTGGTAGGATGGGTGAGGGGATAGGAGAAGTAAAAGATGGATGAGAAGGATTGCTTGTGGTAGCTATTCTTTCAGTAGCCCTTGTCTAGGCCTCAATCATTGTCTTGAATAAACCCATAATCTGCCTCATCTTTTCTTGAAGAGATGGAGTACTGGGTTCTGCATCCTTCACAATAAAAGAAGAAGGATATT
This sequence comes from Gastrodia elata, assembly GCA_016760335.1. Classification (NCBI taxonomy): domain Eukaryota; kingdom Viridiplantae; phylum Streptophyta; class Magnoliopsida; order Asparagales; family Orchidaceae; genus Gastrodia; species Gastrodia elata. Next base: position 1,518,838 of record CM028685.1, read on the forward strand.
CATGATATGGATTCATTCTATTTAATAATGAAAGATGAAAATTCAGAATAAATAGAAAGGGAAACTTCTCATAAAATTCTTTAAAAGCTTGTAGTACTTAGGAAGAGTCACATAATTAGTATGGAAATAGAAGCTACAAGTCACAAGTGACTATGAAAGGAATTAGAAATGTGTTCTAGTTTTGAACCTAGATTATTCCATCATAGAGTCAGTTACTTAAATTCAAATAAGATTAAGATCAATTATTAAATTTGAAGTTTATTCACTTTCCTAAGGTGACATTCTTTAAGCATTTTTACCTTTTTGTGTTGTTGTCTTGGATGAGTGGATATCTCTTTATAACTTAACGCTCAACCTTGGCTCTGATACCAACTATAATGACGCCAATATCAAATAGGAGATTAATCCAACATTGAGATGTTACCTAAGCATCTAATACACAATTAGAAGAAAACTAATCAAACACTAGATACTAAGTGGCCAAGTCTTTTTATGAGTAGCTGTCAAGTTAAAATGATTTATAAAGGAAAGCAATTAAGGAGATATGTAAAAATATTGCAAGTATAAATAATACAAGAAATTAATATTATCCACTCTTTCAACCCAGGTAATTACAAATAAGGAACACAACACAGATATATAAAGATAGGTAAAAATAACTCAAGCAAATAGTTTAGTTTAATTATGACAAATCCATTTAAATGAAAGAGTAAGAGAAAATATAATCATTCTCTCCTAAACTAAAAGTGCAAGTACGATTTAATAATACATGGAATCCGGTCATTTAAGCTCTTCAAGTATTTGAACCTACATTACTTGAATCAAAGAGCTCTTGAACTATCATAATTTGGTATTTAAATATGATAAGGCTAGCCAATAAAAGAAAAAGTGTAGTTAGACTATACAGTCTAATCACTATTTAAGATTGGCTACTATTTGTGTTAATTGGATATCATAAGAATAATTTACGATTTAAACTAAGCAGTGGAGATATAAAAGCTGATAAGGGAATAAAAGTAAACATAACTGTAATGAAGACAATATGAAATAAGCTGAGTAGGAATACTCACTTTTATATAAGTCATAGCCTACATCCAAAAATGATAAGGAAAAAGTAACCCAAAAGGCTAGAAAGTACTATGTGCATTTAAAGTAAAAGAAATGAAAGTAATATATGTTCAATGAAAGTTATGCTAAGTAAGCAAATGAAAATATAGTGGAAGAATTTAATTGAAATTAAGCAACATACACTATATTCTAATTGAGCTGTAAGTAAGCAAAACACACTTCTGAAAAGGGAAAGTGTAAAGCATAGAAAGTAAAGAAAGTATCTTGAACTCTTGGTCTAAGACAAACATAGCCTAGGACTATGAAAAGTAATCATAAATAAATAGTTATGAAGAGCTCTTACAATCAATAGGATTGTAAGAGAACTCTTATATTAATAGTTAAAGTTATGTTAAGAAACTACCTCATTCTGCAAGAGTATTCAACATAATGGGATGAGGAGTTAAGCACGTCTACCTAACTAGTTCAGTGGGTTTTGAACATTCACATTTACCTCTCTAAATTGTAAAGTCCTTTAATAAGTGCTTCCATCCTTGTCTTGTTTTCCATAATTCGTTCCCCTTAAATTTTTTATGAAACTTTTATTTATGCACAAAAATCTTATATGAATGTTCAAGGAAAATGCTCAAAGTCAAGCAAGCATTCAAGAAATTTCAATAATTGTAAACTATATGATATCCTTTTGTTATCTAAATTTTGATGATCTACATAATGATTGGAACTAATTGAGCTTTCAATTGACATATAGAATTTGATCTTTAAGTTAATTATACATAATAGTAGAGGTAAAAGAAGTTTGAAAAATAATATTTTCAAGTAATTGAAATTCATTTTAAACTAGTCCTAAGCTAATCAAATCAAGTATATTAATTATTAAAGTTTAAGGACACCAGTAAAAGAGAGTAAGATTTGTAGTTTGCTAAGCTAATAGAGGTATAAGCTAAAGGAAATTCTATTAGCTTCATCTAGTTAGCTTATAAACTAGAAAGTATCAAATTAATTTAATCATAAGCTCTTCTAAGATTAATTGATATTGAGTATTTAAATGTAAGGAAAGAAATAGATTATTTCTTTTATAAGAACTTTAACTGTAGGCTAATGAGAATCTTTTAGCTTATTGAAGCATGAAAGGAAGCTATTATTCTCTAATTTAATCAATTGAGAATTAATTTGAAAGGTAAGAGACTATGGAGATATGTGCTAATGATCTAAGTGATTGATTGGGCACTAGTCAAATCAAGAGTCCTTTAAGAGAACTTTAACTAACAAATTGTAAGTGTTAAGTTAATTATAATATAAATGAGTTAAAGGATTCTCAAGTTAATCTACAATGCACTTAAAGGAGAAGTAAAAACATGCAGAAACATAAGAATCTAATTTCAATTTAAGTCTAGCTTAAAATAAGTAATTGAAATTTTATTATAAAATCATGATTACAACATTCTCCTAAATGAAATAAGACATGAGATATTCATATAGTTTCTCAACTTACTAGAAGATAGAATGAAAGAACAATTCATTAAAGAACTATTATTGACTTAATTTAAGGCCTATGATATTAGTTCTAATTAAGTTCCAACATAACCAATTTACATGTAGCTTTACATTCAAGATATATGAATTATCACAGTACATTCAAGTTAATTATTCTAATTTCTATATGAATAGTATTTGAAATAGAAGCATTAAATTCAGCATATGTTATGTAATTCATTCCATTCAAATCCTTCATATAATTATTCTACATATGAAAATGATCAATTATAGAAATTCTAAACATTTCTAATTCACAATTTACATTGATATAAGAACTAGCAACGAGGATTCAAATAATCTAACTTGAAAAGATACATGCATTTCATTCAATTTAATTAATTCCTAAGTAATTCTACAAGGGAAGAATTCAACTTAAATTATCATTAAATATTTCCAATGATTACATCCATGGAGATGTAAGATTTAAACATACAATTTAAAAATATATGAGACATAAGAAAATGAAATAAGTTTGTTGCACTATGATTCACACATCTTAAAACAAGCATATATGAAATATAAAGAATTAACATTTAACCTAAATTTAGGAGCTAAGCACCTAAAATGTCCAAATATTTTCTAAATGATATTTTATATATGTCAATGGGATCCTTATTTCCTAAGGAGTAAAATGACACTAACTAGGTTGAATTTGGACAACATTAAATTTTCTAGAGTTTGGAGGGGACCTAATTAGGGTGAAAATTTCATTAGGAGATCTAGGGTTCAAAACCTATTTTTGATTTCACATTATTATTCCTCACATTTTATGAGTGAAATAGACTATGGAAGTGTCTAATTTGGACATCAAATGACTGAGATATGCTACTTACAAGTTTGGAATTAAATTGTAATTAATTAATTAATTCTAATAAAATGATTAAATAAAATAAACATCCAAACTGAAATTGAGTGGCATGTTGTTAATCTATGTATTTTTGTGATCAATTTGATATATAGCATCTCATATTTTGGTTAAGTATAATTAAAGTTATGAAGGAATGAAATTTGTATAAATTAATTTTCTAATTTAAATGTTATTATTATTCATATTAGTTTATATTAACTATTCTGTATAATCATTTAATGATTCCCGCACAGTTTACTAATTAGTATACCCTTTCGCAACATATTCTATTTGGTGCGATTTGACATTTCAAATCGGCCGGTCTAATGACAACAGTCCTTAGACCATTGTCTTCCCCGACAGGAGACAAGCAAAAATGGATTTAGGGCATCATGATACTCGGCCTTTATCGTAACTTTTTGACTCGATACTCACTTTAAACGAAAGTTCATCATACGATCTCTGTTCTGAATCAATGCTTCATGTCTAATTCATATCTTAGAGTTTATACAGGGTATGCCCTAATATAAATACCTACTAGAACCTACAGAATAACATTTGCTTATTTACTTCAGTGTTTGATTGTATGATATCTTAGCGATCTAATTTAAATCGATAAACAGTAATTAAAAAAATAAAGATTTGGGAAAGAAATTTTCCCTTTACTAAGAATCGAAACATACAGCATTTAGAAAAAAAAAATTAAGGAGATTCAAACTAAAATTATTTGATCTTGAATCACAGTTAATCTATCTTAACAATCAGTATTCATAAGAAATAATTGAAACCATAATGAGTATTTATATAGTTGATATAAAGAGCAGAAGATGGAGATATAATTTATTACATCATTAATCAACTAAATACATTCCACATTATTCTTTTCAGATTGAATGAAACTTTAAAAACAAATCTAAACTTTCTATTATCTCAAACTAATTGGAAATAGAGTAGGGTAAAGGAGATTGACATACTTGGCAGTCTCCAAAGTCCAACAACCTTTCAGTTGAGACTAGTTTTGATTCTCCTGATTTGTCTCTCGCATGCCTCCAGCAGCTTCGCCTAACTCAGGTAATCCAGAAATGAAACAAAAACCCCTGGAATTTGGAATCTTGGGGAAGGATAAGGGTCGTAGGAGGCCAACTAAGGCATTGTATGCCACTCCTCTATAATTTTTTCCTGCGATTGTGCTAAAAGGTTGAAGACGTACAGTGTCCAAATGGGAACCATTCAATCCTTTTTTCGATTGAACGGTCTCCGAAGATGAAGCTTATGAATAAACTGCGACCGTTGGATTATCTTCAAATAAACACAACGGCTTAGAGTTTGGGGGACAACTATCCTATACTACGTGCCTTACAGCTGATCCCCATCGTTTCATAATTAAACAGTTGGATATTAATTTAGTTTAAAATTTATTATATTAGTAATTAAATTCAATATTTAATTATTAATTTATCTTGTTTATTTAAATCAAAAATTAAATATCCAAATGTACTCCGAAAATCCCAAATTTTCACCCTTACCTATTTGAAAGGTGAGGAACTCAAAAATGCAATCCGATTTTTGCTCAAAAGTGTATTTAATTTACCTAATTTTTTGGCTATTAAATAATATTAAAATATTCACAAAAATTTTGATAACTCCCAAACACTTCCAAAACACCACCCCTAGCAAATTTGGGTGTGCTGAGTCCAAAGGCGGACTTCATTTTTGATTCTGAGTCTAAATAAATTAGGTATTTTCAAAATTATTAGAAAACTAGGAAATATTGGAAATTATCAAACAATCTCCAAATTATACGAAATTTGAGGTGAAGACTCTTAATACTATTATAAGAGTAATGGAAAAGATTTATAGTCAATTAGGTTACTAATTGATGAGTAACAATATTAAGGTTATTACAATAGATCTCTAATCTTAATTTAATATTAAAGATAAAATAATCATGATTAAAATATGAAATATCACTAATAAAACTAAGGTTTCATCCATTGAGAAACCCATTTACACAATGAATAAATTCTAACTGAAGTCTTTCACTGATTCTTAAGGAAAACCCTAAAGGCTTAAGAGGAAACTACCTAGAAAAACATTACATTATTAAGCATTAAAGATAATTAAATCATAATTATATATATTTACCGATTTAGAAAACTTAGGGATGACATAATGGGAGATGAATCTCACATTATGAAACTTATAATTTACGTAGGATTATATTGGATGAAAATTAGGGTTTCACTTATAGTTCAATTTAATAAGTTCAGAGTGATTTAGAAATAACTCCTAATTATATAGTTCATTTATTTTAATGAATATTACAAGTTTCTAAGGCTTAAGAGTGCTTAAGCTTAATTTTGGGCAAAATTATCATTTTGCCCAAACTTAAGGGTTCAAAATACAACATTTTGATTTAGGGTTCTAACTAAAAATTTATTAATTCCAAAATAGTTATTTTCTGTCTAATATGAAGATAGATAGTAAGTACACCCTAATTGGCCAAGGATTAAGCTTTATGATCTCAAAATAGGGTTTTAGCTCATTAGGGGCAATAGTAATTTTGCCTAGTCATATAAAAATTTAATATTCTACATGTGTTGTTTAATGTCTAAAGATTACATAGAGTCTAAGATCACTAATTTATGATATTATTTGTCCAAGTTATGGCCAAAACAATATTGGGGGCTAAAAGAGTAAATTATGAAGTTTTAGGAAAGGTCTAAGAACCTAACTTTTCCAAATAATGTCCAAATTCAGCAAACTCAGTGGCTATATCTTTTCTATAGCACATTGTGTGCAATGACTGGGAGTAGACCCAGTTTGGACTCCATTTGATTAAGTTATGTACTAATCAAGTTTTAAAATGATTAGGGCTAATTAAAAAAACTAATCACCAAATTCTATTTATTATTACAATTTACTAATCTACACATTCTTTTGATCATAATTGTATATTGGATTACTTAATTTGGAGCCAAAACATCAAGTTATGGCTAATTGAAGCTCTAGGGTTTAAGGGTGTAATTAAGGAGGGGACCCAAAAGTCATTAGTCAAATGACATTAAGATATAAATTGACTATCATTGGAGCAAGGGCTATAAAGTTATGGCTATTTGTAGTTTAGGGTCATTAATTAAGGGACCTAAATGTCACTAACACAAAAATACATCAAACAAAAAAATTGATACCATCATAATAATCCTCATAATTTTTTGTTTAGAATGAAATATAAATTTTAATGTTTGGATTTTAATTTATGAGGGTCTAAATTTGTGGAATTTATTTCATTAAATTAAATTAAGCTAATTATAAAACAGTTTAAGCATATTAAATCATAACTAGACCCCACAACTGATTGGGAAAAAAAGGGGTCCTTAGCAATTAACTCTACAGCTGACTTTGCATGTGGGGCCCATTGGGCACACCAGGGGCAAGACGGTGGGACCTTCTATACATCAACGGTTGCTGACAGGATCGAGCGGGTCCCATGAATGCTACTACAACGCGACTTCTATCCATGGATGTGACGGGGGTCAGGCTGACCCAACCCAGCCTGAGTGAAGGTCCTACATCTTCCCTGCCATACCTGCAGAGTCGCAGCTAGGGCACGCAAATTTGGGATCTTTCCAATGATGCCAAGGTAAAACTAAAATTAGTCCTAATAAACTAGGGTAACAACATGGGGTTGTTACATTATGGTTTTTACTTAACCTAATTACAACTTTATAATATTTGATTGTTCTCTTGTATATTTAAAATTTGTTTAGCCATGTTGAATCCATTTTTTGAATATTAATCATTCATTTAGATTTAAATTACTTTAGAAATGGATTAGTGCTAATTAGCCTTAATCGTTCTCTAGTTTTATTAATTTAGTATGCATATGACCATTTGTCAATAATAACCATATTAGTAACTTCATCATTTGTTTTTAGACACCTTAAATTCTAATATCTCATAATTAGGGTGAAACTCTAATTTAAGCTTTAATAATAAAAATCCAAATCAAAATGCTAATTTTGTGGAACATTTGGCCAAGATCTATATCAAGGAGATTGTCCGACTTCACATTATTCTAAAATTTATAGTTTCTAATTGAGATAGTAGATTCACATCAAAATTCTAGCAAGCAGTACATCAAGACCTGGGACTACCCTAGCCATGAGCACTGCCTTCCATCCTCAAATAGATGGACAAACACAATGTGTTAACCAAGTTCTTGAAGAGCTCATGTGTTTATGTATTATGTATTTCTGTGGTTTCTAAGAAAACCACATTCCTCTTGTGGAGTTTGCTTATAATAATAGTTATCAAGCAACTGTCAGGATATGAGGCTTGGTATGGAAGAAAGTGCAGCACTCCATTAGCACGGTCAAAAATCGATAGTGTTCAACTTTTTGGGTCTGATTTGGTGGATGAAAACAATAAAAAGGTACAATTAATTTAATAGAGGATTCATGCAATGCAAGATTTCCAAAGTAAATACCAGGATGCACATCTTTATTCCCTTAATTTTAGGTTGGATATAAGAGTATCTTAATGTTAATCCATTGAAGGGTGTTTGTTGTTCTAGCATAGCTAATAAGCTTAGTCCCAGATATGTTGAAACTTTTGAAGTGGCAGTGAAGGTAGCTCTGCAGCATACAGGTTATTACTCCTTCAAGATTTCTCAACTAGGCACCATATCATTCATATCTCTTCATTGCAAAGATGTCCTTGTGATCCTTTGCATCTAGTTTAACTTCCAGTCAAATCTTTTCTATGTGGAGGAGCCAATCAAAATCCTTGCTCATGATTAGAAGCAATTAAGGAATCACTCTATCGCCATAGTAAAAGTTCAATGGATGAATTGCTCTCTCAAAGAATCTACTTGGGAGAAAGAGACTGATGTGCAGCAAAAATATCCGAGTCTCTTTGAAAATCCAAATACTATTAATTTCTAAATCATGTTCTTAAATTCTGCATTTTCTTTTCCCTTCTCAGGTTGTTACCAAACTTAATATAGGCTTAATCACAACTTGATTTTTTATTTCCATTGTGTTCGTATAGTCATTAAAATATAACTTTGAAATTTTGGGGTCAATCAGACTTCATTAGGTTAAATTGACAGTTTTTCCAAATTGGGAACCCTAGAATATAGCCAAAATATTTTGATCTCCATATCAATTTTTGACTTCATTTTTTAGTTCCTTAACCTCAAATTGGCTAGAGGTGCAAGTTTGAGAATTTTTGAAGATAATTTGATCCAAAATTGGAATAAAATATTTTTGGGAAATAATTAAGTAAATAATATTTAAATTAAAATTAAAATACAATTTTCAACATATAAATAGTTTTCGGGACCATGTCAAATTCACTGTGGGGCTTCGATAGTGGCTCAGCATTTCGCATCAACTGGATAATGCTGCACAAATCTTGGCGCTCCAATCCTTCGTCCCTCATCCCATGCGACAATGTCCCTTGTCATTCATTAGATCATGTTCTCAATCTAACAGCTCACAACCCTTCCATTGTCATTCATTTCAGGGGATCACAGTAGAAGAATCTAATCCCAACTGCTGATAGATCAGACAGACAGGAGCAAATCTTTGATTATCAACCTTTGTCCCCATAACATTTACACTCCCAAATGTAATATTCACTTTATACACTCATGCCAAAGGCAGTCCCCCACTCCCAACTCCATGTCGAACGAAATGTTAGCTTCCTTCCCCATTCGGTATGGAAATCCTAGTGGGCCGAGCAGGCCCAAGCTGCCCCATCCTGGCAATTAGGCACCGAGCTTGTCGACCTGAGTATAATCCATTGCCCGACCTCCTAGCCCTCCTTTGAACTATATAAGGCTCCTGAGCATAATAATGAGCTCCATTGATGATTGTGACTCACTCAATTTCCCATCTTCATTCTTGCTAGTTCTTGAGTTTTCCTGGTGGTTCCAACAATCGCTCCTAATGATCTGAGGGTGAGGTCAGATGTTCAGACCCCCTAGCTACTTCTCGAAGCCAACTAGCTTCTTAGTAAATTTAGTTGAGTCTGCAATCCATCAAACCAAGTACCTCCCTTTCCTTACTTAGTCAAGTAGGCTCAACATTGCTCCCATCTCTTTAAGATAGCTCTATGATTGATTTCTAAGTATTCGGGTAGGTTAGGATGATTATCTTGATCTAGAAAATGAGAAATTGTTGTATGGACAGAGCTCTGGCCATTGAAGAAAACTTGTAATGGTAATTCTAGAGAGCTCCAACCCTTTTGATCTTGTTATGCAATTGTATATTGAGATCAATGCAGTTGATTATCGTTCTCCTAGGGCTCGGACTCATCCCGATCAATTGATACAATCATTGGGCTGTAGCATTTCAAAATTCCAATGTCTGAGTAGTCCCCCAATAATTCAATCACTCCCAGACTGAGCCAGAAGGGGACTTCAAACTGCCTTGGCTCCTTGATGGTGCAGGCATTGAGCCCATATCGTGGCTCAGCTGTTGTGGGGAGAATTGACTTCCCACAATAAACCCAAATTGAATTCCTCATGTGAATAAGGTCTGGATGCCTTCGACCACCTCACAAGGGGATTCACGGTGCATTAAATGCACCTCAGCTTCTTGATCATATAGCGAACAGGGTCTGGCCAAGGAGTGGTGGGAACACCCAACAAATTGGGTTTAACCCTAAACCTAACCAGTTGGAGTTGGGATGAGGCATGGGAAGGATATGAAGCATAGTGCCAAGTTGGGTCGGACCCCGACCTGTGCAATTTTGGTTTTGGGCCACCGCTATTAAATTAATAAATCAATTTTCTCATTTATTTCCTTAAGAAAAATAAATAAGAAAAATCAAAATCTAATTAATTTAATTTAGAATTTATAAATGCAATAACTTTTCCAACTTTGTTCAATACCCTAAGAAATTATATACCATTTAATTTTAATAAATGCAAGGAATAAGAATATACAAAAATATTTTAGTTTCTATGAGTCATTTTCTTAATCTTGCTTAAACACTCCAATGGCTTGATTAGTAAATAGTATCACTTCTACTTGGTTAAATGCTCTGTTTAAACTCTCTAAATGTTCTTATTGGCATGTAAAACTAAATTCCATAGTTGTATAATTTTGTTATAATCTATGTTCATAATTATGCTCTAATCCTTAAATTGGATGATTAGGGATAATTAGGGTTTTTACTTAACCTAATTGGCATGTTATAGTCTCTGATTGCTCTCTTGTATATTTAAAATCCAATTAGCCATGTTGAATCTTTTTTCTGACTATTATTCATTCATTTAGATGCTAATCACTTTAGAAATGGATTAGTGTTATTAGTCTTAATCATTCTCTAATTTTGTTAATTTAGTATCCATATGACCATTTAAACCCTAATTTAAGATTTATTAATACAAATCTAAATCAAAACGTTAATTTTGTACCTATTGATTTTGCATATACTTAGTTAACACTTGGTAATTTGACAATGACTCTATAAGTTGGGGATTTAATTGCTTTGTTTGAGATAATAAACTATAAAATGATTCTATCCCTTATCCTTGTGCACATTGATAAGTGCAGTTCAACAAATTAGGTGTTTAAAGCCACCTTTCTCATAATATACTAACCATGCTTAAGTACTCTTAACATATGATGAATTAGGATGTTATAAATTTTATCGTATACTTTCAATGTTGAATTCAGTAGGATTAAAATATAATGGTATAGTTCATTTAGTTAAACTTAGGATTTGTGAAACTTTCAAGGTGAATGTGCATAGAAAGTTAGGCTAAGTCCTTATACAATAAGAAGGGATGTTTTACTTTGGTTTTGTCTTTTTTTAAGTTTTCAATGATTTAAAAGCATTTAGTTTATTAAATCCCTTGGCATATCATGAATCATATAAGCATCTCATTTCATTAGTAGAGCAATTTTGCTCACATAGGATATGTTAGCGGAGTGGTTCTGCTCACCTAAGATATGTGGGATGTCATGTGACATCAAGTTTATGCATTTTTGTGGCATAAGATTTTGTGGCATAAATATATATATATTAGCATACAACATAGTTTTAGTTTCAATATTTTTTCAGTTTCAGTCTTTTACAAATTATTCATTTCAGTACCTCATTCTTTCATTACTGTTTTACTTCACTTTCAGTTCTGCATAGTTTTTCTATTTTCAAATATTTCAATAATTTTCTGCAGTAGTTTTTTTTTTTTTTACTTAGTATTAACATCCTTAAAATGTAATAAGGCATGTTGTAACTTTTGATGTATTAGACTTATTATCTAACACGATGTCCTTTTTCTTTTCTTTTGTCCGAGAAACTGGCATTTTGGGATCCGACGATTTGTCTGATTTGGAGCAGCTTGAGGAGCCAGCAGTGGAGTTCACTTAGGAGATTCAGGAGGGACCCGAGTAGTAGTTGTCAGCATAGCTCATACTATTTTGCTTAGTAGTCTATCTGTGAGATGAGAGATCTTTTCTCTTTTCATTTTTAGACAATGTCTTGTAATAATTAAACTCTGGATAAATGTTCTTACTTAGCTTTTGTGATGAATGTTATGTATGAATGCTTTGGCTTTCGCACTCTATTATTAATACTACTTAAACTTAGTATTGTGATATAATTTATATGTAAGTTATGCAAATACTCATATATATATATATATATATATATATATATATATATATATATATATATATATGATACATATTAAATCACCTCTCATAAATCTAATGTGTGCAAGTACCTTAACTAATACTTAATATTAGAGTATCACACTTATCTTAAGGATTAGTCATCAATTGTACCTTGGGTATAATCTCAACAGTATTCAGGGAGGTTCAACAGCTCTTCTCGAGTAACGCACGGTTCTACCACAAATCAAGTTATCATTAATATCTTTATTGCGTGTAGCGATGGGATGGGGCATTATAGTTGGTATCATAGAATGATTATAAAATATCAGATAAGGAGAGTGTTCCTATCTACTTTATGATATGTTCTCTAGATAAAATATGATCATAATCACTAAGTGTAAGAAGGCATCATCCATAATTCATCAAATTAAATCACAAAAATGAAGCCAAGAACATCTGTAAAGGTACACCTTAGTGTTTGAACAAACTTTAAAGAAGCAAAAGACACATTAGTAAATTATAGTAAACTCAAGGCTGATCTTCAAATAAGATGACATTTTATGAATGGATTATCATCTTTATGAGGTTAGTCACTTCCTTAGACTCTTTGATGACTACTAGACGAAAGATTTTCATGATGACAAGAGTTATGGTAGAACCATTAACATAGTATCCTTCAGAGGGGTTGAAGTGCTTGATAAGATCCTAGTTCATCCAACCTTCCAAGGAACTAGCCCTTTAGTCCTTGCTATAAAATGGCTAGATCATATGACTAATGCTTTTGGGAAAACTGCATGCCCCGATGACTAGCGTCTTCAAATCCAGGGAGCAATACTCAATGGACCAGCTGAATGATGGTGGTTCTAAACATATCAACAACCTGAGAAAAAGCACATTAGAGGACATCTTGTAGTCACTTATGAAGACTTTTACACTTCATTTATAATTGAATTTTGTAGTTGATCTTGTTGATCATTTTTAATATTCATCCTTCATAGTATTTTTATCCTTCATGTTTATCCATGTAACTTCTCTTTCAAGAAGTATATATTGAGAAATTGTCATTTTGTTTCACTTTTTGAATACGTATCTTGGAAAATGCAATCATGAATCTCGGATCCCCCTCTATGACTACCTCAATCAAGAACACCGTCTCAGCATCCAGTGGGTCCGACGACATTAACTCGTCGGTTGGCCTAGTAAGGACTCTGATTGAGAGTCAAGCCCAATAAGCCCAGGAAACCTATATCATCGTAATAGTGTAGCAACAACCAGTCATCCATGGGGTAGCCCAATCTACCCCTCATTTCTCTGTGGATGGATTCCTTCACAGCTTCTTAAAACTAAGACCATTGACATTCGATGGGGCCCTGAATCCCATGGATATTATTAGTTGGCTAAGAGTTGTAGAAAAAAACCTTACCAATATTTAGTGTCCCAACTCTAAAGTTATCCCCTTGGTCACGCATCTATTTTAGAATGAAGCGAAATATTGGTGAGAAAATGAGAGAAACACCAAATTCGTAGATTATGAAATCGAGGACATTCTATGGGAATTGTTTCTGGAGACATACAAGGAGGCCTTCATTCTGTATCTGCTCAAACTATCCTTAAAGATGAACTGCATAAACTATCTCAAGGAGGGATATCTGTTTTAGAGTATGAACTAGAATTCCGGCATCTTACCCATTTCACTCTAGATATATTAAGGTCAGAAGAAGGAAGGTGTAATCAATTCCAGAAAGAAATTTAGGGTTTGATCAAGGCACACTTCATTGCTCATCAGTTCAAACATTTCTTGGAGCTGGTTGAAGAAGCTCGGTTCCAAAAACTCTTCCAGAGCTAGATGGATAGAAAAAGAAAAGCTCATTTCACTCTGACAAGGGAAGAAGCATTTGGGCATTGAAAAGTCACCAAGGTCTCCTACATTGAAACTAACAATCAATCCTCAGTTGATGCCTCAGGATGCAAATGTCGGCCCACATGGTAAATGCTACCACCTAGAAAATGTTTGCTTCACTTGCAGCAGACCAGGAGACCATTTATATCGGTGCATCGTTGAGGAGACCATCGATGGAGCTCCCATCATTCACTCAAAGAGGGATCAAGTTTTTCACCCTCAACCTCTAAACAGTCATGCCCTTGCCTTGGTAATTATGCCACCACATGATCTTGTTGCATTCCCCAAGACTGCATATGTTCCAGCCCATGCCCATAATTGTTAAGGCCATACTTCGTAGAATCATCAACCTGCTACCCCTGCCAGATTCTACATGCTACCTTTCGCATCTTCCCCCAAAGATAATGAAGGCATCTCTGGTACATTTTAAATTCATTTTAATTCCTACTTTTGTTTAATGCCTTATTCCGTAGATGTTGCAAGTAAGATTATATTATTGCTCTGAACATGCGCACTCTACAAATTAGTAGCAAAAGTTGTAATGTTCTTTTTGATACTGGAGCAAGTTACTTCTTTGTATCAGAAAGTTGGGCTAAAGTTCATAAGTTTTCTTTCTATCATTTAGCAAATTCTTTAAGCATTGGGTTACCTTCTGGAACTCGCATGGAAGCCCAATAGTTTTGTAGTATATCAATCCCCATCGGTGAGCATAATTTTTATGCCAACATAATTGTGCTCCCAATTGTGAATTATGATGTAATTCTTGGAATGAACTAGCTAAGTAAGCATGGCTTCACGACCAACTGCCAGAAGAAGAAAATCATCTTAGGCAGCAGAAGTCAAGCCAAATCATTCATAGGCATGTTCAGTAACCAAGCTTCTCTGATCAATGCTATGAAGGCTGAAAAGCTAGTCAAAAAGGGATGTGATGCTTGCCTAGTGACGATAATAGGAGAGCAGAAGGAAGATGTTCCTATCAGCAAAAATTGTATCGTATGCGAATTTCCCAATGTTTTTCCAGAAGACCTACCTGGTCTTCCACCCAATAGAGAAGTGGACTTTGCGATTGAGCTTATTCCAGGAATGCAACCCATATGTAAAGTCTCGTATCGAATGGCACCCAAAGATTTGTAGGAACTGAATAAGCAACTATAGGAATTTATGGAAAAAGGTTGGCATGGGGTGCACCAGTTCTCTTTGTCAAAAAGAAAGATGGTTCCATGCGCATGTGCATAGTCTATCGAGAACTCAATAATGTGATAATAAAATATAAGTACCTGTTACCTCAAATCGATGACCTATTAGATCCGCTATCTTGAGAAAAAGTGTTCTCCAAGATTGATTTGTGGTCCGGTTACCACCAACGGTGAGTCAAGGATAAAGACGTCGAAAGACAACGTTCATGACTGGTTTTGGGCATTATGAGTTTCTTATGATGTCTTTCGGTCAAACGAATGCATTGTCAATTTTTATAGACTTAATGCAACGTGTGCTCAAGCTCTTATTAGACAAATTCTTCATCATCTTTATCAATGATATCTTGATCTACACAGAGAGTAAAGTGGAGCATGAAAACCATTTAAGAGCCGTATTAGAAGAAATGTTCAGTCATTAGCTCTATGCTAAGTACTCCAAGTGTTAGTTATGGCTTGACTCAGTGGTATTTCTAGGTCATGTTGTCAAGCTCAAAGCATTAGAGTTGATCAAAATAAAGTCAATTTTGTTCAAGATTGGTCACAGCCCAAGTCAGTAACCAATATTTGGAGCTTTTTGGGATTAGTCGGCTACTGCAGAAAATTTGCAAAAGGTTTTTCTCGTATCACCTCTCCATTGACCATGCTAACCCAGAAGGTTGTACCTTTTATTTGAAGTTCTAAGTGTGAAGAAGCATTCCAAGTATTAAAAGATGAACTTTCAACTGCCCCAATACTCATCATGCCAAAAAAGGTTTGGACTACAAAGTCTACGCTGATGTATCTTGAGTCAGATTGGGATGTGTGTTAATGCAAGAAGGAAGAACAATCACAAATGCTGCTTGTCAACATAAGCCTCGTGAGAAGAATTATCTGATGCATAATCTCAAACTTGTTAGTGTTGTCTTCGCCTTAAAAATTTGGCATAACTATCTCTTTCGCATTCAGTGTTCAGTCTTCACCGTTCATCAGAGCTTAAAGTATATCTTTACTCAGCATGAACTAAACTATCAATAGAGAAGATGGTTAGAATATCGTCCTAGCAAGGCGAATGTTGTGGATGATGCTCTTAGCCATTGTGTTATCTTATGTTCTTTAATCGCTGAAAGTCCTATCAAGGATGAATTTCATAAACTATGCATTGAGCCTATCAGAGGTTATATGCTCAGTGAGCTGTTTCAATTATGTTTTGTAGAGATAATATTTCACTGAGATGTCTCCATCCCTCAAATTAAAGTTGCAAACTATCTAAAGTTCAAATACAAAATGGAAGGTGGTCGTCACCATGATCTACAGCTGCATGTAAATGTTATTTATTAAGAAAATCATCTATGGATTACCAAATCCAAGCATCAACATATTCTCTTTGAAGGTCATAATTCTGGATATCAAGTCCACCATTGAAGTATGAAAATGTACCAAGATTTAAAGCAATCATTCTGGTGGCCTAGCATGAAGAAAAGTGTGATCGAGTTCATTACAAAATGTCATGCTTATAATCTTGTTAAGGCCAAACACCAAAGGCCTGGAGGAGTCCTTCATCTTCTAGTAATCCCTAAATGGAAGTAGTTTGACATATGTCTGAACTTTGTCATGGGTTTGCTTAAGTCAAGATCTGAAGCTAATTTGATTTGGGTAAAAGTTGATTATTAACCAAGTCATCACTTTGTTTTTCTATGCATCAAATTGATTATCTGGAAAATTTGGCAAAGATCTATATTAAAGAGATTGTCTGACTTCACGATATTCCAAAATCAATATTTTTTTATCAAGATAGTAGATTCACATAAAAGTTCAGGAAAGTGGTACATCATGACTTGGGGCTACCCTAGCCATGAGGACCGCCTTCCATCCTCAAGATCTCCTACATTTATGTATTATGAAATTCTAAGGTATTTAGGAATACCACATTCCTCTTGTGGAGTTTTCTTATAATAATAGTTATCAAGTAAGTATCATCATGGCTCCATATTAAGCTTTGTATGGAAGAAAGTGTAGCACTCTACTCGCATAGTTAGAAATAGGGAGTGTTCAACTTTTTGGGTCTGATTTGGTGGCTGAAACCAATAAAAGGGTACAGTAAATTTAGTAGAGGATTTGTGCATTGCAAAATTTCCAAAGTATATACCACGATGCACATCAACATTCCCTAGATATTAGAGCTTGAATTTTTGTGTATCTTAAGGTCTGCCTAATGAAGAGTGTTTTCTATTTTATCATAGCTTGGAACCTTAGTTCCCATTACGTCGGACCTTTTGAGGTGGTAGCAAAGGTAGGCTCTGCATCCTACAGGTTAAAACTTCTCAAAGATTTCTCAATAGTGCACATTATTTTTCATATCTCATCATTACAAATATGTCTTTGTGATCCTCCGCATCTAGTTCAACTCCCAGTTGTATCTCATTAGTCAAATCTTTCCTATATGAAGGATCTAATCAGAATCTTAGCTTGTGATCAGAATCAATTAAGAAATCACTCTATCTCCATGGTGAAAGTTCAATGGAGGAATCACTCTCTCAAAGAATCTACTTGGGAGAAAGAGGCTGATATACAGCAAAAATATCCAAGTCTTTTTGAAAATCCAAGTACTCTTAATTTCTAAATCATGTTCTTAAATTTTGCATTATCATTTCCCTTCCCAGGATAATGTCAAAAATGATACCATTCTTAAGTATGGGAGTCTGTAATAACTTTAGGTTGTTATCAAGTTTAATATATGCTTAATAACCCTATAACCTTAGGGTCAATCAGACCGCTTTAGGTCAAATTGATAATTTTTCCAAATTGGGAACCCTATAATATAGCCAAAATATGGCCAGCTCGGGCCCCTCCACCTCCTTTAGTTGGTACCCCCCTCCACACCCCGTCGGCAGAAAGCCAACACTATGCCCCATCCTACTACAGTAGGCTCACAGCTTTTGGAGCAGCTATTATTTATGATACAAAGGGCCAGCCTGTGGATGCAGTAGGAGCTACTGTTCAGACTCGATCCCTCTGTTCTCTTCTAGATGTTCTGTATATCATCCATGTTAAGGATCTTTGTATTTTTTGGCTAGGAAGGCTACTCTTTCTTTTGTTAGAGGCAGTGTGACCTCTAAAAGGCTTATTGACCTTCTAATTGATGGCACCATGGAGTTTGTTCCCAATTGAATTGTTGTCTATTGTATTTTAGCTAATTATATATATATATATATATATATATATATATATATATATATATATATGCATGGGCTATGGCCGAACTTTCATAGAATATGGCCAAAATATTTTTATTTCCAAATCTATTTCTAACTTTATTTTTTAGTTCCTCAACCCCAAATTAGCTAGGGGTGCAGGTTTGAGAATTTTTGAAAATAATTTGATTATAAATTGGAATTAAATATTTTTGGGAATTAATTAAATAATTAAAATATTAAAATTTAGTTTAAAATATAGTTTCCAATGATTGGTTCAACTGCCAGGACCATGTCAGATCTGCTGAGGTGCCCTGACAGCAAATCAGCATTTCGCACCCACTTGATAGTGCTGCACAAATCTTGGTGCTCCAATCCTTCGGCCCTCATCCCATGCATCAGCATCCCTTATCAACCGTGGGATTGTGCTCTCGATCCAACATCTGACAGTCCTTTTGCTACCATTCGTTTGACGCGTCAACTTCTCAACTCAACAAAAATGTGAATTCTAAAATTTATTAAAACTGCTTCTCGATGTCAAGGCAGTTCCACCCTTATTGGCAATGCTTTTCTTTTGAGAGGCCATTAAACAAAGAAGGGTTTTTGGGTTATAGAGATTTAGAGGCAAGAAAATGTCAAAGGTATATGAGTTAAGAACCATTTTCCCCTACTCTATATATACACCCTAGGATTTTAAAGCATTGAATTAAAATTGAATTCAACTAACTCTAATTGTTGGTCAAATGACCATTAAGGCATGACATAAGTATGATCTAGTATTAGTTCTTGGAAAGATAAAAAGGAGATTCTTTTTAGCACTTTTTTAGGTTCTAACATTTAAAAGCGTGCTACAACAATTTTGACTGCTTCGAGATTCCCTCCCAGTCAAAAGACTACCGCTGTATGAACTTATTACACATGCTTTAGCAGGCTATGTCAAACTGAAGTTCACAATAGCACCTGGCAATCCTACTAGAGGATGCTACAGTGCGCTATAGCTTCAAATTCTGCTATAGCGTGCCACAGCGTTGAATTCTGGTACACCCGCGATAGCCCTGAGATGCACTGTAGCATGTGTTGTAGCACCTACTGAAAATGAATTTTAAGAAATTAAACTCTTACAACTCATCTATTTTTATTAAACCGGATGCTAGTTTTATTTTTAACTAAGAAAATTACTACACTACACACAACAAAAAAAATACTCAAAAAGGGGTTGGGTTTCCTCCCAAAAGCGCTTAGTTTAGCGTCATCGGATCGATAGATTTAAGCATTCTTTAAATTGCATATCCTGGAGGAATTTCTCTTTAAATTTTTGGAATTCTTGGGTGAGCACCTATAGCATTTTTAGTTGTTGTGCTCAAACTCAGGCACTCGGAGTTAATTTCAGGAATTGCAATTTTAGTTATTATCTTTTTCTTTCTTTTTCTCCATCTTGTTTTCTTTTTCTATTTTTCTCCTTAACACTACTACCTCCATCTGAGGTGTAGTTAGTTCTCTCAGAATTCGCAACACTTAATTTATCATAAGGCGTTTCAGGTTTCGAGTCAGAAGTTTTAATTACATTCTTCTTATGCCACACAACCTTTATAATTTTTTGCTAATATAAAGTGGGCATTAGATCTATTTCTTCTACCACACCATTCACCCTCATAGTCATCACACCCCTCTCTACATCAATAATGGCTCTGGTGCTGGCAAGAAATGATCTCCCAAAAATGACAGTGGAATTTTCATTTCATCTATCCCATTCACATATGATAAAATCAGTAGGGACTATGAAATTTCCTAACCCCACCAAGGCATTCCTTACCACTCTTATAAGGGTCATGGAGTCAAAATTGGTGAATTCAAGAACTATTGCAGTTTCTTCCATTTCCCTTACCCCAAGTCGGGAATATATATGATAGGGAATGTTATTGACGGAAGCCCCAACATCGCACACAAGGGATCTAAAAGGACTTATCTTCCAATGACACACGGAATGTTCATTCTCCCAGAGTCTAGTTTTTTTATTTCCATTTAACTATCTTCTAGGTGCCTAGCATTGGTTGTTCTAGTTATTTGTTCTATAGTTTCCTTAGAGGAGTTATATTCTGGGCAGTCTATTTTTAAATTATCAGAATTAATTACACTTACCATTTCCCTTAGGTTCACTTTTGTTGAGCTAGGAAGCATTCCCTGCAAATGAGTAGATAGCTATTAGGAAATTTGTCCTAGCTAAACTTTAATGTTCCTTAAGGACACCTCTATCCCTTGGATTAATGCATCCTATCAGTTAATTGTCAATTATGTTCTTTTCATAAATTGTAGAGTTTCTGCCTTGAAAGAATGAAAGGCTCTGTCTAGACCTAATTCTTAGGTTTGGTAGTTGTTGGGCTAAAAATCATTATTGTATTTCTTCCCCAGCCTAGGCTATGAAGTGTTCACATTGAAATTTCCTTTAGTGTTATTGTTACTCCAAAAAAATTTTGGATGATTTCTCTATCCAGAGTTGTTGGTGTTAGAGTATAGGCTGTTTTGCCCATGGTTTTAATTTACATTATTGTTTTTGAGGTAATTTGCCTACTACTAAGTACTAGAAGGTGCGAAGGGATTATTCATGTTACAATTATCACTACTATGATTCCCCCCACATAAATCACAGTAAATTTTCTAGGAATTGTTCATATCATGCTCCCAATTTTTTGGTTCTAAGCATTTATTTAATGTTGGAGAGCTAGAATTTGATTAGTCTCATTTACATTATTAATTTCTATTTTATTTGGATTTAGCCTTTCAGTACGCCATTAGTATTCATTATTTTCCATTTCTTCAAGGAGTTCGTATGCCTCCTCCTAAGTTTTGCTACTCAGAGAACCTCCTGTGAATGCATCAATTAGGGTCCAAGTGGGTGCATACTGTCTATTATAGAACATTTGCACTTGCATCCACTGAGAAAACAGAAGATGAGGCATCGCCTGAGGCACTCCTTGAAGTGCTCCCAACTATCATATATGGTCTCTCCCTCTTCTTAGCAATAATTAGTTATCTCAATCTTTAACCTAGTGGTTTTTGCAGGTGGGAAATATTTGAGTAAGAATTTCCTTGCCAAATCATCCCAAATGCAAATAAAATCGACAGGTAGAGAACTAAGCCAGCTCTTAGCTTGGTTACTTAGTGAAAATGATTCGACTTCAAAGTTATTCGCCTCTACATTTGGTTCAACAATAGTGTGCGGGATTCCCCTTATAATGGGTGACACATAGTCTCTTAAAGCTCTACCCCTTTGTTCTCCTAACCCTTCCACCAGATTTCCATCTAAATTTTCCATCACTAACTATGCTTGATTTATTATTACTTGTTATCTCCTTGCTCTTAAGTAGGTTCTATCTATTTTAGGAATGAAGAGAAAGTTTGAATAATATCTTTTTCTCATATAACCTAGATTTCTACTAAAAGAAAGCAGTTCACAGCAATTAACACAAACAATATCAGAAATTTAAGTATAAAAGAAATAAATTTAAAAATACACAAAAAAATAATTTGCAATGTAATTACAGAAAACAAGAAAATATATGCAATAAGCAAAATTTAAATCACCACTTACTAACAAATTATCATTAATATGAAACAATTCAACATTCCCTGGCAATGACACCAAAAACTTGACAGACAAAAAATACACATCTACACTCACATACAAGTGCACATGGTCTAAAGTACTAAGAAATTATGAAGTCCCAAGATTATTGTCTATTGAGAATGGTGTGTTTCGTTACAAAAATATATTTGATTTCATTGATGTTTGAACAATGCTTTAGTTCTTGAGGTTGGTTCTAATTTTAATAATCAGGGTTTCTTTGATTAGAAACTACTTGTTGAGAAAGTAGGAAGGGTTTGTTTTATCATGCAATTCATTAAGGGTTTTGTGTAAGTACTTTTTTTATCAATTTTTAGTGTCAAATTACTTAGATGTTTTAATTATAATCAAGAAATATAGTCTTCTCTAGGGTGTCCCCCAAATTTGACTAAGTTTTGCCTAATGTTCAGAGATGAACATGGGAAGGTTCAATCTCTACACATAGACCCTCGTGTGACCGTTAATAATTGAATTTGATGCTTACGTCTAAGTTAATAAATCCACAGTTTTAGTTAGGTGTCACATAAGCTTGATATCACCAATGGCTTACATGCATTAGTTTTAGGTTTAGCTAAGGAAGAGATCTATTGGGCTAAGTGGATTATGTCACATCACCCACAAGCACACAATGTGTCTTAATCTTTGCATAAACTTAGCATGAGCTATGGAGCTTAATCGATGGCTCTTGGCTCACACGCATCAACTTCTCAGCTCAGCTAATGAAACTATGCTACGACGCTCATAAAGCTTGCCACCATGCTATAGGCAATTGTGCACATTTTCCTTACATAAACTAATGGTGAGCTATGGAGCTCAGAGAGTTATTATTATTTCATCTCCCTTGTTCATCTTTATCGACCTAAGGATTTGCATTGGTCATCATAGCACGGTGAATGCTACCACAAGCATTTGCCACAAGGAAGCTCGACAAGCGCACCTTTAGTTCTAATAAAATCACTAGCTTGATGGTTTTAGAGTTTAAGACATTCACATAAGATATATTCATGACATAATATTCATCTAAGCTTTCTTCACATCAAAAATCAAAACAGATGACTAAAGAAAATATTCATTAATAAATTCATAGTTCAAACATATTTATATCCCTTAACTCATTACTTAAATGTGCCTAACCCTCTCCAATAAGGACTTAAGCTTCTATTAGAAAAGAAATACAAGGATAGCACATAAGAAATAGAGCCTTTGCATGGCTCTTATAGAAAAGAAATTGAGAGAGATGGAGATATAATACTAGGAACTGTTGACGTGTTCACCGGATCTTCTCTCTATCTTAGACCTCCTTCTCTATTCTGCTTTCAGTGCTTGAATCTTTTCCTTCAATGTAAGCATTCTCCTTCCTTGGGTAGGGGGACCCTCCTTCCTTATGCTCAGCAACCTCAAATATTTTGAATCCTTAAATATCAAAATGTGGAACCCTCTTTCAATCTTAAAGCTATGCTTTTGTAGACTTCTTCAATTAACTCTTCAGCATTCTATTATCCTTTCAAATTATTTGAGATTTGAAATCTACTAAATAATTCTTATGATATGCTCTTGGAAATGAGAGTTTTAATATATTTGCATATAATCCCAGCTATGGGAAGAGTAGGAATACTGACTTTTGGCTTTCCCTATGTTGCCTTGAATTCTCTTGTTTGGCAAAATGTATAGCGGGCACTACGGTGCATGGTAGTGTCAGAGTGAGTCTCTATTTTGAGTGTGCTATGGCTTGCAATAGTGCCAGAGTCTTATTTTATAGGATGTTGCGGCGCGTGGTAGCGTCAGAATTTTGGTCTTTGAACTGCTACAACACGAGATAGCATGAGACTTTCAATTTTTGGCTATAATATGAAGCACTGGGAAATATTTTAATTCAGCTGTAGCACGTGGTAGTGCCAGCATTTCGGCCTTGGGACCGCTGCAGCGTGCGACAGCACCAACTTTTCAGTCTTTGGACCGCTACAAAGCGTGGTAGCATTACACTTTCAAATATTTGAATTATGTGAATTGTCGGGCCATATCTTACATTTGCTGTAGTGCACAATAGAGTCTAACATTCAGTTAAATGTTTGCAATGGCATGCGGTAGCATGGCAGTCTCTATCTCTAGCTCGCTACGGCGCGCGGTAGCGTTGCACTCTCAGTTTGAATTGCCACAGTGTGCTGTAGCATCGTAGTGAGATTCTTCCAAATTTTTTTTTCAGATTTTCATTCCAAATTTAAATTTAGCTCTTCCTTGTCCTGATAATAGCAAAAACACATCAAAGCATACAATTTCTAATAGAAGTGTTTGTTTTTATTGACTCAAATTATTATAAATCTTAGATTTATCATATTCCCACACTTAGCTTTTTTGCTCGTCCTCGAGTAAGCATAAAAATTGACTTTTCTAAAAAAAAATTATTTTCGCAATTTTAAGAATGGTAATGGAATTTTTCTTCTTCTAGAATGTTACTTGACAATATGATAAGTGAAATATGAATTCTAAATTGTACTTTGCCCTAGTATTCTCCCCTCTTTCCATAATTTTGTTATCCCTCCCTTTTGATGGATGGTGCAAGACTCAAATGTACATGGGGGGATTTCTAGGTCTTCTTTGATCAAGAAGAAACAAGATTCAGTGATTTTAGAATTTGTTTAGTGCTATATGTGTTTCTTCTTGTGAATTTCAATAAATGTCATTTTCAAGGAGAGATGTTTTTTTTCATCCTGCTATTCTCAGTTTTCTTTTAGGAGACATACTTTTCTTCATCCCTTCATTTTCTTTTTGCCTTTTTTCCAAGGGAGAGACATTTTTATTCATCCCTTTTCTCATTATTAATTGCATTCAGCAAGCCCCACAAAAACCTAGCACATCCTTGGTGCCACCGCTTCTTGCTCCTCTCAATAAATCTCCTCAATTTTCCACCACCACACTTATGTTTTAGCAACACATATTTTTGAGTTGAGGGTACTATATTGATTAGAGGATACTCTTACATCAGCAAAAACCCTTTAGATTTAAAAAACTTAGAATTCACATTTTGTTAAATACTTGAAAATTTTGGAAATTTTCAGCATACCATAACAGTTTAATATTTGTGCCATAAGAATTTTCTAAGAATATTTGAGCAATATAATCAAAATTGAAGCAGCACAAGCAAATGGGGAAATGATTTTCACTAAGATTTATCGCAACAAAACAAATGTACAAAGAAAAACTAAGAAAATGACAAAAAGGAAAATTGGCAACCTATTTATTCATCATCATCATCTTCTTCTTCTTCTTAATCTTCATCTTCTTCATGCCATTATGAGTTTGGAGGGAGTTCAAACTCCGAGGGTTGTGGGAGAAAAGATTCTCCCAGTCCACCATGCAGGCTCCAGTTTGAAAATATTATTCTTAGAGCCAAGTGAAAGCCATGCTAGAATAGGTGTAATTTAGACAAGGTGGCTTTGTAGTACCATCTATCTTCCACCAAACACTTCCCCATTTGTGTTTGATATGCCCTCAATTTAGACATTCCTTTTTGCATTTTTTTCAGTTTTGACATTATCCCTGCGGACGATGGGGATGCTTCTCCTTTCTCCCCTTGTCTTCTTCTCTTGCTCTTCTTCCCTTCTTAGTAATGCAAATGTAAGTTGTAATGGGTAAGAGGAACACGGGGAGGAATCACCGGGTCACTAGAGATTACCTTAACCCGTTGGCCAAGGAAAATCTCAAAAATTAAAGATCCAAAAGCTAAGGCTGTGCAAGGCTCAGTCAAGGCATGCCATAGGTGTTCAAGAATAACCGCAAAGATAAGGATAACTTCTAATCATTCAATTACATAAATCAACATTTCTCTTGACCAGGTCACCTCACTTAAATGCGCAGATGGCATTATTTTACTAGAGATAAGAATGTGCCATGCATTGCACGAGTCTTTAAGGAGGTCTCATGGAATGTTGGCAATGTTCCCTCTCTAATTAGCATCATAAGAGGTGAGGGCACTTGCGATAAATGATGGTTCAAATTAAAATAGTGATAGAAGATTTAGCATTAAAGCAGGTTTGGTAGGCACAATCTTCTACTGCCTTGAGTCCGTCAAAATGCTCGATCTGCTCGAGCTCGAAACTTATTTCCTTCCCTCGTTCAAAAATTTGTTTTCTCTTTCCATTAATTGTATTGGCGAAAACTTCCTGAACAATGGTTGGGTAAGAATCGGTCTTCAAGCTGACCGAGCTTCCCACCCTTAGTGTGCCACATCATTGTAGTCCACAGGATAAGGGAGGGTGAACCCCCTCTCCGGGATGAGCTTTTTCTTCAAAGTTATTTGGACAAATTCTTGTTCTGCCTCGACTCAGCAGAACCTCTTGCTATTGAAACTACCTGCCAATGTTGAGGCAGCTGCACCCTTGTTGATAATGCTCTTCTTTTGCGAGACAATTAAAGAAAGAATGGTTTTTGGGATCTAGAGAATTAGAGGCAAGAAAATTTCTAAGGTATTTGAGTGAAGAACCACTTTCCCCTTTTCTATTTATACACCCCAAGATTTTAAGGCTTTTCATTAAAACTAAATTTAATAGAAACTAATTGTTGTTCAAATGACCATTAAGGCATGCCATAAGTATGGGATGATATCAATCTTTGGAAAGATAAAAATGAGATTGTTTTTAGCACTTTTTCTATTTCTAGCATTTAAAAGTGCCTTGCAGCAATCTTGACTACTTGGGGATTCCCTCCCAGTCAAAAGGTTTCAGCTATAAGAATGTATGTCACACGCCGTAGCACGATGTGACGCGCTACGGCACGCGATAGCACCTAACAATCAGACTAGACGACGCTACAGCACTCTATATCTTCAAATTCCACTGCAGCGCTCCCCAAAGTCGAATTCTGCTATAGCGCACTGCAGCGTTAGATGAGCTACAACCCTGAAATGTGATGCAGCGTGCTGTAGCGCCTGCTAAAAAAGAACTATAAGAAGTTAAACTTTTTCAACTCTTCTATTTTTACAAAACAGGATACCAATTTGATTTTTAACTTAACAAATTACTACACTATACACAACAAAAACAATACTCAAAAAGGGGTTGAGTTGCCTCCCAAAAGCACTTGGTTTAACATCATTAGCCCGACAGATTTAAGCATACTTTAAATTGCATCTCCTGGAAGAATTTCTATCTAGATTTTTGGAGGTCCTAGGTGAGCATCTTTAGCATTTTCAACTATCGTGCTTGAACTCAGGCACTCAAAGTTAACTTCAAGAATTGCAATTTCAATTATTATCTTTTTATTTCTTTTTCCCCATCTCATTTTCTTATTCTATGCATCACTTAAATTATCACAAGGAGTTTTATTTACATTCTTCTTATGCCACTCAGTCTTTATAATTTTTTGCATGTACAAGATGGGCATTGGATCCATTTCTTCTGCCACTCCATTAACCCTCACAGTTATCATACCCCTCTCCACATCAATAATGGCTCTCGTGCTAGCAAGGAATGGTCTCCCAAAGATGACAGTGGAATTTTCATTCCTTCTATCTCAATCACATATGATAAAATCAGTAGAGATTATGAAATTTCCTAACCCCATCAGGACATTCCTTACTACTCCTATAAGGTTCAAGGAGTCTAAATTGAAAAATTCAAGAATGATTACAGTTTCTTCTTTTCCCCTTACCCTAAGTCGAGAATATATATGACAGGGCATGATATTGACAGAACCAAGATCACACACAATGGATCGAAAAGGACTTATCTTCCAATGACACACAGAATGTTCATTCTCATGGGGTATAATTTTTTTATTTCCATTTAACTATCTTCTAGGTGCCCAGCATTGGTTGATCTAGTTTTTTGTTCTATAGTTTCTTCAGAGGAGTTATATTCAGGGAAGTCTATTT
This sequence comes from Gastrodia elata, assembly GCA_016760335.1. Classification (NCBI taxonomy): domain Eukaryota; kingdom Viridiplantae; phylum Streptophyta; class Magnoliopsida; order Asparagales; family Orchidaceae; genus Gastrodia; species Gastrodia elata. The sequence goes on from CM028685.1 coordinate 1,546,679, forward strand.
TAAATTATCATAATTAATTACACTTATTGTTTCCCTTGGGTTCACTTCAATTGAGCTAGGAAGCAGTCCCTACAGATGAGTAGATAGCCATTATAAATTTTTTCCTAGCTGAACTTCAATGTTCTTTAAGGACACCTCTATCCCTTGGAATGTGGCATCATGCTTATTAATTGTCAATTCTATTCTGTTCATAAATTGTAGAGCTTAAGCCTTGAAAGAACAAAAGGCTACTTCTAGATCTAATTCTTGGGTTTTCTAGTTGTTGGGCTGATAATTGTTATTGTAATTCTACCCCTCCCTAGGCTGTGAAGTGTTATCATCAAAATTTTCATTAGTATTATTGTTACTCCAGGAGAAATTTGGATGATTTCTCCATCAAGGGTTGTAGGTGTTGGAGTAGGGGTTGCTAAGGTAATTTACCTACTTAGTGCTAGAAGGTGAGAAGGGATTATTCATGTTATAATTCTCACTACTATGATTCCCCCCACATAAATTGCAGTAAAATTCCTGGGCGTTGTTCGTATTCATGCTCCAAATTTTTTGGTTTAAGGCATTTATTTCATGTTGGAGAGCAATAATTTTATTAATTTTATTTACATTATTAATTTCATTATTATTTGGATTTCACCTTTCAATAGGCCATTGGTATGCACTGTTTGCCATTTCCTCAAGGAGTTTGTATGCCACATCCTGAGTTTTGCTGCTCAGAGAACCTCCTGCGACTATATCAATTAGGGTCCTAGTGAGTGCATTTAGTCTATTATAGAATGTTTGCACTTGCATCCACTGAGGGAACACATGATGGGGCAGCTCCTAAGGCACGTCTTGAAGCGCTCCCAACTATCATATAAGGTCTCTCCCTGTTATTGACAATAATTAGTTATCTCAATCCTTAATCCGATGGTTTTTGCATGTGGGAAATATTTAGCAATGAATTTTCAAGCCAAATCATCCCAAGTCTGAATAGAATCACCTGGTAGGGAAGTGAGCCAGCACTTAGCTCGGACTCTTTGTGAAAATGGGAATAACCTTAGTTTAATAGCATCAACATTGATGCCATTGAACCTAAGCGTTTCACAAATTTCCAAAAAGTTGGAGATGTGTGAGTTGGGATCCTCTGTGGCTAACCCGTTAAATTAGTTGTTTTGCACCACATGTAGAGTTGATGGTTTGATTTCAAAGTTATTTGCCTCTACATTTGTTCTAACAATGGCATATGGGATTCCCCTTATAGTGGGTAACACATGGTCTTTTAAAGCTCTACCCCTTTATTCTCCTAACCCTTCCACCAGATTTCCATCTAAATTTTCCATCTTTAGCTGTGTTTGATCTATTATTACTTGTTCTCTCCTTACTCTTAAGTATGTTCTAACTATTTTAGGATCGTAGAGAAAGTTTGAATAATCTCTTCTTCTCAGGCAACCTAGATTTCTACTAAAAGAAAGCAGTTCTTAGCAATTAACACAAATAATAACAGAAATTTAAAGATAAGAGAAATAAAATTAAAAATACACAAAAACTATTTGCAATGTAATTATAGAAAATAAGAAAATATATGCAGTAAGAAAATTTTCAAATCACCAATTTCTAGCAAATTATCTTTAATATGAAACAATTCACCATTCCCCAGCAACTGTGCCAAAAACTTGACAGACTGAAAATACACGTCTGTGCTCACACGAAAGTGCATGTGGCCTGAAGCAATAAAGGATTGTGAAGTCCTTATAGTACAAACACATTTTTATCCCTTAACTTATTATTTACATGTGCCCAACCCACCCCAAGGAGGGTTTAGGCTTTCATTAGAAAAGAAATGCATGGATAACACATAAGAATTGGGAGCCTTAGCATAGCTTTTACAAAACAAAATACTGAGAGATGAAGATACAATACTAAGAGCTGCTATCACATTCGCTAGATCTTCTCTCGATCTCAGGCCTCCTTCTCTCTTCTGCATCTTGTGCTTGATCATTTTTCTTCAATGCAAACCTTCTCCTTCCTTAGGCAGAGGGGACTCTCCTTCCATATGCTCAGCAGCCTCAAATATTATGAATCCTTGAATATCAAAATGTGGAACCCTCTTTCAATCATAAAGTTGGGCTTATAATAACTTCTTCAATTAACTCTTCAGCATTTAATCTGCCATCCTTTCCAATTCTTTGAAATTTGAAATCCCTTAAATAATTCTTTTAATATGCTCTTGGAAAGGGGAGTTTTAATGTGTTTGCAATTAATCCCTACCATGGGAAGAGGAGGATTTCAGTCTTTTGGCTTTAAGATCCCTACAGGCTCAAGAGGTACCTTAAGTAACTAATGTCCTCTTCAGTATCTCCACATAGATTCAAGAACCATCCATTGGATAGATAGGACTAGAGGTGACTCCTTCAATCTCAAGAGGTACCCAGAACCATGCTGAACCTTAACCATCATGGGTTCAAGTGGCTGCTCGCATGAAGTGGTACTTTACTGTGTATGGCACTTAGCTCCTAGCTGACACCCTATGTCCTACTCTTATACCATTTGTAATAGCCGAAATTCTTAAGCTCCAAGGTATTGTGTGCTTTGGCATTCCAAGCCTCATGGCTTTTCCCTCAAAGATAACTTCATAGCAGGTCATCTATCCTGGGAGTGCTACCACATGAGCAAGTTTAACTTTGGTGTTCTTATCAGGAACTTCACCATTATCTGGAAAGACACCTCAATTTTTAAATTTTTACTATTTACCAATTTAGTTGATCTTTATAGAGAGACAATTCGATCGGCATGTGGTCGACCATCGGAGGTCGCCAGAGCTAGGGCAATTTTGATGGCCTAGATCGTGGCCCTCAGGTAACACCGAGTGGAACTGCGACCCAAGTTAGCCCGACCCTTAGGTCACGCTCGTGTGGCTGGCTGCATGGGTACGTCCCTATTCTTATGAACAGAAAATACAAAAGTAAGAAAAAAAATTATTATTAAATTCCTAAATCTTTAAAACTTCATAACTTTTAAAATACAAACCCAAATATATTGATGTTATATCTCAAAGTGAATAGAAAAATATAGGGATCATTAATATGCTATTAGATTTTTAATTTTTGAATTAATTTCACTAATCACCATTTTAATTAATTAATCTCTTAACCTAATTCTTTAAAAGCCATAACTTAACTAATCCATATTCAAATTTGATGTTCCAATAGGCCATTTTGATCATAAAAATATATAGGACATTAATAGAATATTAATTTTCCATTCTGATAACCATTTTTGCTAATGACCTTTTAAGTATCATTAAATGTCATTAGTACTTAGATTGACCATTTGATGTCCAATTTGACCATACTTAGTAATCATCTTACTTGTTATACTATAAAGAAGTTATAGCCACAATGTTTACATGATTTGGACATCAAATAGAAAATATGAGTTTTTGACCCTTAAACAAAATAATATTAAGTTCCCAAAATTGGAGTTTTGCATGTTTAGGTCTCCTAAATATGAGGACACCTTAGAAACCTTACATTGTGACATGTTTCAATATTATAAGATGTTATGTATAGGAAAATAACTTGAATAACCTAGTTTTAGCTTGTCACTAGTAAACCAAGGAAAGAGCTTTAACATATAAATAAATTAATTTTGTGGATCCATAATGCTTGATTTAGTACTTAAGGATTATTGTAAATTTTAAACCTTAAGATGAAAATGGCTTATTCAATTTCTAATGATTAGCAATATTTTGCCAAGTGTAGAACTTTGAATTATTTAAGATGAAACATTATTAAGACTTAGAGCCCTTTAGAATGCTTAGTGATTGAGTGAAGGCTAGATGTTGCCTTACGTGTTAAATGGCTTAGAACCCTTAAAATGCTATGTAATGAAGTTAAGCTTAATGGAATGAGTATTAGTAATGCTATGACTTAGCATCTTAGGATTAAGATGCTTAGATTATTAAACTTATGTGAAATGAATTAGATAATAATAACTTAAGCATTATCAAACCTTAGCCTTACCACACTAGACTAGTGATCTTAAAACACCACTAAGTCTAAGGATAGACTAGAATTATCCCATTAGTGGCATACTTCAGATTAAGATAGTCTTAGTGGTTATATGAAGAACCTTCGTAAGTATAGAATCTTAAGATGCTACTCAGATATAATGATTAAAGAATAGTGCTTACTTAAATGTTTGGATAATGTAAGTCAAGAAAACCGCATATCTTAAGTGTAGTGAGACATTAATTTTTGAAGTTGAAGAATCCTTTAGCTAGAACTTCAAGTATCCTGAGTCATAAAAGTGAAGTAACCCAAGCAGTGAAGTAGTGAAATGTTTAGTTTCTAACTTAAAGTATTCCAATAGGGTAAAAGTGTTGGTAGATAGTTTAGACAATTGTAGTATTAGTAATAGGATAGAATGTTTGTTTGCAACCTTTCAAGTATATCTATAAATTATTTTGGTACATAAATAAGACTTTAATCAACTTATTATTTTCAAAACCTCATTTAATTATATATTACTATGTATCCATTGATGTAGACATTTTATGAATGTCTAAGTCAATTTTAGGGGCTTGATTAGTCTCAGTCATAGGATATATAATTAAAAGTAGATAACAATAGATATCACATAGTTTACAATTAGCTTTGAACTTTCTTGAATGCTGCAAAGCATTGAGACTAAATACTTGAAAATATTCATAAGAATATTGTGCATAAATTAAACTTATAACATTTACATAGTGGTTTCATAAGGTGGACTATTATGCCTGGGTAGGCAATGGAGTAATAAGGAGACCACACATATCCTAGAGACTGATATTTTCCTTATTTGCATATGTTAAGGGTTCATCAGTATTTGTAGTTATTTTACTTACTTGTATTATATGTTGTTACTTACTTTTATTTACGCTTACACTGCTTCCTCTTATGTTACTTAGCATATGTCCTTTGTACATATTTTTAATTGTTCATTTGTACACTTGTATGTATAGTTGTACTTGCTCTTCTTTCTTACATATTTAATGCAAGTTACATTTTGGCTTTCCACTTTTTTACTGTGCCTCTTTCCATGATCGCACGCGCAGGATGTTGCAGCAGTACCACCACCATACTCTCCCATGGCAATTAAGGCTGAGCAAGGCTATCCATATGAATCTCCACTTTGAGCCCTAACTTTTGGAACTGTCAATTAGTGCTAAAATCCATCACCATGCTGACTACAGCTCGCAATGGAACTCAGACCACGGTGAAAGTACCTTCATTTTTCCATGATCTAATTGAGCAATATCCATACTATAATTTTGTTTTATTATTTCATTAAGCTTAGGATTGATTGATCAATTTTGATCGAGCTAGATCTAACCATCATTAATAGTTACACACGGTTGAGGCCCTGCCTCCGTCCGAACTTGCCTAACTAGGAAATCACCTTAGAGGGCATTGGAGGTGCTTTATGGTGGTGGTAGATGTGCCAATCAAAAGGTCTCAGAGATACTTCTCAATCAGCATATGGTATACCACCGAAGGTCGCCAGAGCTAGGGAAATTTTGATGCCCTAGCTTGCGGCCCTCAGGTCACCCCAAGTCGGACTGCTACCTGAGGTGACCTGACCCGGCCCATGTGCGTACGGCCAGAACCGTGCGCATGTGCGGCCAGATGAATGCGTACATCCCTATCCTTATGAACAACAAATACAAAAATAAAAAATTTAATTATTAAATTCCTAAATCATCAAAGCCTCGTAACTTTTAAAATATAAACCCAAATATATTAATGTTATATCTTAAAGTGACTAGAAAATTGTAAGGATCATTAATATGCTATTAGATTTTTTGTTTGAGGATTAATTTTACTAATCACCATTTTAATTAATTAAGCTCTTAACCTAATTTTGTAAGTGTCATAACTTAGCCAATCCACATTCAAATTTGATGTTCCAATAGGCCAATTTTGATCACAAAAATATGTAGGACATTAACATAATATTAATTTTTCTTTTTCATGACTAATTTTGCTAATGACCTTTTAAATGTCATTAAGAGTCATTAGTGCTTAAATTGACCATTTGATGTCCAATTTGACCATACTTCATGCCATTTTACTTGTTATGCTATAAGGAAGTTATAGCCACTATGTTTAGATGATTTGGACATCAAATAGAAAATATGAGTTTTTGACCCTTAAACAAAATAATATTAAATTCCCAAATTATGGTCTTGCATGTTTAGATTTCCTAAAAACTAGGACATCTTATAAAACTTACCTTTGACATGTTTCAATATGATAAGATATTTTGAGTAGGAAAATAACTTGAATAACCTAGTTTTAGCTTAACTGTAGTAAACCTAAGAAATGGCTTTAGCATATAAATAAATTGATTTTGTATATGCATGATGCTTGATTTAGTACTTAAGGATTGTAGTAAATCCTAAACCCTAAGATGAAAATGGTTTAATCAATTTCCCATGATTAGGAAATTCATTAGTAAGACTCTTAAAAGGTTAGGTAGAGTTCAACCTAGTTCCTCACATTCCCTATGTATAGATTTGACCCTAGTCATCCTATTAAGTAACTTAGTAATGTTAAGGTAGCTTAACCTCTTGGATAATCTTTAATACTCCTAGTGCCTTGATATGAGCCTAGAAAAAGGTGGCTAGAGAACCTCCACTTAAGCACCATACTATTAGGTTTGTATTAGATCTTAGTTAGCCAATTTGTTTAGTTATTGATTAGGACCTTCCAACCCTTTGATTTCTTAGTTAACTTAAAGCTAGGAAGCCTCCATGCTAACCTTCTTGCTAAGAATACTAATACTAGGCTTAGTTTAGTAACTTGATAAAATTAGGAAGTTAGTGATAAGTTAAACTCTCAATTCCGCTTAAACTAATACTTACACGATTATTGACATTTATATAACTCATAGTAAATCCTAACTTGAAGGTTAGCGAAGTTATAGATCATACCTAGATCTCATAAGTTACTTAAGGAAGTATTGGACAACCCTTAATATAGCACTTGCAGCTAAAAGAAGACTTATAAGATATTAAGATGGCATCACCTTATAAAGTTTAGTGTTTAAGGGATGACTTAGTAAATAACCTAAGTGCAGCCAACTTAAGATTGCATAAGTAGCCATATCATGCTAAGTGTAGAACTATTGCACTAATCCACAAGATTAGGTCAAGGGGAGTGTGCCACTCTGGCATATCCCTCACTTATCATTGGATTAAGTAAAATCCTCAATCCACTAATAAAAGAAGGATGTGCCCTAAACATGAGCAAGGAGATCAATCACTAAGTAAATAACTTCACAGAGTGCGGAAGCAAGAAAGATAAAGTATTACATCTAGTTCCACCATAACACAGATATGACATACAGCTCAAAACAAAATAGTACAATAAAAGAAAATACATATGGTACCTATATTATTACATGAATTTTAAATAAGCTCAAATGAAAGAAAATACCACTCATCCTTTCTAAAGAAAAAGATAAATTATACTAAATCTCTTCAACTCTGGACTAATGCTCCTTCTGAAGTGGCTCTACAGCAGGTACTGGATCCTCAAATCTCTCAGGAACTGACATTATCTATTTCACAATGCCAGGGCATCAGCCAAGAAAAGAAAATTCTTGTTAAACATATTGTCTAAGTACATTTTAAGCTAATTAAGTTCATGTATTTAATAATGTCACGACCCTCTAAGCAAGTCTAATCAAGTTTACTCAAATTGATTTTATAAATAAAATGCAAAAAAATAGAACTGAAGTAAGTCTAGCATCCTAGCATGCTTATATATATATATATATATATATATATATATATATATATATATATATATATATCTATGTGTGTGTGTGTGTGTGTGTGTGTGTGTGTGTGTGTGTGTGAAAGTAAGAACTATTGAAACATGAAAAATAAATAAATACTACATCAAAATAGAAAGAACACAAAACTAAGAGTATAAAGGTACTACTGAAACATATAAAGTAAATGCTAAAATAAAGTAATTGCAAAAAAAATGCTATGTAAGATAATGTGACACTATAAGAAGTACAGTCCAAAATCAAGTATGGGAGCATTCAGGAGACATTTCCCAGAGCTATAGGAATACATGAAGGATACTACCTAGGAGACATTTCTTAGGGTAGCATGAATATAGGCTTCCTGCATCTAAGAGACATTTCCTAGATTAACAGGAGTACAGAATATAAGTCATTTAGGAGACATTCCCTAGATTTTTAGAAATAAAGGATATAAGCAATAATATTGTGGTGGTAGGTTAAGTAAGACATGTCATATAATGAGGCAAAGTAAATAAGGTTATCCTACATCATCTAATGTGGCAAAGTAAGAAAAGTTATCCTACATCATCTAATGTGGCAAAGTAAGTAAGGTTATCTTACATCATCTAATGTGGCAGAGTCAGTAGAGTCATCATACATCATCTAATGTGGCAAGGTCAGTAAGGTTATCTTACATCATCCAATGTGGCAAATTCAGTAAGGTTATCTTACATCATAAAATGTGGAAAAGTAAGTAATGTTTATAATTAAGGATGTAAAGTATGCAAAACATGGTATAAATAACACTACACAAATTTTATGATATCATTTATTTTCTAATTTTAATTCATTCCAACTATCTAAAATTATGCAAGTTCGGGATCTCTAACATCCTACTATCCAGTATAATCTCAGCACTATGATCCTATAAGGTAAAATCAAATTAAATCAGTGACGCTTACTTAGGTTAAATAGCTAATCAATCGCCCTGATTAATGAATTTAGATAGTCTAAACTAGAATTTAAATGTAAACTAAACACATTAAAAGTTGAAATCTAGAAACTAAGGAAAATTCAAGGTTTCACTCATCGGATAACCCACTTGCCCAATGAGTGAAGTATAACCTAATTTTCTAGTCCTTATCCTTAAGGGAGGAATCCTTAAGGGAAAATTAAGGATTTTCTTAATATATCAAATTACTGACTCTAAAATGTCCTAAATTGATTCCAAGTCATTCATATTATTGATTTTAGTGATTTTATTAAGTTTCTAAGGTTTAAGGACACGTAAACTTAATCTGGGCAGAAATGACCATTTTGCCCCTACTTAAGGGTCTAAAATACTACTTTTTGATTAAGGGCTCCAAATTGAGATTTATTAATACCAAATGATTCCATGTTGTCTAACATGAAGATAAATAGTAAGTTCACAAATGTTTGGACATGAATTAAGTCCTTTGGGTTCACTTTAAGGATTTTGACCTATGAGGGCAGTTTGGGCATTGCTTAGTAAAGTCTAAAAATTTAGTTAGTTTATTGTTGCTTATTGTCTAAGGATTTCATAAAGTCTAAGAACACTAAACTCTAGTATCTAATGATTAAGTTATAGCCAAAACAAATTTGCGGTCTAAAAGGGTAATTAATGGATTTAGGAATGGGTTAGAAAAACCCAATTTTTCCAAAGGATGTCCAAATTTAGCAAACTTAGTGGCTATAGCTTCCCTATAACACACTGAGTACTATTACTAGGAGTAGACCCACATTGAACTCCATTTGGTTAAGTTATATGATCTAATCAAGTTTTAGGGTGATTAGGGCAAATTAGATGATCAAATTCATCAAAACCTAAATTTTCTTGCAGTTTACTGATTAAGGTCTCTTAATCAAAATGGTATAATGGATGACCTAATTTGGAGTTAAATTAATCATGTTATGGTCAAATGAAGTTTTTAGGTCAATTAGGGTAATTAAGGAAGGTACCCAAAAGTGATTGGTCAAACTAATGACCTAACAGCAAAATAAATACTACCAAATTAATCTAAACATTCTCCTAATTAAAATGAGACCCATATTGACTATATTTGGATCACTGTGTGCAGAGCTATGGAGGCTTAACATTTGGGGGCATTTAGGTCAAATGGGGGTACTAAATGTCACTTGGTTAAATACTCATCATATAGGAAAATTAACATCGCCATAATAATCCTCTAATTTCATTGATCAAAATGACATATAATTTTATATCATTTGGGCTTATGGATCTTAGGTTATTGTGCATTAAAATTTATATTATTTAATTTAATTAAAAAGAATTTGATTTAAATATTATAACATAATTCTTAATAGTTAATCATTAATCCATCTATTGACTGAGCAGCAACGGCCCCGCAGCAGAACTGTGCACCAACCAGAGCTTGACATATGGCTAAGGTGGACCCTACCACCTTCTGTCAGACACATGGCACTGGGACCCACACCTACATAGCAGAGCTAAGATAGCGAGCCCGCAACACTCCAGAGACTGATGCGTGTCAGCCTGGCACCCAAGAGTACGGGTTGGGCTTGACCCGACCCAGCCCGTCCGCTGCGATGGTCCTTTCCCAACATAACTAACTAGAGGCAAGCTAGGGCATCGGTTACCTCTGGGCTCAGCACGCATCAAGGAAGGACAGACACACCGAGCACTACCACCTGAGCTCAGGACCCGCCTACTGGGAGACCCTAAACATCCCAATCCTTGATGCCCTAAATGTAAATAAAAAAACAAAGGGGTGCGGGCCTAACGGGGGGAAATGACTGGGTACTATGGATCGATAGCCAAATTGGTGATCGATACTTCAAACCAGACCTTCAATTGAGCATCACATTTCAAAGTAGTGCATGAAATAGATAATCGAGCTAAATTGAATCGAAATGAATTAATAGTCTTGTCAAGCCGCTGGTGGCAGGAAGAGGGCCCCAGAAGCATGCCAAAACTCCATTTAGGTTAGCTGAGGTGGTATAAGGGAGAGCGTCCGACGGAGACTTTGAGGTTGGAGGCTTCTATGTTGACTGAGACTGGCTATGGCAGGCGGTGTGTGGAGCGCCATTGTGTGATTGCCATGTGCAATGGATTGCATGAGAGAGGGTATAAAGCAATCAGGGTCGTCTGATTGGACGATCCAATCTGGCGAACCGGGTAGACGGGAAACTCCACAGCATGCATTGAACAGGAATGGTGCAGATGATAGGGTTAACAGAGTCGTTAGATGCCTAGTATAAAAATAATTATTTAATTATTTAATTAAAACTTTCTTAATTAAATTTAACTAATTAATTATATTCTAAAAATTTTAAATAAATCACTCCTAGCTAAATGAGAGGTGAGGAATGCAACGGTGAAGTTCGATTTCAATTTTGACGAGTATTTAATTTCCTTATTTTTTTGGGGTATTTAAAATACATTAAAATATTCGCCAAAAACCCAACGACTTCCAACTGCCTCCAAAACATCACCCCTAGCTAATTTGGGGGAAATGAGCGTAATGGCAAAGTCTGATTTTTGATCTGAGACCAAAATAATTAGGTCAATTTCCAGTGTTCCTGAAACTCCTAAAATCAGGGTTTGATTCATTTGACCCCTGATTTGGACTAGGTCTTGGTGGTGAACTCCTAATGACTTAATTAGTGAACTAGAATCAAAATAAGGACTTGGATCAGTCCTAATTAGCTAGGTAACAACTTGGGTTGTTCCAAGAACTTAGAATTATTTAAAATGAAACATATTAAGACTTAGAATCCTTTAAAATGCTTAATAATTGAGTGAAGGCTAGATGACGCCTTAAGTGTGAAATGGATTAGAACCCTTAAATTTATAAGTAATGAAGTTAAACTTAATGGAATTAGTGTTAGTAATTCTAAGACTTGGCATCTTAGGACAAAGATGTTTAGATTAGTAAACTTATGTGAAATAAATTAGACAATAGTGCCATAAGCATTAGAAAACTTTAGCCTTACCACACTAGACTAGTGATCCTATAACACCACTAAGTCTAAGGATAGACTAGAATTATCCCATTAGTGATGCACTTCAAATTAAGATAATCTTAGCAATTAGATGCAAAACCTTCTTAAGTATAGAACCTTAAGATGCTAGTTAGAAAGAATGATTAAAAAATAGTTTTAATCTAAATGTTTGGATAACGTAAGTCAATAAAACCCCATACCTTAAGTGTAGTGAGACATAAGGTTTGGAAGTTATAGAATCTTCTAGCTAGAACTTCAAATATCCTAAATCATAAAAGTGAAGTAACTCAAGTAGTGAAGTAGCAAAATATTTATTTTCTTAGTTAGAGTGTTCCAATAAAGTAAAAGTGTTGGTAGATAGCTTAGACATATATAGTATTAAATTGAGGTAGTATTTCATCTTTCCCCTTTTTACTATTTTCTTATTGTTCATTTGCACACTTGTATATATAGATGTACCAGCTCTTCTTTCTTCAATATTTGATCGAGGTAGTATTTCATCTTTCCCCTTTTAACTACTTTTATCATTTTGTATTATTACCTACAGTCGTTTACTTTATTATCTCTTTTATTGCTTTATGCTCTGCTGAAATTATTATAAATGGTTAATGTAATATCTACTTAACTTAAATAACTTAGCTGTCCTAAAATGTAGTTATACTTTTTATGTTTAATCACTTATTTTTATTTTATTGGATGTGCCCTGCCATATTTTATACCAATTATGATAGATCAAGAGCTTGGAATGGATCTTGAACCTGAGGTAGATCAGATCATGTAGCTGCTACTTACTTGTTGTATCCCATAAGAATGAGTATCATTATGTCTAATGCTTGTATAACGTTAATTCATATTGAATATTTTACTTTACTGTTCTGTGATGTACTTTTCTTTCTTTCTGGATGGGTGGAATAGTTTATATTTACTTAGTATTATACATCTAGTTTTCCTTTTAAGAGACCCTTAGCTTCCCATAATACTTAATAGTGGGTTAAGACTCACTAACCTAGTATTAAGTACAATAGTAACACCTAATATTGGATTGAGTTCCCGGTCCAATAGACAGGGTTATTACACTTAACCAGTTCATTCCTAGAATTATGTCAATGTTGGTTATTGGAGTAATTATAACTTAGCTTGGAATATTTGGTTTCAAAAAGAGATATAAAGTTTATAGAATTATTTTTGCACCCAACTCAACACCTGATGTCATCTAAACATGCCAAGGTTTTCTTAGACTGCTTTGTTGAAGGCATAAAGCTTTTGTACATTTTTTTGATATAAATACAAGGCTAGCAATTGTATCAAATAATGAATCAAAAGGTGTGTTATTAATGTAAAGCATGTCTATGATGAATAGAAATTAATTTATTATATATTGAAGTAAATAAAATTTTCAAATTTTAATATACAGAAAAGAAAGGTAATGCGCAAAACTAACTTAAAGCATACCTGAAACAACTTTGTTGTCTTGTGGAGCGACAATGGGAGTCAATGCATAGGATCTTAGTAGAGTAGCAGATTGACTAACTATTTTACCCTTCTAGTTGTTTCTTCTAGCAGAATGAGGAGTTTTGAATGTGGGATGAGGTGCGCTTCTTTGGGTTTACACTAACATTGCTGCTAGAGATGGAATTATTGCTAATGTCGGAGCTTAAGCTCGTAATGGATTTGGATTTTAAGTGGTTTGAGGATGGTTAATTCTTACATTGTCAACCATCCAATCAGCCCTACAGTCCATTACATGTGGCTTACTCTTCCACAAGTAAAGCATGTGTTGCCTTAATGGTAACATTTACCATAGGGGTGGAGGTTTTCGCATTGCCATGTCTGCATAACTTTCTACTACTATGTCATTTGATGGACCTTAGGTGGTTGAGGATGATTTCTCTTAAAATATTCTGATTTACTTGAGGATGGTAGGACATCAGCTTCAGCTCTTTCTATACTTATTGATGTTTTATTATCCTTGCCCCTTCTAGAAACTTGGCAAATCTATCATGGTGTTGGGATACCATATGACCTTTAATAGAATCCTTCAAGCCTTTTAGAAAGTGACTACATCTCGCTGCTTTATAGTAAATGAGATCCATGGTAAATCTGAATAACTTCCTGAATTCCATTTCATTGACTAGGATAGTTCTGTTTCCTTATGTTAATTGAATTAACTCATCTTTGGTAATTGTTTGCGAGTTGGGTGGAATGAATTCCTCCTTGAAGACTTATTTGAATTCTTCCCAAGGAATCTTTTCAATATCTACTCTAGAAAAATGGAACTTCAACTCATCATCCCACCAGTATCTAGTTTTTTTCACCATTATGTGGGTTGTTAGACAAATAATTTCACTAACTGAGCATTTGATCTTGTTAGATCTTTCTAAATAACCTTCAGCCAATTGGCTGCCTCAATGGGGAAAGCATACCCATTGATGGTAAGGGAATTTAGTTAAAGGAAAGCATGGAGAAATTCATCTATCATAAGACTTAGTGTAGGTTGGATATTTTATTGAATGACCAGAGGAATAGGAGGGTTGAGGGTCCTCTGAGCAGCTTTGGTTTGGGTTTCTACCAAAATCATCATCTCAATAAGAGTTTTGATCTCCTCATAAGTAGAAGCGAAACTAGAGGTTATTGTCTTATGGACAGGGGTAAAAGGAATGTTTGGTTTATGATCCATTCTAAAAATTAAGAAGCAAAGTGATTCAAAAGCAGGCAAGGGAAAACATTTGATTAATTTTCTATTTTGAATACAATTTGATAATGCTTTCAAAGAAAGAAAGTAAGGCAACATATAAAATGCATTTAACTAAAAATCTTTGTATAAAAGAGGAGTTCAAAGTTCTAAAAAATGGGTGAATGATGAAGCCTTCTACTCTCATGAACCATTATCTCATGAGCATGGCTCCACCATTCTTTAGCATAAGTGTAGAAGAGTTGGTCTAAGATCAAGAAAATAATGTTGTCAAGGCACTCTATTATCCCAAAAGCCTCTTTCAACTGATAGAGCTAGATCTTGGCATGTAGTGTACGGTTGCTACCTTTGTACACTGGTGACTTCAGAATACTGTTAAGCACTTCTCCACCTGATGCAACACTTTGAAATAAAGTCTTCCATACTTGAGACCATTTTAATAGTCACTATCCTAGTACTCATATAACATACTACAATAATAATCAAACTCTGATTCATGACTTGCCATATGATAAATAGGAATTATTATTTATTAGATTGAGTTAACTTATAATTATTTAGAATACATTTACTATAGAGTATATTTTACAAATACTTTCATTAACTTTTATGTATTGTTGTTTTGAATAGATAGAAATTTGATGAATCTAAAATTTATAGTAAAATATAGAAGTAAGAACATATAAAACACCATATGAACCTGCATACTTTGATTAAAATTCTTACATTTTTAGGAGAAAGTGGGAGAAAAGACAATCTGGAGCAAAAAAGAAAAAATCTGGAAGAAAACCACTGTGGCGCACCACAGCGCACCACAGCAGGCCATGGTGGTCCACTGAATAGGGCTCACCTGGAACCATATCTGCAAGCTGGAAGGGGAACCGCTGCAGCGCGCCACAGCGGGCCATGGTGACATTTCAAGAATATTAATTCAAACATTATAAAAACTATTTGAACAGTAAAAAACTGTGATTTCAAACTTTTTATCGCCATAGCATGCCCCCAGTGCACCACAGCACGCCAACCCCATGAAGAATAATGCAGACCTGGAGGAAAATTCGTTGTAGCGCGCCCCAGTGCGCTACCACGGGCTGTAGCATCATTTTAGGTGAACCATATGAAATAAAGGAAAAATTTAATTGAACTGTGAAATTCGCAACTCAAACCGCAATAGCTCATTGCATCGCAACAGTGTATGAATCAAAGCTTCCATAGCGCGTCGCAGCAGAACAGTGTTTGGATCGAAGCTACCACAGCGCGCTACGACGGATCCATAGTAAAACAACATTACCAGGAGCCAAAACTCTACAAAACTAGATGAGATTGTTGTGGCGTGCCTCAGTGACCGATGTAGAAATGCCCAAAATTAACATTAATAACAGTACAGGGAAGGCTGCAAATTCCAACCTTTAGTCTTCCCCAGCCTTTTGAAAACCAAATTAATCTTAAAGCCTGCTGAATTCCAATGGATTATTGGAATGAAACATGAATGGTGTGCATTAAAGCAAGGGGAGATGAAAGGTAACTCAGGATTAATGAAAAAGGGTTCATAGCTTCCCTATTCAAGAAAGATTTTCAGGTCATACAATGGTTCCCAATTTTGACATTCATGGATCCAAATTATAAGCTGTTGTGAGAAAGAGTAGGAGAACTCTCTAGGAAGGAATTTTTAGAACAACCTTGCAAGTTCAAGAGGGAAGAGAAGCAAAGGAACTTAGAAAAAGGAAGAGAAGGAAGGAGGAAGAACCAAGAGAACTCCAAAAATTCAGAGTTGTTCCTAGTACCATTTAGCATCCCTATCTTGCTTTCTTTATTTGTGAACCAATGTTAAGGTTCATATTCTCTTATGTCTATTGCTGTATTAAAACTATAATGGAAGGTTAAACCCTCCTTGGAGAGGTTTGGGCTATAATTATGTGCTGAATAAGGTGTATGGTGTTGTATGTTGAATTTGCAATGAATAAAACTTGAGCTAAATTTTTATTTATTTTTATTAAATGCCTTAAATGATTATCAGATGTAAATCCTTATTAAACTAAATTTGAAAAGAAAATCTTTATCTAAGATATTAAAAGACCGGTGGTCCAATGCTCATTGATTGGATTAGAGCAAGCAGTGAGTACAATAGAGCGGAGAGCTATGTAACAAGTTCTCAAGCCCATTAGCACCACTCCTTAAGCTCATCCGAGAAGTTGAAACTTGTGAGCCAAGCCCCCTCCAATCATGCTCTGCGGCTCAACAAAGTAGAAAGATGGAGAGATCATCGAACACCTATGGATGATGTGGCATAGTCCATTGGGTCTGATGAATCCTCTCCCTTAGCTAAACTTCATGTGTAGCACATAATGTTGATTAGTGGGAATCAAAGCTTGTGAGATCCATTGAATTAAAAGAATATTTTGGTAACCTAGATGTAGGAAATCGAAATTAAACTAATTATGTTCTCATAAGAATCTATGTGCTGAGGTAGAACCCCTAGGGTATTCTCCTTATGCACTAGATTTGAACTTATTGGAATTAGAGGACCAATCTAAGCAAGGCAATTTTCACTTGATTGATGGGGCAAGTAAAAGTACTTTATGAATTGCAATGACATAATTACAACACCGAGTCCTTACGAGTCACATAATGAACCCCAACTCTCCCTTCTTAAATCAAATAGTACTTTCAATTAAGTCTTTGCTTTGTTAAAATAGGAACCACACCAAAACCAAAATACGAATTGTCTAAATACTATTGAACGTAGATAAATCTTAGTAACAAAACCACCATTCCCTGTGGACGATATAAATCCGGAACTTACCATTCCAAATTATTACTTCAGACCACGTACACTTGCGTGCAAGTGTAGACATGTATTTACAGTCTGTCATTATTCACTTAGTTACCTTTTCTCAACATAGTATTGATACCAACTGTAGCACCTTAGTGCTAGATTAAATATATTACAATTCAATTCTAAGGGTTACTATAGTACTTAATACGAATTAGTAGAAATTAGCCCACTATTAAGTACTTTGTAGCCAAGAATCTTATGAGATAAAGAAAGTAAATGAAAATAAAAGTGCAATGAATACAAATATATCTATCATCCCAACTATTAAGAGAAAGAAAAAAGATATATCATAGAAAAGAAAGTAAGAATATCTAGAGTTATAATTAATATTACAAACTATTAAAAATAGGTAATACCATTCATCTTTATGGGTAAATAAAATAAAAAATAATTAAAAGTAAAGTCTTTTGGGCTACTCCTTAGGTCCAACATCCAATATGCAATCTGGATAACCACCAAGTTCTAATTTACTATATTTGGTATTTAGTATGGTAAGGCATAACAAATAAAAGAAAAAGGTGATTAGACTTATAAAGTCTAAGTACTTTTTAGGTCACTAATTTAATTTTAATTAAAGGATATCACCTTTATAAATTAGAATTTGTTATAAGTGGTGCACAATGCTGTATAAAGGTGATATACTAAAATTATTAAAAGATTGGAAAACATCAAGGAAAAAGAGTAAGTATATGTACAGGAGTAGTGCCTCAAGCCTGCATAAAATAAGTTCAGTAAAGGAAGCATATACAAGTACTTATGTATACTAGTGTGCACAAGCAAATGAATGAAAAATGTACATGTTCAATAAGATATATGCTGAGCATAAGTAAGGCTTTGTAAGTAAAATATAACTGTAAAATTTTGTAAAACATACATTGCTAGAAAAGCTATAAGTAAGCAGAAAAGTAAAGCAGAGTAGTTTTAGTCCCAAGGACTGAGTAAGCTGAAAAGCACATTTAAAGACTATATGAAGTCATACACAATCAATAAGATTATGTTATATGCATTATTAAATTTTTATCTTGTTAAAGGTTTGTTCTATGTGCATGTTAAATATCAAGCAAGGAGCTGGGCATGTCTTCTCAACCATATGTAATGGGGTCTCCCAAAATGCACACACTTCCCCCTCTAGAATATGTATGGTTTCCTAATCTCTATATAGCTTGCCCTAGCTCAAAACATGACTATACAGACTATTCCATCACATGAAACCACTATGTATATTGTTTAATTTATGCACCATGTATGAATGAATGCTCAAGGATTTAGTCCCAATGCGATGTAGCATCCAAGGATTTATCAAGGTTAATTGCAAATTATGTGATATCTATTTCTATCTACGTTAATTATCTACCTGAATGATTAGGGCTAATTAAGCCCTCAATTGGTTTCGCCATAACTAATAACCTAAGTCAATTGAAGAATATTATATATATATATATATATATATATATATATATATATTATGATTTCAAAATATTATTTTAAAAGTAATATTGTTCTAATGAAAAATTCTATTAAAGTATAATTAAGATTGTTATCTTATAATGCCTAACCTAAATATGCAAACTATAATTTTTTAAGTTTTCAGCTTTATTTCTATCCTCATTTTACCATTAATAAATTTATGATGCAATCATACATCTCCTCTTTCTCTCTTCTAATGGATTGGATCCAAGCTTAAGTGAACTAGGGTTAGATAATAATTAGGTTGATTTAAGTGTCTTTCAACTAATAATCTTTTCAACATTCAGCTAGGCAGAGACCTAGATCAATCTAATTTTCCCTATGGTTTAAGAAAACCAATTGGGAAATATCTCAATTTTATGATTAAAATGATAATTAATTAAGCCCAAAAATCAAATTCTGCAATTATTGTCCAAATTAGATGAAATTGGTGAATATTATTCATTATAGCATAAGGATTGAAATAACATTTAGTAGGATCAATTTGGAGTATTATTGGCTTGGTTATACACTAATTATCCTTAATCATGATTAGGAAGGTCATTAATAAAATTAATTGTCAAACCTAAAATTTAATGTCATTATATTATTCTATTCAGTTTTGTGAATATTTTGATATATAATTTTAATATATTTGGTGTAATTAATAGGTTATTTAAATAATTTAA
Source organism: Gastrodia elata (assembly GCA_016760335.1). Classification (NCBI taxonomy): domain Eukaryota; kingdom Viridiplantae; phylum Streptophyta; class Magnoliopsida; order Asparagales; family Orchidaceae; genus Gastrodia; species Gastrodia elata. The sequence goes on from CM028685.1 coordinate 1,566,117, forward strand.
ATTATATTAATGGCATATAATGGTTTTAAATTTTATTAAATAAGGAATATTCTGCAAAAATTCCTTACTTAAACACAGACAGCACGATAGGCCGGGCACGGGTTCAGGCTCATGGACAGTGCCACATGGATTGATACATGGCACTATTTCTCTTCTCCTGACAAGCACCGCCAAGGATTAGGTTGTTCTCTACACTCTGAGCACAAGGGCTAGAATATGCACACTAAAGCCCTAAGTCAAATGGATCACAATGAGTTAATTCAAATAAAATTAATTTAGGTTTAGGGTTTACTGTGGAGAGTTATATCTCCCTCCACAATGACCCTCATGGCTAACACCTAGTACCATTGGATTCCTTGAGTTGAGGCCAACCCAAAGGGCATAAAAATGCCACCTGTGCCTAGTGGAGGCATCGGAAGCCTCTCGAGCCTAGGCACTGTACGCTATTGTACATTTTTGGTGTTATTGAGACTTAAATGGACTCACTCATATCAAGTTGATCATGTCAATCGGTAGAGGGAGACAATAAATTCAAAAATGAAATGCATTGTTGTAAATTAAGCAACTAAAATTGAAGAAAATGAGGTACCTAATGACAGTTACTCACAAAGATTGTCAGGCAAATTCACTGCATAGAGGGGCAGAGACTTCCTGGAAAGTCTTTCAAATGATAAAGCAGATCAAAATAGAGTAGAGGAAATGTTGGCTAAGATAAGAGGGCAAGGCTGGAGCAAGGATGGATGACCATAGCATGGCCTCTTCTCCATGATCGCAGGTGTGGCTGAGCTGGAGAAACAAGATAGGAGCACAGTGCTCCTGTCGATCATAGTAGCCCAATCAATCTAACAATTATAATTAAATCATGCGGTTTGATTAACATGTTAAGCAAACCTCATTGTTGGATCGAGAGGTCGATCCAATGGCTAGATCGGGATCAACGCACGGGACCATCTGATTGGCGCTCATTAAGGTTTAAAGGGCATAAATTTTGCCCATCATTCTGACTTAAATGGTGGAAAAAGCCATTGGAGTCGAATAACTATTAATTTTAATTATTTAAATTAATAAAAAATAGCTTTATTTAAATTATTCAATTTTTATTAATCAAATGAGCTTCAAAAATTCTCAAAAATTCACCCCTAGCTAATTTGGGATAATGAACTTAAGAATCTAATCAAGTTTTTGATAGGAAGCAATTTATGTATGTTATTTTTAATTTAATTAAATTAATTAAAATATTCACTAAAATCAAACGACTTCCAAATTATCTCTATTAGGATGGGGAAGCCAGTCTCCTTGTCGCACACCACGATGGGAGTTGAAAAAAACTTTAGAGGATCCATTTAGTAAAATGGAGTACCAAACAATACAAATAAGTTCATAGACCAAATGAATACATCAAGCATGAAAACCCATGTCGGAGAGAGTCTAACTATATCGGATCCCAACTGAATTTGTCATAGGCTTTTTCTAAATCAAGTTTTAAAACAAGATTATTGCCTCTCATTTTCCTCTTAAGTATATGAACTAGCTCTTGGGTAACAATGATGTTATCTATAATAATTCATTTAGAATATATCAAAATACTAAACAACTTATAGGTTTTATTATACATTAAAAATAATATATAAATGGGATTGGGTGGGTACACATATCATAAATACAAAAAAACCTAAAGCCAATCCCAAAAGAGAGAACCCAAAATATAGCCTAAAAGGCTCAATCAAAAAAAACCTTTCACCTAAAGTAGACACTAATACAACATCACTAAAAGGTAATACTATTAGCACATATTATCACCATTAAAAAATATAATATTTTAACCCCACTTTTAGAATGTGCTTTTATTAGAATTATATACTATTAAATATGTTTATTTGTGTTTTTGTTATTTGAAGTTATTTAAGAGTTCCAATCATAAAAAGGCATAATTTGGCTAAACAAGCATGATTCTAGTAGTCCAGGAGCTCTCAAACACACCCAAGTGCCTTTGGCCAGCACTAGGCTCAGCAAGACTGAGTAGCTCAGGTGACCAAGCATACATGGGTGCCTACTAAGAAGATTCAAGGACACCAAGACGCACTCAGGCACCTAATTTACATTTGTAGATCATGTCAGATGTTCCTAAGCGTGCTCTAGTGTAGCCCACTTAGAGTTCTGGGAGCCTGACCCACCTACTTCATATAAAACCCTAGGCTCTTAAGCGCACCCAAACACCTCCAAAACCATGCCATGTGCATCCGGTGCCCCCATGCGCCCATTATAAAACCAAGCATTTTAGAATTGAATAAAAGCATCCCTATGCATTTAAGGAAAATTTTTGGGGTAGTTTAAAATGATAATTGAAGCCTTAAAGATGATAGGAAGATTAAAGGATCATTGGGGGATCATAACAGAACATGAGAGAAAACCCTAGAGCCGCCAAGTAGGAAAAACTTATAATGATAAGAGGAATTGGAGTGCTAAAAGAAAACTTCAAGGGATGTTTCATCCTTAACTCTTATTTCTATCTTAAACTTTGTACTAAAATTTTGTAGTCATGTGTGATTTTCTTTCTAAGAACATTTGTGTGAGTAACTACCTTGTATTGTTTGCCTAAACCCCCTTCAGGGAGGGTTAGTCTAGGATCCATGGAGTTGAATATCATGTGCATTTTGAGTTTATCATTAGTGAATGTTGAGATGAATGTTTAAAACTATTATTTGTTAATCTTGCAACTGAGTTATTCATTTCTACAATAAGATAAAATAGAATTCATTTTGTAATTTATACTTATTTGGAGTCATAAGTTTTGAAATTAGGTTTTATGTTCATATGAATGTTTCAAGTTCATGAAAATGTAGAGTTAATGAAAACTTTTAACTTAGACATAATGATAGGTTTAGTACGAGGATGTTGGATTAGAGACATCTATGAAACTCGTTTTGATCACATAATTATCTATGCAAATTTGTGAACAAATCTCTTTTCTTTTAATCACATGTTGAGATGATTATTTAAAATTTATATTTCTTATTATTGAAAGTTAGTTCTTCATTTCCACAATATGATAAAATAGTTCTTATGTTGTATAAAATTCTTATTTCGAGTCATAAGCTTTGAAATTAGGTTTTTGGTCAATATGGTTGTTTTAAGTCCATGTGACTGCTGAATTAATGAAAGCCCTTAGGTTTTCAAACATACGGCTAGGTTTAGTAGAAGGATATTGGAGTAGTGACATCTACACAACTCCTAATCACCTGATTTATCTAAGTGAATTTGTGAACAAAAATTACTTCCAAATGCACTAAATAGGTGTAACAACTCATAGTTGTTACTTAGTTTTTAATATCTAGATTATGTTAAAACCATCGCCATTAGACTCCTAATGACATTGGGAACCAACCCTTGAAATTGCGATTTGGAGACCATTTATTTTCTACGAATATTTTAATATAAATTTAATTAATAAAAATTTAAAGAAATTAAATTGAACATTAATAAAAAATCCGACTTTATTTTTGAGTTCCTCACCTTCAAATTAGCTAGGGGTGAAAATTTGATATTTTTCAGAGCTCATTTGGTTGTCTAATTTTGATTAATTAAATGAAAATTAATTATTTTATATTTAATATTTAAATTATTTAATTAAACAAGTAGACGGTGTTAGACCCGCCATCTGATTAGACAGCGGTCCCATCATAGTTATTCTTCCCGTGTGCGGTTAAATCCTGTAGTTGAGGCATATTATTGTATGTCTCCTGTGCACACACGATTGTGTGCGTAGTATTGTAACAGCCCTAGTATTGTTACCCATCAATTAGTGACTCAATTGACTCTAATTCTATTCTTTTAGTCTTATAAGTGTATTAGGAGTCTTCAATTCAATTTTCGTGTGATTTGGAGATCGTTTGATAATTTCCAACATTTTCTAGTTTTGTTATAGTTTTGAGAATTCCTAATTTATTTAGATCTCAGAATCAAAAACAGAGTCCACCATTGGATTCACTACACCCAAATTAGCTAGGGGTGGTATTTTGAAAGTGTTTGGAAATCGTTGAATTTTTCCCAAATATTTTAATAATATTTTAAATACCCAGAAAATTAAGATAATTAAATTGACCTCTGATCAAAAATCTAATTTCATTTTTAAGTTCACCACATCTCAATTAGGTAAATGTGAATTTTTGAAATTTTTTGGAGTGCGTTTGGTTATTTAATTTTGAGTAATAAATTGTATGTAATTAATTATTTAAAGTAATGTATTTAAATTAAATAAATTATATTAACCCTTTTAATTATTCCAACGGCATATTTTATTTGAGGCAGAGATCCAGCGTGTGACACGGCCATGCAGCAACATCCAGAAAGTCGCGCCTTTTATGATTTGATCTGACGGTCTAATTTTAATAAGACCTTAAGTATCAGATCTGGCCGTTCGATCGACCGATCGAATGAACGGCCAGATCTCACTCCCTGTACGCCCTCCTTAGGCACGATCACCTGGTGCCAGAGGAGAACTGTCCTTGCTGCCAGCTGCCCCTCCTTTAGCTATTAAAAATTCAGCAGGCCCCCAAGCCCCCATTTTCCTCTTCTAGGAGCTACGGGGATCGTGCTAAGCATGGGCTGAGGCATGGTGAGCTGCTGCTGGAGAAACCCTAATTGTCCTTTTGACTCGGTGAAGGAGAAGACTAAAGCACCATCAGGTACTCATCTAGCTTTCTCCTTCGAAAATTGATAGTGCTAAACCTTATTCCGTGCGACACTCTTTTGATTCTGACCTCAATTAGGCTCGGTCGAATCAGATCGAGCCTGGATGGATCGAACCGTCCATAATCACCCTTAGGGTTCTGTCAGCAAGATCTAGGGCATCATCTCGTCGCTATTTGTGTCAACTCCATGGACTAATATTGGGTCCATTGGGTTGGTCTCAGCTTAGGCTTTATGCCGGTATGTGGTTTGATGCAAGAGATCCCCGGGTTCGACCGGGAGGTCTAATCCTAGATCCGCTCCTCTCGGTCCCCCTTTGAGCACAAAGCAGTCTGGACCACAAATGCCATGGTCCGGGTTTCCCCACTGAGCCAGGCCAGTCCAAGGAGTAAACCCCATGTCTACGGTTAATATGCTACGGGACCCACGTCTTTACATGACGTCCGCTGTGTTCGCCACGTGTTCGACGGCGCATGTAATTTGATGCGCCATCAGCTATCCTGTCCCATAATCAGCACTGTCCATTCATAATGATTAGAGCTATTAAAATCTGTGCCATTGATTTATCTGTGAATGATGTAATTAAATGATTAGTTATTAAATTTAAATGATTAATTACCCAATTTCGTTTAATTAATAACTTTAAAAATATACATCCAAATAATGCAATACTATATACCATTTTAATCACAAAAAGGAGTAGATTAATAATATGCAATTTAATTTTTATTTTGATAAATATTTTAATTGGTCAATATTTAGGATTAATTAATTAATTACAAATTACTATTCATCATTTAATGTCCAAATTAAATGATCAAATAGTCCATTTCACTCACAAAAATGTGAAGAACAATAGTATGAAATAAAATTTAACATTTGAATCTTAATTTTCTTAATCACTTTTAACCCTAATTAGGAGTCATTAAAACCCTAATTTTCCAAAGTTGTCCAAAATTGACATACTTAGTATCATTTTATCCTTATGATATAAGGATTTCATTTATATATAAATCATTTCCATTAGACAAAAATTTATAATTTTAGATTTTTGACTCTTACTTAGTGTTATTGTGATTATTCCAAATTTTTAGATAGCATGTTTAAGTTTTTATAAAACCCTATGATAGCTAACATGTCATATTTATTATCTCCCTTATCAAATTAGATTACATTTAGTATGAGCTTAGTTCTCAATTTTCTAATTATGTGAATTAATTGCCAAGTGCTTAATTCACCTTTCAACCCTATGATAGAAATCCTAGGATTGATCTATAATTTCAATTATAGTTGATCCCTAAATCTATTTAGTTACACCCATTGAGTGTAGATAAATTCAATGCCTTTGTGATGGTAGATTAGTGAATCAGCTAGATCTAGTTTAGTGACTAGATTAGAACTTAGTTCATTCACCCTAACTCTTAAAGCCTCCTCTTGAATATTCTAAGAGCTAGTATTAAAAATCCTAAGTCACTTAGGGTGATTTAAGAATCCTATTGAGTTCCTTAAACATCAACTATTAGAATACTTAGAATTTGTAGTTCTTAAGTCCTATTAATTACTTACCTTAAGCCTTTCAATTACTTATAACTTAGCTAGATTACTACTTGATTGATTAGATCCTTCAAACTATAACCTAGCTAGTAAACTCTAGTGAACTTTAGTTAATTTACCTTAAGTCCAACTTCTTAAGTTAGATATTTTTGTTATCTTAATCCATTCCTACTAGACACCTAAACATTAATTTAATTATACAAGTGAATCTTATAGTTTAGGATGTGAATAAGAACTAGTTTCTAATTGTATCAATTATACTTATAAATAATTTTGTCATAACATACAAATTGAATTGATTTTATTATTTTCAAAATTCCAATCATTACTATTATTACAATTAACTTGAGATCAATATCTCAAAGTTAATTGGGAGCTCAATTAGCTCTAATCATTAAGTAGATCATTAAAAATTAGATAACTTTGGATATCACTTTTGCAATTATTGAATTTCTCTTGAATGCTTGCTTAGCTTTGAGCCTTATTCTCTTAAATCATTCATATAATACATTGTGCATGAATAAAACTATCATATTAAAATTAATAGGGGTTTATATTGGTGGATCAGTCTAGGGTAGGCTGGAAATGGAGTAATAAGAAGACATCACATTCTCAGAGGGTGAATGTGAGTGTTTTAAGATTTGACCCTATTTTTCTTTAGCTATTAAACAGGCGTGTTAACTCCTCATTTCATTCTGAATATGCCCACATAATGAGCACAGATTAAAATAACTTAAATTAATAAACATGTGAGATCTTCTTCAATCTTATAGATTATTACGACTCACCATAACTTTTAGCTATGTTATTTTCCATAGTTCTAGACTATATGAATCTTAGACTAATAGTCTAAGATATTCCTTCAATTTTCTTACTATGCATTTTCTATGATTTAGAACTGTACTTTACTTATTTATAGTTTACTTAAATTATAGTGAATGTTATAAAATTACATTTAAATGCTTCACTATTTCTTTTTCTTACTTAGCATAAGTTCATTTGAACATATACATACTTTACTTTATCTACTTTTATATGCACATTAATTTATTTCTATCTTATTTAGGATGCTTTTACCCTTGATCTATTTGCAGGCTAGGATGTATACTTAAGTGAGTATTCTAACTCACTTTGTTTTTCTTACTTACCTTTCCTCACTTGTATGCTTACCATATTGTACCCATGCTTATGCTTATTTTTGTCACTAGTAAGTGATATCCAATTACAACAATAATATGCTTAGCCAAATCTTAAAATGTACTTAGACTATTTAGTCTAACCAAATTTTCTATTTTCTTGGCTTTGCCCTATCACATTTAAATGCCAAAATGTGATAGATCAGGTGCATTTGGAGGCTAGTGGAGCTGGACCAAGTGCTAAAAATTAACTGCTTCCGCTTATCATATACTAAAATTTTATAGCTTAATATAAATTTCAAGTGAGCTTTTAATTTCATTCTTTCTTTTAAGTTTACTGTTAGTTTGTAATAATGTTGTTTACTTTACTTTTATTATACTTTGTTGGAGCTTAGATTATATTTAAATGCTTATGATGAATGAATGGATGATTATAAACGTATAAAAATGATTATTAACTAAGTCATTAGTTAGATACCTACTTAGAATGTTAATTAGAATTAGTTGTATATTCAGTTGCTTACATAATTGGAAACTAGTTTCTTATCTAAGTAATAATCTTTCATATCTACATGTGCATGTTAAATGTTGTGATGAAGCAAACCTTAGGATAAACAATTGTTACACATGTGATTTTTTCCCTTTAAACTTTTAGAATTATAAATGAGCAATCTTATGTAATGGATTGAACTCTATTTTAGAATTGTAAATGAGCCATCCTATGAAATGGATTGAACTCTATACTAAAACTAAAACTAAACTGTCCTATGTAATGGATTTATTGTATGTTAGTTTAGGTTGTCTTTCTTTCAAATTATAACTTCCATTGGAATGGAAGTCTTGCATGTCTAATTTACAGGTGTTTCCTTAGCCATTTACAAAGGAGACTCTGCCGAAATTTTTAAGGATTTTTGGACTTAGAAATTTTATTAAAAAATATAGACTTATAACTCACATGTTAAATACTCATTAAATATCTAGAATTTCATATCTAAGATTGCAAGTATTTATTTTAATTGATTTAAATTACATTCTCATGTCTTCTTACACATATCACATGCTCAATTATATTTCATTCTCATTTATAAATTCATGTATTGCATCTTCATTTATAAACTACTTAATACCATTCATAATTTCCCTTCCATCTTAACTTAAGACCCTCTTCTAAATACTTGGCCAAACACAATATCTAATGATTTGGATTAGCTTTCTTCTAATCTAGTATTAGGTATTGTGGTGACGTATCAATGTTAAGTTAAGTGATTCTCAATATTGGGTCCTCACAAGTAGTCGTAGGCACCCCATACCTACATCCACTCCACCAGGCAGATTAAGTCCATATGTATTCCATTCCATTCTTTTGGTAGAGGCTAGTTGTAGGGAAAGTTCAGGTCAGAGCTTGAGCTTTGGAGGAAGCCATTTTCACAAAGCCTAATCAAAACTGACAAACCCTAAGGTGACCCTATTTCCATTATTTTAGTTATGTTTTCCTCTCAAATTAATTTTGTTCAATCATTCATTGAATGATTGTAGAGTCCCAATTGAGCTTGAGCAAGCACTATTGGCGCTCGACACCTCTGATTCGCACAATGCTTCACAGTAGAGCAATACTCGACAAAAATTCGTAATTAGCATTTGTTTAATTAAAATAAGCCACTTAGGGCTTCTTCTGCCATTGGATAGATCTCATCATTAGTTTTGTTTAGATACCAAATATGCATCTTGAAACCTACTACATGCATTGAATTTGCAAACCCTAGTATTATAGGGTTACGTCTTCCGTCGGGAAGAGCCACTGCCATGCGGGTTGGGTCCCCGACCCGCGCGACACTAGCGTTGGGCTTGTCAGCATGAGGTGTACACATGTGTAAGAAGCAGACCTATAGTTACGGCATGCGTGTGAGCATGCAGCGCGTGTAGCGAGGAACCCTAGGATTAGTAACCTAATAGTTAATTTAATTTAACTTTTTTTAATTAATTAAATATCTTTAAAAATAATTCCAAATATATTGAAATTATATGTCATTTTGATCACAAAAATGTGTAGGACATTAACATGAACTTATTTTTCTATTTGTATAATTAATTTTACTAATAACTCTTAAGTGTCATTAAGAGTTATTAGTGCTTATATTGACCATTGATGTCCAATTTGACCATACTTAGTGTCATTGCACATGTTATGCTATAAGTAAGTTATAGCCACTATATTTGCATGATTTGGACAACAAATAGAAAATATGAGTTTATTGCCCTTAAATAAAATAATATTTAATTCCTAATTTAGGGTTTTTGCTTAGTTAAGTCCCTTAAGCCCTAGAATATAATTAAAAACATGGCTTATGGCATGTTTTAACATTAGATTATGCATTGAATAGGAAAATAACTAGAATAACCTAATTTTAGCTAGTTTTAGTAAGATCAACATAGAATCATTGTGATTGTATGAGCTCTTAAGACTTAATTTAGTGCTTAATAATTATAGTAATCCTTAGCCCTAGGATTAAATGATCTAGCAAGCTCTCTATGATTATAAGAACCATTTGTAAGACCTTATATGGCTAGATTAAGCTTAATCTAGCTCCTTGCATTCTTTAATTATAGGGTCAACCTTAAACACCCTAGTGCATAACTAATAGATATTAGCTCAATATGGTAAGCCAAACCTTTTAGCTAACTTAGAGTCTTTAGTGCACTGATGTGAGCTTAGAATCTAGTGGTTTGAGAACCCTCACCTAGCACCTTGCTCCTTAGGATTACTTTGGTAAATTTTTAGTGAAGTTGCCTTACTTAGTGAGTTAGAATCATTAAATCTTTAATTCCATAGTAAACCTATGACTAGCAAAACTCCACATTAACCTTCTGATTGAGGAACCTAGCAATAGCCCAAGCTTTAAGGTCTAGATTAATAAGAACTATAATAGTAAGTTAGATTCTTAGTTCAACTTACATTCATACCTATACCTTAATTGTCATCTAGATATCTTAGATTGAATCCTAACTTATAGGAGAGAGAAGTTATTGATCATATCTAGATCTTGTGAATTATTTAGAGTAGTAATGAAAAATCTTTAGTGTAGCACATGTGACTAAGGAAAAACTCTTAAGATATCATGATGAGAACATCTTAGAAAGACTAGTATTTTCTACTTGAACTTAAAGACTAATCTAGGTTGATAAGTGCAACTTACTTAGGATTGTATGAATGGACATGTCATGCTAAGTGTAGAATTAAGACCTATAATCCCTTAGAATGACTAAGTGATTGAGTTAAGGCTAGATATTGCCTTAAGTGTTAAAAGGCTTTGAACTTTTGAGTGCAAAGCGATGAAGTTAAGCTTAGGGATTTAGTGATAGTAATTCTAAGGCTTGGAACCTTAAGATTAAGAGAAGAAACTTACTACTTAGAGTAATAAACTTATGTGAGATGAATTAGATAACTATAACTTAAGTAGTGCCATCCCTTAAGTCTTTCCAATAATAGGCTAGTAACCTTGTACACCAGTAACATTATGGATAATCTAGTATTACACCATTAGTAGCATATCTAAGATTAAGATAACCTAAGAAATTGGATAGAAAAACCTTCTCAAGTATAGAACCTTAAGTTGTGAATGAGATAGATTGAGTAGAGAATAATGATAGCTTAAATTCTTGGATAGTGTAAGTCATGGAAACCCTATAACTTAAGTGTAGTGAGACTTTAAGTTGGAAGTTGATGAATCCCTTAGCTAGACCTTGAAGTAGCCTAAATTATAGGAATCTAGTAACTTAGGAAGTGCAAAAGTGAAATTTTTAGTGTGTATTTAGAATGTTCTAATAGGATAGAAGCATTAGCATATAGTTTGGATAATTGCAGTATTAGCAATAGGATAGGGTTTTTTTTGTAACCTTACAACTATAACTATAAATTAATTTGTCACATAAATAAGACCTTAATCAATTCATTATTTTCAAAATTTGTTTAAATTATACATATTATGTATCAATTCATTGAGACATTTGATGAATATATAAGTCAATTGAGGGGACTTGATTAGTCTCAATCATAAGATAGATAACTAAAGTAGATACCAATTAATAACCATGGTTTACAATTAACTTTGAACATCCTTGAATGCTGCAGCACATTGAGACTAAATCATTGAACTTATTCATTAAAGATATTATACATAACTTAAACATGTAACATTTACTTATTTCTCAGGAGATTATATGTGGAACCCACATGGTGTTTGCCAATCTCATTATCTAAAAGATTGTTTCTCGAACCTACATGGTGTCTTCCAATTTTATTGTTTGGAGGATTGAATGTGGGGACAATATGGTGCATGCCAATCCAATTATCTGAAAGATTGTATGTGGTCCCTTCATGAGATCTACTAATCTTATTATTTGGATGATTGTATGTTGGGCCAATATAGTGCCTACCAATCCAATAATCAAAAATTTAAATAAATAACATTTCCATATTATAATCCTTTATGACTATATTTACTATTTATTCAGTTCTTGAGACTGAGATCCACTTACTTATATATTTACTGTATACTTGCATTTAAAATTATTTTACTTACTTTTATGTAGTGTAGTTCAAATTGTATATTCATTTTCCTTACACTCCTTTACTTACATATCATATGTTTTTTGTACATATTTACATTATTTATTGCACACTTATTTTTAAAATTGTACATGCTTTCCTTACTTATATATTTGATGCAGTTATGTACCAATTTTTCTCTTTTTACTGCTTTTACTTTTTTGCTTGTTACTTATAGTCACTTACTTTACTTTCCCCTTTTACTGCTTTGTGGTCCACATAGAAAATTGTATATAGCTAATGTAACATCTACTTAATTTAAAATAACTTAGTTGCCCTAAATGATACTTAGACTTTTAAGTCTAATCAATTAATTTTATTTTTTTTGCTATGACCTACTGTATTAAATATTAAATATGGTAGATCAGGAGCCTAGAGTGTATCTTGAAGCTGAGATAGATCAGATCCAGTATATGCTATTGAAGACCCTTACTTCCACTATCTCTTTTTTTACCTATGCATCTCATGAGAACGAGAGTCATTACATCAATATTTGTATAACTTTAATTAAACTTTAGATATTTTACTTTTCTACTTTGTGATGTGTTTTTTACTTTCTTTTATGGATGGTTGGAATGGTATATACCTATATTATATTATATATCTAATTTTCCTATTTAGAGACCCTTGGCTCCCTGTAGTGCTTAATAGTGGGTTAAGACTCTCTAACCTTGTATTAAGTACTACAGTGATGCCAAATATTAGATTGGGTTCCTATTCTAATATTGGGGTCATTACAATAGGTAAAGCTGATAGTGTGATAGAATATCTACCATTTAGATGTTAAGGTCTGTAGTCATGTGATTAGTTAAACATGACCTTAAGGTTGGAATGATGAGTGATCCATGTGTGTGAGACATTATTAGTTGAACAACAAACCTGCAGTCCCTTCGAAACCAAAATATTGAATTCTCACTATTACTAAAATGTATTTCAACATGCACTAAACTCAAATACATGAAAATCTGGCTTAATTTTTATTGATCCCCTTAAATTTATTAAATCCTTAATTTAATCATTAGACTCTTACTTTTAAGCATCTTTGGTTATATTAAAATTAAAAAATTTAATTTCAATCTTCGTAACATTTGTTGATAAGGAAGTATCTTGTAACTAATGTATCATTCAAGAGGATGATAATCTGGACCTCGCGTTCCTATATTATTTCAGACCACATATACTTGCATGATTAAAAGACATGTATTTGTGACCCATCAAGTTTTTAGCACCATTATTGGGGCTTGACTGAAAAGGTATTAGTAAAATCTTTGAATAAGTTATTCAGATATTTTATATTATTTTATTTTCTTTTCTTTTGTTTTGGCTATATTTGTTTTATTTTTATTTATTATTGTCAATTACTATGTGCTTATCAATTGTTGTCTAAGGTATCACAAATCACTTGTGGTTATTTATGAGTAGCGCAGGAGTACCAAATATTTTTGACCTGAAATTTAACATACTCATTACAAACTTTGACATCAATTAAGAGCTGAATAAAGTAACCACAATAAGAATAACAATATGGTTGGCCCTAACCTAGGTGAGTGAGGTTCTTCAAAATCATTGGAGGAGAGATTTAAGAGATTATGCACTACCTATGATGGGGTGGTTCTAAATGCATTGTGAGTCCAAATACAAGCAAACATTTTTGAGATTAAACCAACTACTTTGTAGATAGTGCAAAATTTTTAATTATGTGGGTTGTCGAGTGAGAATTCAAAGGTACATATCATTATCTTGTTAGAGATATGTGATAGTTTCATATATAATGGAGTAATCGATGCTATTTAACTCAGGTTTTTTCCATTTTTTTTAAGAGATATAATAAGGAAATAGCTCTTGTCTTTACATAACCATTCCATCACTACATAGAAGTATGCACGAAAATTGCTTGGCTATATATTTTCCTCCTACAAAAACTACAAGTCTTAGAAATGAGATATAAGAATACATACAACATGAAGAAGAATCATTTTATAATAGTGAGGTGGCCTACCAACTACTAGACGAAATGGCTACTTTTTCTTACCAATTTCCTAATGAAATACTACATCAACCAAGAAGAGACCCCATTAAATCTATAGGGAATGATCAAATAGCATAAATGCAAATATAGATAGCTTTTTTAAATCAGCAATTGAGTGCAATGAATGTGCATGCTCTTCAAGAGATAAATTGTGAAATGTGCGGGGATGCACATAATAGCTCAATATGTGATATATACTACCCCTTCACAAGATTCAACCCCAAGCAATTCTACTTACTGTGTAACAATAATAATTTCAAACAACAACAAAGCAATCCTTACATAAATCCTTATAACCCTGAATGGAGGAATCAACCCAATTTTTCATGGATTAATAATGGAGAAACATCATCTCATCAACAACAAATTTAATCAAACTTAATAACCAACCTAGCTAATTTAGCACCCAAAGTCAACCCATCACTAAGGAACCAAAATCTACCTTGGACAAAGTTTTTAAAGGATTTAGTGTGGAGACATTGCAGTTCAAGCAATAAATTGAGGCGATAATGAATCATCATGATGCAACACAAAATCAAAATGAATCAATCAATCCTTATGTTAGTATATGTAATTCATGTTCCAAGCATCCTTTTAGAGACATTGTGAATGATCTATATGACAAGGAGACAAAGTGGAACACCAACTACAATCATGAACATTCACTACATAAAACCTTTATTCCTACCAAACTTTAAAGCTTATGTAAGTTTAGCATTCCATGTTCTATAGGAGGTGTAGATTTATTAGACCCTTTATGTAATATAGGAGCATCTATAAATATTATGCCCTACCATATATACAAATAATTCAGTTTGAGCTGACTTAAAGAGACCCTAATGATTATTCAATTTGTAGATTTATCTTCTATGACTTCTATTAGCATACTTGAAGATATAGTTGTTAAGGTTGAAAGTTTCAAAATTCCCATAGATTTTATAGCATGTGGGCTGGATGAATGGTACAAGGACACAACTATTATTTTGGGAGACCATTCTTAGCCCCCACGAAGACAATAAATGATATTGAGAAACAAACCATCATAGTCTCCACACACTTCTGCTTTAGCATATATATATATATATTATAAAGACTTGCAATTTTTATTAATAAGAAAATAAGGATACAGAGGGGGTTGGGAGGTTACATAGTACTTAGTAAACTATAGGCCTAAAACTAACCCCAAAAAAATTGACCCAGGGTATAAACTAAAAGGTCCTTTAAAAATAAAACAAACACTAAAACATAAACAAAAATAGGACTAAGATAGCAAGGATAAACAACATAGAACATAAAAACAATAGCAAACATAGACATAGACTAGAATGCTAGAGAAAACACCCACCTTATCATTTATTATAAAAAATCAAAATATCATCCAGAAGGTAAGCAAAATAGCTTTGAGCAGAAAAGGGAAAGGGAATCAAGGGAAACAAGAGTCAGACCATCAAACCAAACTTGCCCAGCAAACCATCAAACCACAAAGATAACTAACCAATGCAGTAAGCCACAAGTAAAACATCACTAAAGACCACAAAAACTTTGCTCCTATGATAGAGGAACCTGTAGAATAAAGGCAACCCCCAAACATACGAAATGCCATCATTACTTCAGAAGATCAAATGACAAAACTAGAAACCCTACATCTTGCAGACAAGAAACGACATTCAACGAGAAAAGACAAAACCTTGCAAGTGCAGACTAGATCGCAATCTATTTAACTGTAGAAATTAACCAACAAACAAATAAGTCAAAACATAGAGTTAAGTCTATAATAGGCTAAAGGCATGCCTACAATTCAGATCCATTGGGCTTGCTACCAAACATATACAAAATAGCTTCCAACAATAAGAGACATCACCGACCTAGATATAAGACTAAACAGCCAGAGAAGCAAACCCAATAATATAAAGCCAAAAAACCATATTAGACGGAACTTATACCCAAAGGACAGAATATCCAGCATGCACAAATAAGAGACCAAACAAACCAACATACCCAAATTAAAAGCAAACAAGGGGACAAAACCACAAAAGGAAGGAGTAGAAATGTAAACCCAAAAAGGATAGAAGGAGTAGATTAGAGAAGCAGCCCCACAAAACCATCTTAATTCTTAAAAATTCTATTGAGTTTGCACTTATCAATAGCTCCCCATTAAATTATAAAAATAGGGATACCCTTTAAATAGATTTCCATTTCAGAGTAAATTCTAGACAACACCCTCATAAGGTTAAGTGGAGTATTATGATATTTAGAATTATTTCTAGCACTCCAAATTTTTTAGATGCAAACCGCATCAATAATCTTACCAATACGGATCTTTTTCTTTTTGGAATTAGTTAGTGGGTTCCACCTATCAAGGTAGTGTGGAAAGATATTTTTGTTAAAGCACTGATCATATACATTGCAATGGTCTCAAATATACATTGCAAAGTTACTTTCTCAAAAAATGTGGTAAATGGTTTCAATTTGAAAGCAATAGCCACACATAGATCCAAGATGAAATCCCCACTAATGAATAACCTGCAACAATCAACTTAAGATTATAGATACGCCAAATGAAGATGCTAATGTTGGAGAAAATTATAGAGTTTTAATACCACTGATATGTTACAGGATAAGTATGAGTTCTCACAAAATTCCAAGTGAGTTTTGGATAAACTTATTATGGATAAAAAAATCAAAGGAGGCTTAGCCAAATGTCTCAATGACTGAAATAATTGAATTTATTTTAGACAAAACAAGATTTGGATAAAATTTCCACTGGATTTCCAATTCTAACTAGAAACGGGATCAAAGCAATTATTAATGTTGAACAAAAGATTAGGATGACTAAATGCAAAACCATGGACACCAAACTTGTGGGGCCTTGTAGCCCTCCAAGGTCATGCTAATACTAAGATTAACATAATTACGGTGAATACGGTCTCTAACTGTGGCAAATCTCCCAACTATAGTTGAGTCATGTATAAACCCAACTCGCCTTAATTAGAAGACTTGTCACCTGAAACTGAAAATCGTGCATCAAAATATCAAAATAGCAGAAGCAAAAAAAGGATACAGCATCCACATCACAGTACAGTAAGAAAAGTAAAACAATAATCCAGCTCAATATAACAGTGCAGAAAGTATATACATCTAGAATATAAATTTATTATAAACTGAATTTAAAAGAAAAGGAACCCTTGTCCTCACAACTAAAAATAAAGCTGACTAGCTGTGCTAAATAGCAGGAAGGTCCTCTTTCTGTCCAAGCACCTCTCCAGCAGGAATCTCAATGAACAGCTCTGAATCTGACATTATTGGTATCAAATGCCATGGCCCCAGCCAAGAAAACAAAAACTTATAGTTAGACAAATTGCTTAAGCACATTTTCGGCTAATTTAAGTGAAAATAAAAATTTTTAAGATATCGCATCTTATACTGAGCACTAAAGTTAGTAAGGTGCAATAAGCCACAGGAAATAGGATAGCTATAAATGAACATTTATAACTAATCAAAGAAAAGTATGTAAATTAACATATCTCAACTAGAAGCAATAATAAGGTTATGCAGTAATATGTAAATGACTAAAAAGTACTAAAAGTAAACTCATCCTAACATGCTTATGATCATCTGAATGAGAAATGATTTATATAAGGAAATCTGAATTGAAGCATAAGAAAATAGAAATAAGGCTAATATCTTAAATATGCAAGTACTGAATAAAATACTGAACTAAAATAAACTACAAAAGCATACAAAAAATAGTAAATATGCAAGTAAAATATGTGGCTAAACGAGCCACTAAACTGGAATTGAACTGAAATGTAGAGTATTCCTAAAGTAGTACTGCCATAATAGATAATGGTTCAAAATAGGGCCACTGTATAGAAATTTCAATATGATCCCCCTAGGCATCGTCCGAGCTAATTCCAAGTTGAACTTATAGAGTTAGACATGTATCCCCTAGACAATCACAGATCAAGGTTCAAGTTGAATCTTTATCCAAAGAACTGAACTGAAGAAGCAGACTAAATTAGAACACACTCTACTGTGCTGAGAACTGAATGAAGTTAAAACATGTTTATACAATCTCAAATCTAACATAGGATACTCCTCAAATATCCTATGTCCAACTAATATGTCCTAGGAAAAAGGCTCAAATACAAGGTATATGAAGTAGTAATAATCAAGTAAGTAAGATGTTCAACTAGACATATGTGGTATCTGTTGTTGTCTAAATTTAATTTCTTTTATCTATTTTGAGCCAATACATGCTTAGGATCTCCAATATCCATCAATCTAATACAACCCAGATTTATGACCTTAAAGTTACATTAGAACTTTATAGTTCTAATTCATAATTAGAAGTGATGACTATAAGGTTTAAGTAATTAAATTAATGACTTAATTAATGTATTTTAATAACTCAAACCCAATCTTGATTATGCCAATCAAGATTAAGGATTCTAGGCTCAAACTCCAATTTGGGGTTCAATCCTGAATCCAATGTACTAATCTTCTAAGGATCTAAGGGTTCACACCCACTCTTATACTAAAGATAAAGAATCTTAGAAGCTGGAAGATTAAGAAACTATGATCTTAAAAAAAAGGTTTAAGTCTATGATTATAAGACAAAATAATCAAATAAGAACTGAAAAATCAATGGTCTAACTTCAATCTGTAGAATAATCACATTATTCTATAGGTTGAACCATCCTAAACCCACAAGAAATATTCAAAAGGATTCAATCAAATAAGAAATTCATTAATAATATGGTATAATTCAAATGAATGATTATGGATTGAAGATCTAAGTCTTTGGTTTAATCACTTAAGACTTCAAATGGGATTTAGACTTAGGGATTTCATTAAATCATTTCTTAAGAATGATTGTCATGATTAACTTTGATAAGGCAAATTATTACTAGTTTTATAAGATTAAATTCCATTATTTAAGATTAAGGGGAAGGTCTAAAAATCACTTTTAAGATCTTAAGATTTACTTAAGATAATTTTAATGAGAATTAAGTTTAAGACATCAATTTGGTCTAAAAGCTAAATAATTGAAATAAATTCATTACATTACTAATTAGAAGCATATTAATGACATTTCTAGGGTTTAAGGGTTCTTAAACAATCTTTTGGTCAAAATGACCAAAATACCCTTCTCAAGGGAAAATTAAGATTTTAAGATTTAAGCATCCATAATGATTCTAATTAGTTCTAATAGGCTTAGAATTGACTAATAAGAGAAATGAGATGATTATATTTAAGTTTGAACTTAATATTAGATTAATTAACACTAATCACTTTTTAAGGCTAAGAAAAGTGATTAGGGAAATTAGGGTTCATAATGGGAATCTAAGCACTTATGGAAGTTCTAATACACTTATGAAGATAATAGGAACTTGGTTTGACAAAATTAGAGGGCTAATTAAGCCATAAATCATTAATTAATATTTAGGGCAATTAAGAGGTGATTAATAAATTTAAAGCTCTGTAATATTTTCTAAAGGCATAAGTAGGTTCTCCTCCATCTTATGAACAATTACATACCCTAATCATGAGATTTGGACATTAAATGAATTAATTATTCACTAATTAAGATTAGAAAAATATTAGGCTTAATCAAAAAATCTAACCATTGGATCTAGAAATTTATTTCATATTATTGTTTCTTATGATTTTCTAGTTAAAATGGTATTTTAGGTCATACTATTTGGATAAGAATTGATTAAGTTATTTCATTAATTGAATATGAATGTTTTTTATTAACTAAACCATAAGCAAATAAATATTTTCCATTTTTTCTTTATTTAACAAAAGGAAAATAATACCTAAATAAATTATATTAACCCAGCCCAATAATCAAACTGGGTCGGTCAGATCGGGGCCCGACTAGGGAGGCACTGTCGCACCACGTGGGCCTGGGCTAGTTGAGTTCGAAGAAATAATGTCATTGTCCCCGATACCCACTTCATAGACAGCCGCGGGAGGGTACCTTGGACCACACCTTTAGGGAGTTGAGGCGCGTCGATTGAACCTAGAAGCCCTAACTAAGGTGCGATGGAACACTGGATGGCTACTCCACCAAAATAGTCTAAGGGAGGATGTTTAGAGTTTATTGTGAGGGGCTAATTCTCCTTATATAGACCACCAAATGGATGGGGTTCGATCCCTACACCATTAGTGGGGTGAGGCAAGTTGAACCCCCAAGGTTACGTGATGCAGGGCATCAATGAAATCATCATAGATGTGGCAGATCATAAATTAGTTTAATGGTACTATTTTATTTTCTTATTTTTGAGTTCTATGGGCTTTTTTATTTGTTCCAAAATTGGGCCTTCATCCTAGCCCATATATTATCATGTGAGTTATTTATGTGAAAGGATGCTTTAGTCCTTCATGAGAGAGTTAGTTTATGGTTTATTTGGTCATTTGTGTGAAAGGAAATTGATAAATCCATAATTTATATCCTACATAAATGAAAATTTTATTCATTTTTATATTGATACTACTTCTTTGATCAAATTTTGTCTATTTTTCAGGAAAAATACCCACCCAGCAAATTCTGAACAATTATGGACAAATTCCCAAGATTTCTGGAAAAAAATCCGCTGCCGCGCGCTGCAGCGCGCCAGCAAATCAACTTGCAAAGCGCTGGCGCTATACCGCACTACAGCGGATCAACTTGCAAAGCGCTGGCGCTATACCGCACTACAGCGGATCAACTTGCAAAGTGTTGGCACTATAGCGCACTGCAGTGGATCAATTTGCGAAACACTGGCGCTATAGCGCGCTGCAGCAGGCCAATTTGCGGAGCGCTGGTGTTATAGCGCGCTGCAGCCGATCAACTTGCGAAGTGCTGGCGCTATAGCGCACTGTAGTGGACCAACTTGCGAAATGCTAGTGCTATGGCACTCTACAGTGGATCATCTTACAAAACTCTAGTGCTATAGCACGCTATAGCAAACTAACTTGCGAAAGCACTGGCACCATAGCGCGCTACACCTCGCTACAGTGCGTTGTAGCGGTTCATCATTGTACAAACTAGAATGCCATAGCATGCCATAGTGGACCATCTCATGAACATTCATTCGCTATAGAGCGCTACAGCACGCTACAGCGCACTGCAGCGGCGCATCGAAAATTTGTCTGAAAAGGGTATTAAATGAGGCAGGGATAAGAACCCCGACCTGCTCCTTGTCTCCCAGCCATCATTCCTCCTACAGCAGAATTATTTTTAATGGAAATTTGACATTTTGAGGTGATGTGGAGAATAAAGAATGGAAAAGTAGAGGTCATTTCATCCCTCAAGTTGGATTGGCCATCATGATAGCATAATTTTTAAAGGAAATGTAGAATTTGAATGAGAAGAAGTAGAATGCCGCCCTCCTATAAATACCACCATTTTTTACTTAAGGAGGGTTCCCAACTTGGCTCACTAATATCCTAAGTAAGAAGAGGGCTGCATAGAAGAGAAGGAGAACTCTCCAAGGGTGGAAGAACTCCTTTTGCTAAGGAGAAGAAGGAAGAAAGGCACCACTACGGACCTACGAGAAGTAACCATGAGTAAGAAAAGGAGAAGTCCGGAGAACTTCATCAAAGGAACATTCCTAGTATTCTCTAAACTCTTATCTTGTGTTGTTTCTTAGTTGATCATGAAAGGGTCATTATCCATGTATGTGTTCTTCTTCATCTCTTCTGTAATGGAGAGCTAAACCTCCCTTAGGGATGGTTGGGGCAATCCTACATGAATTGAAAGATACTATGATGTATGAAAATTTCCTCAGCCCTTAATAAAATTTGTGAATTAAATGACTTGATAAAGAAATGTAAGGGATTATTATGGACTTGAATGTGTACCAAATTATAAATGACTAATTAACTTTAAGGACTAAATAAATCTTGTGCTCCATAGCTCACTCTTAGTTTAGAGCTATAATCATGAGTGCATAAGAGCTTAGAACTATGTGAGAAAGTTCTTGAGCCTAATGCACCTTGATTTATGCTTAACTAATGAGTTAAAGCGTGTGAAGCCAAGACACACTAATTATATTCTGTTGCTCAGCATATAAGTAGGGATGGAGGGGATTCTTTGAGTGCTCATGAATGAGGTGACATAGTCATTGAGCCCAAATGAAATCACTCTACTATCTAAGCCGTGTATGATGTGTGTGAAGTTTTTAGTGGAATCAATGCCTGTAAGATATTAACTGAACAATCCTCATTTCTATGATCAAGAAATGAGAGGAAACTAATAATCAAAAAAATCTTATAAAGCTCTTTGTGCTGAAATAGAACCAACTGTGTGTTCATTTAAAGCACGAGATTTGAAATTGTGAATCTTGGAGATAAACTCTAAGAAAAACAATGTGCACTTGATTAAAAACTAAAAAGAAAGAAATGCTTGATGAATCATCATACATGAGTCATCTAACATGTCATGTAGGAGAGACCCAACTCTCCTCTCTTTTTATCATAGCTATCTTCTACTAAGAATTGTTGTGCTTGTTTAGGAACCAACCCGACAAAATATGCATAGCTTAAATATTATTAAACGTAGATATATCTTAGTAACAAAATATCCAAATCCCTGAGGATGATAAATCTCGATACTCATATTCCAAATTATTACTCCAGACTACGTACACTTACGTGCAAGCACAGACGTTTTGAAAAGTCTGTCAGATATTTTAGTCCTTCATGAGAGAGTAAGTATATGGTTTTTTTGGTCTTTTAGAGGAAAGGACACTTTAGTCCTTCATGAGAGGATGGTTAATGGTTTTTATGGTCATTTGGCATGTATTTTTTGGCTATAAATTTGCCACCCTCACATGTATTATGGCATTGTAAGTAATAAAGAAAATACTCTCTTCTTATATGTGTTATGTGAGATTTATTCTTGAACGAATAACTTCTTGAGGTGTGGTTTGCAATTCTTGGAGAAGGACTTCCAAGAAAAGAAGGTTTGATCTGCGGTGAAGGACTGCTCGTAGAAGTTAATATTTTTTATTGTAAGCGGCATATTCGGTAATAAGGCTCTCGTAAGATCTTCTCTATTTATTTTTATTTTCTTTCCTCCTACCATACAAGTGTGCTTGTTTAATCATATCTCTCATTACTTGTAAACGCTTATGACACCTCTCTTTATTCTCAACAAATGACTCGCATATCTACTAGTAACTTAAATATGCAAGGTTAATTTTGTTAATTAATTAGTTGATTTGATTATGTTACATGTCATCACCCCCATCCTACATCAGATTTGTATCAAATAAATTTATTCTCATATCTAGTCCTATATTTTTATATTAATACATAATAATTTTTATTTTAATAAATATTAAAGGTTTATTAGTTTGGTTAAAATTTAGTAGGATTAAAATTTATATCATCCTTAGCCATGCAAAAAAAAAATAATAATAATAATAATAATAATAATAAAATTTCTTTTTCTCTTACTTTTAATTTATTCACATTCGTTTCATTAGAATCATTCAAAAAAAAAGTTATCTATATTTATCATTATAAATCTAGTTTTAGGTAATCGACAAGAGATTTTCAATTTCGTAGTTGGTTATTTTCAATCTTTCAGGCTTTCAAAGGGTTTCATTATCTAATTAGATAGCTATGACTACTTGCAGTGGTCACCTATATCAAAATCAAATGCTCGGTCATAGATGTGAGAATGTTATTCTTAATCTGCAAGAGAAACTCGATAGTTTAACTTTTCTCTATCAACAAACTTATAGAGAGTTCAGAGGAAGATTGGAGGCCCTAAAAAAATAAAAATAATAATAACACAATTCAAGAACTTAACCTGACATCAGATGCCCCACCAAAAAAATAGTGAGCGAAATCCACCTTATAACTGCACACAAATTCTTCTCCACTTACATTTAGAATACAACGAAATAGAACATTTCCACATAATGATTTATTTGAATATCCTAAGGCAGAAGATGTTCCATTTTAAACTCTTCATAGACCAATGCACCTATGGGTCGACTATGAGATTTTAAATAAAACCAAAATCATCTACGCTTTGAAGAACCTTATCAAGGTTATGATCAATTTTACGCCACCACAAGGCGCATTGAACATGACCACGATATAGACATTACTAGTAAGGTTAGAGTAGGCCCTCCAACCTTTGATGGGCATCTTGATCCTAAAAATTTTTCTCATTGGCTCGTAGAAATGGATCAATATTTTGATTAGATGGCAATATCTGGAAATCGTTATGTTAGATTTGCTAGTATGAAACTTGTTGGTCATGCTAAAACTTATTGGCTAAATCTAGAATGACAACAACAATGATCAGGCCAATTATTTGTAAGATCTTGGGAAGAAATGAAAGAGATGCCCAAGCAAAAATATCTTCCTTCAGCATTTCAAGACCAGCTTTTAGATGAACTCATAACACTTAGGCAAGGATCTAAGAGTATTGCAGATTATATGACTCGCCTTGATGATTTATTAATTCGATATGATATTATTGAAGATTTTAGAGCTACTATAGCTAAGTTTCGAGCTGGATTAAGACCTGACATTCGTCAAGAGATGTTGACACGAGAGATATATACACTTTAAGAAGCATTTCAAAGAGCCCTCCAAATAGAACATTACTTGAGGCCATTTTTTCAATGCAAATTTAACAATGTGTAAAGTGCACCTCTTAAACCAAATCAACCATCGCCATCTCTTCCTAAAGTACCAAATAATCAAAGAGTAAAACCCATATCTAGAAGTTCAAATGCTAAATCAAACATCAAATGTTTTACTTGTGGAAATACAGAACATTATGCAAATAATTGTCCACATAGGAATCTTCATGTAAATTCCATCGATCCAGAATTACAAGATGATCATCAAGGTAATAATGTTGAGTGTGATCCATGTGAAGATGCTAGTGACACTAATGAAGCTTTAATTAATCCACATTTAATAGTAGTTTGTTGTATCTTAACTACCCCAACGAACAAATATCTTTCACACTTACTTTAAAAGTGAAGATAAGTCTTGTAAACTTTTAATTGATAGTGGTAGCTGCATTATTGTTATCTCAGCTAGTGCATTAGTAAGAATGAAACTAAGCCCGAAGCCTCATCCACAGCCATATAAGGTTGCTTGGGTAGATAAGGTTAGTATCTCTATTACCCAAAGATGTCTTGTTCCCCTCAACTTAGCAACCAATTCTGATAGCATTTTGTGTGATGTTCTCCCTATGGACATTGCACATGTACTATTAGCGAGACCTTGGCTATATGACTTAGACATTACTCACTTTGGGCGGGCTAATACTTACGTCTTTATGTTTGGAGGAAAGAAAATTATCTTAAACTCGATAAAGGCAAAGGAACTTTTGATTGAGAATCCAAATGACTCTTCTGCACCAATAGAGAAGTGACCTCTAACTATTATTAGTAGGCAAGAGTTTGAGCATTCTAGTAAAAATAAAATTGTCTATGCTCTTGTTGTTATGGAGACTTTAAAATGGAATGAAAATTGAACCCATTACTATGAAGTCACTCAACTCTTGACTGAATTTCAAGACTTGTGTCCTAACAAACTTCTTAGTGAACTACCCCCATTCAGAAACATACAACATGCTATCAATTTGGTACATGGCTCTACCTTGCCCAACTTGCCACACTATCGAATGAATCCAATTGAGCATGCAGAACTTAAGCACCAAGTTGATGATTTATTACACAAAGGATTCATTCATGAGAGCTTGTCCCCTTGTGCTGTTCCAGCACTTCTTACACCTAAGAAAGATGGAAATTGGCACATGTGTATTGATAGTAGGGCAATTAACAAGATCACCATCAAGTATTGATTTCTTATTCCAAGGTTGGATGACATGCTTGATATGATGGTTGGATCTATAATATTTTCAAAGATTGATCTTCGAAGTG
The DNA here is from genome assembly GCA_016760335.1 of Gastrodia elata. Taxonomy (NCBI): domain Eukaryota; kingdom Viridiplantae; phylum Streptophyta; class Magnoliopsida; order Asparagales; family Orchidaceae; genus Gastrodia; species Gastrodia elata. The sequence goes on from CM028685.1 coordinate 1,592,040, forward strand.
GATATCATCAAATGAGAATGTGTGATGGTGATGAATGGAAGACTGCTTTTAAAACACAAAATGGCCTTTATGAATGGTTAGTTATGCCTTTTGGTTTAACGAATGCTCCTAGTACATTTATGCGCATCATGACACATATACTTCAACCTTATATTGGGGTATTTTTAGATGTGTATTTTGATGATTAATATTTAGCAAGACCCAAGAAGAACATCTAAGTCATTTAAGAAAAGTCTTTGAAACACTTCATCGAGAAAACTTTTATATTCATATGAAGAAATGCTCTTTTATGATTTCATCTGTCATATTTTTAGGATTTGTTGTTTCAAACCATAGAGTCATAGCTATTCCTGAAAAGATAAAAGTAATTAAAGAATGGCCTACACCAAGATCCATTCATGATGTTAGGAGTTTTCATGGGTTGGCCACATTTTATAGAAGGTTCATTCATGGATTTAGTACCATCATGACATAGATCACACAATGCCTAAAAAAAGGTGATTTTAAATGGACTCCTGCAGTCACTAAGGTTTTTACTGAAATAAAAGAGTGCATAACTAGTCCACCAATATTGAAGTTGCCAGACTTTGATAAAGTTTTTGAAGTTTCATGTGATGCTTCTGGGGTAAGAATAGGTGAAGTGCTTAAGCAAGAAGGCCTTCTGATGGCCTTTTTCAATGAGAAGTTAAATGATGCCCACTAAAAATATTCCACATATGATCGTGAGTTTTATGCAGTTGTTCAAACTCTCGGTATTGGTGACATTATATTTTATCTCGTGAATTTGTTCTCTACTTTGATCATGAAGCTCTTAAATGCTTAAACTCTCAGAAAACATTAAGTGCTCGTCATGCTAAATGGGTTCAGTATTTATAGGAATACACTTTTGTTTTAAAGCATAAGGCCGATATTGAGAATAAAGTCGCAGATGCTTTGAGTCACATGTTTCTCCTTTTACATACAATGAAAGCAAAAGTAATTGGGTTTGATAAAATGATTTTTGATTACTCTACATGCAAAGATTTTGGTCAAATTTATTCTTCATTATTTAAAAAGGGGCGAGTTATTGATTCAAATTACCAATTTCAAGATAGATATCTTTTTTATGGCACTCGTCTTTGTATTCCTGATTCATCTCTTCGTATTTTTCTCATTGATGAGCTACATGCATGAGGAATCGCAGGACATTTTGGGCGTGACAAAACTATTGCACTGATTCAAGATCAATTTTATTGGCCTAGTCTAAAGAGAGATGTTGCTCGTATGGTTTCTCGATGTCATGTATGCCAACTTGCAAAGGGAAAGTAGAATAATTCTAGACTCTATACTACTCTTCCTATTCCTCATAAACTTTGGGAAGACATAAGTATGGATTTTATATTAGGATTACCTCGCACAAAATGACACTAAGACTCTATTCTTGTAGTCATTAATTGATTTTCTAAGATGGCACACTTTATTCCATGTTATAAAACTTATGATGCATCTTATGTTGCGACATTATTTTTTTGTGAAGTAGTCAAGTTACATGGTTTACCTAAAATAATTGTGTCAGATCGAGATGTATGCTTTATGAGTTATTTTTGGAAGACTCTTTGGAAGAAACTAGGAACAAAACTTCACTCTTAAATAGCATGTGACAGATGGTCAAACAAAAGTGGTAAATATAAGCTTAGGAGTTCTGCTTAGATGCTTAATCTCAAACCATTCTGCTAGCTGGGATCTTATATTACCCAATGTTGAGTTTGCTTATAAAAGGTCTATTAATAGATCTACTAGTGAAATTCCTTTTCAAATTATAACTGGTTATGAGCAACAAAAATCAATCGACTTAATTGATCTTCCCAAAACATATAGAGCTAGTGAGTTTGCATCATCATTTGCTCAAAGCATGCATGATCTCCACCAAGAAATTGTATAGCAATTAACCACTACATACAATAAGTATAAAATTAAATCAGATAAGCGAAGAAAATTTGTTGAATTTTAAGAAGGTGAGAAGGTGATTATAAGGATGAGATCTGAGAAATTTCTAATAGTAACATTCAAAAAGTTGAATGTAAGGCAAGCAGGACCTTTTAAGATATTAAGGAAAGTTAATGAATATGCTTATGAAGTTAATCTTCTGAATGATGCTAGAATATCTCCAATTTTCAATGTGGCAGACCTTATATTGTACCATAATTATTCTTCTTCTGATATATTTGATGCTTCTACTTGTAATACTAACCTGCAAGAATCCCAAACCCATGAACCAGTATTACCATTGCCACTACCGACTCAACATCTCCATTCTCATCATCTGTCCCAAATACTTGATGATCAAATAGTTACTAGTACTAATGGTGGGGTTCAAAGATATCTCATTTGATGGAAAGGCCTTTCACCTTTAGAAGACTCTTGGCTGATGCATGAAGAACTAGAGCAAGTTGATTCAGATCTACTTCAAGAATATAATGAGCTTCATTCACCAGAGGTGAATTCTTCAAAGCTGGGGAGTGTTGATGCAGGGCATCAACAAAATCATCATCGACATGCCAGATCATAAATTAGTTTAATAGTACTATGTTTTATTTTCCTATGTCTGAGTCCTATGGGCTTTTGTATTTATTTCATAAATGGGCCTTCATCCTAGCCCATATATTATCATGTAAGTTATTTATGTGAAATGACACTTTAGTCCTTCATGAGAGAGTTGGTTTATAGTTTATTTGGTCATTTGTGTGAAAGGACATTTTAGTTCTTCGTGAGAGAGTAAGTATATGGTTTTCTTGGTTTTTAGAGGAAATGACACTTTAGTCCTTCATGAGAGGTTAGTTAATGGTTTTTATAGTTATTTGGCATGTATTTTCTAGCTATAAAAAGGCCACCCTCACATGTATTATGGCATTGCAAGTGATAAAAAAAATACTCTATTCTACTTTTGTGTTATGTGAGCTTAATTCTTGAGAGAATGACTTCTTGAGGTGTGGTTTGCAATTCTTAGAGAAGGACATCCAAGAAAAGAAGGTTTGATCTGCGGCGAAGGACTGCTCGTAGAAGTTAATATTCTTTATCGTAAGAGACATATTCGGTAATAAGGCTCCCGTAAGATCTTCTCCATTTATTTTTATTTTCTTTCCTCCTACCTTACAAGTGTACTCGTTTAATCCTATCCCTCATTACTTGTAAATGCTTATGACACCTCTCTTTATTTTGAACAAATGACTCATATATCTACAAGTAACTTAAATATGCAAGGTTAATTTTGATAATTAATCGGTTGATTTAATTATGTTACATGTCATCACCCCCATCCTACATTATTACGCAACCTTGGTGCAGCCGATAGCTGGGTCCTTACTCAAACTCAGCTCCTAGCTCGGTAGCTAGCTCGATGGATTGATATAATTAATTCGTTGATTTGATTATGTTACATGTCATCACCCCATCCTACATCATTACGCAACCAGGGGTGCAACCGATTGCTGGGTCCTTACTCAAACTCAGCTCCTAGGCTGGTAGCTAGCTCGATTGATCGATACTATTGATCAGAGCTAACTCAGGCCCTGGCAACAATCACAATGAGTTTGATTGGCTAAGAGAAGAAGGTTTGCACTAGATTTGAGTTGAATTGAGGGCTAGTTTCAGTGGGGTAGTCCTGACCTCACTGGACACTAATGTCATCCAGATAGAGAGCAATTACTATCTGGACCGAACTCAATCAATCCATATTGCGTGCGCAAATAACCTAGGGTACTAGGGATAGCTAGATGACATCCAGAGGCTATCCTACATTGTTTAATTAAGCATAGGGTCCACACGACTCGATGGGTTTAGGCTAGTACCTAGAAAATTGAGAAGGCAGAGGCGATTAAGCGAGCTAAAGCTTCCAAGGTGACTTGAGGACGATTTATGGGGAGTCTGAACACCCGATCTAGCCCTCTATCAGTGGTACGCACTAATTGGAATGCCAAAATTCACTAAGAGCTCAGGAGGGGAAGAAGCTTAAATTAAAGGATCATAATGAGCAAAAAGGGTCTCACTGTGATTCCCAGATGAGTATTTATAGGTGTAGGAGGTCCAGGGGTGGTCACAGAGGGTAGGAGACATGGTTTAGGCTTGGCCCAAGGGTGCTCCATCCATTTCCTTAATTGGAGTGGGATGGGCTTTGACCTCAGCTGGGTGTGCTTGGGAGGTGAAGGCAAGGGTTGCAACGGTCTCTCTAATATGGCACGGGAGTAGCAGAATGTCCTGAGGACGTGGCTATTTGTAGCCCCCCGCCCACTAATCCACAAGATTAGAACAAGGGGAGGTGTGCCACTCTGGAAAATCTCTCACTTATTATTAGATTAAGGTAAGATCCTCCATCCACTAATAAGGGAAGGATGTGCCCTAAATCTATACAGTAGAATCATTCACTAAGTATATACAATCACAAAGTGCAGAAGCAAGAAATGTAAAATACTACATCCAATTTACCATAATATAAGGAATAAAATGTGCAATTTATAATAAAATAGTACAGTAAAAGAACATACATAGGTGCTTGTATTATTACAAATATTTAAATAAGTTTTAAGGAAAAATAAAGCTCTTATCCTCATAAGAATAAATGAGAAGCTAAAGATAAGGATCTCCATCGGCAGCACACTCCACCTCTTGAATCTGATCTTCAGAAGGCTCATGTAGCGCCCCGTCCCATCGTCGTGCGCAAAATATGAGTATAATTCATAGATTTGCGGCGGAATGGTGCGCTACTCGGGAACGGTGGGCCATACTAGTAAAACTCATCATCCCGAATAGGTTTAAAGAGACAAAGCCATACTAAAGGCCGCTGACTCGAGCCCTAAGAGTAGGCTCGAGAGCCAATACCTAAAGTATGAATGGAACCCTTATCTTAGGTATTAGACTTAGTACGTACATAAGGTGTAAGGGAGGAGAGAAGGACCCATGTACGCTACAAAATATATCAGTGTTTCCAGTACACCGATCACATCACAATACTATGTATAGTAAAATAACATAGTGCAGAAGCTAAAAGCAAAACATCCAGAATATATTCGTCTCAAGCAGTAGAAAATATCCATCTCAGAAAAGAAAATAAAAGTACATCCAGAGTTTTATTACAAACCATAAAAATGCAGAAATATAAAGAGTCTAGCCAGATTACTGAAAAGGACTAAAAAGTAAAAGTAGGTGCTCAATCCCCTACAGCTCCAAGTGCTCCTCCTGAGTCTCTAGGACGTCTCCCTGACCTGTCTCCAATAACTGCTCGGGATCTAGCAAATTGTCGGATCCCAAAAGTACCCCATGTTAGACAAGAAGTCTAACACATCGAAGCTAGATATACAAGCTAATCTAAATATAATAAATATGCAAGAACATAAAGTAAAAGTGCAGGAGAAACTGTAAAACATCAAATAACTGAACTATAGGAACTAAGCAAAGAAAAACAGCATCAAAACCAAATACTTAAAGTACATGAAAATGTTAGATGCTGAGAAGGATGCTATAAGCTGCACTATATGCTACTGAAGCAATGCTCACAGATATGCTATATCACGGTATATCACAGAACTATTACTGAAGGTTTATGAGTCATACGATCCAATGTAAGCACAACAGTTAGGAAGTCAGTATGGTGATGCAAATGCACCCTGAAATTCCCCAGTCTGTGTATATAACATTCCGTATCTCATACTGTATCACTGATAACCATGTGTCACAACAGAAGTACTGAGGTTAACTCATATTTATGCTTCATGTTTATGCCATTATATGATATGAATGGAAAATCCCGAAATCCATGAAGAATGTAGTAAGAAACAAAAAAATGAATCCTAAGTCTCCAATGTGCAGAATCCTGCTAAAAGGATTCTGACTCCAAATCTCTAGATCGATATTTAGTTAAGGTTGCTTGTTTACTCAAAGATCATAGGGCAAGGTGATCATATACACATATTAAATATGCTGCAAAGATAGGACACAACATTTAGTTTGATTATGCCACCCTAATAAAGCGATCTTCATTAGGAGGCACCATCCGGTGATGGTTTGTGTCTCAAACTAAGCATTTAGTCACTAAACTCACAATCATACTTAGTGTTAAGGAAGGTAATTCCCCTTTTTACTTAGTTTTATTTAAGCCATACCTATTGAAGCGATCTTTGCCAAGAGGCATTGCCCGATGGCAACTGTCCTTCAATAAAACTAAGGAATGGGTACCCATTTAATACACTCTTAGGATTGATTGATTTATTCTAAGCGAGGTTATGTCCGCCTAAGCCCGCAGGATAGCAACAAAGACAAATCTTACTTAAAGTGACTCAACCAATCCAGATTATTACTGGGGACCAGTAATATGGGTATACTATACCACACTCACCCAACAATCATGGTTCAATCAAATCTATTTAATAGAGCAAGGATTTATCAAGACTACAAATCTTAGACTAGTAGGTAAGTCCTATACAAAGTTTCACAAATCTAAAATGATCGGGGATCACTTAATATGGATTCTACCACAAGGAGATGTATCTCTTCTAATGTCTTGAGTGATCACTACCACAAGGAGAATAGATCAATCTCTAAGGTGAAGGGATCTCCTATACTTCTACCTCAAGGATTCATACAAGGCTTCCTACCTCATGATATATAAATTTAGGTCTTTTAGATAATTTAAGATGATCTTTATTAAGAGAGCATCTAGATCTCCCCTTTAGATGTTGATATTAGACTATTAGATTCTGGTTCAATATTAGATTTAAAATGTTTAGATCAGATGATGGGATCATCTGATCACACTTAGACTAAGATTATGGGAACTAAATCAAGCATATTGTTAAGGATTAGATCACTTGTTTAATCAATATGATTTTAATTGTCTTCTTATGCTAATCTTCTTTCTTAAGAGAAAATCAGGGATCTAAAGTTTAGATTTAGATTAAGTAATCACATATATTGTTATTAACCTTAACATGTCTAATTCAAATGTTTAGGATCAATAGTAAATCAGATGTATTATTGGAAAATGTTCAATTCACAGTCTTGTAATCAATATAGTTGAGTTAGGGTTGTCATGGTTTTAGATTTGCCTTAAGTAGGTTAGGGCTTGACTCCTTCTCAAATCTTAAGTCAAATCAAGTGTACATTTAGATATCAATGTAAAATCAGTGGATTAATTATGCATTATTGGTGGCAATCCTAGATCTAGATCAAGTCTCAAAAGCTTGATCCAAATCTTAGGATTTCTTAAGTTAATTAAGATATTTAAGATTCTATAGTTTTAGATTGATTCAAGTATACTTAATAAGTTTATGGAAGGTGATTTTATTTCATTTGGTTTACTGTTATAAGCCAAAATAATGATTTAAGTTTAACAAACAGTGTTTACTTAATGTTAACCAAACCCTAATTCCAAGCAAAAAGGATAATTACATAAATAAAAACCCAACCATTCAAATTACATGAAATTTGGCATGCAAGTCCTAATTAATCATACAAGTAATCAGAGACTGAGTTTGCTGTGATCCAATGTGTATAAACCCTAAAATTCACTACTTATGATTTGACAAGATTAGGGCGTATCTACATTTACAAAGCTCAGAAAAATATTTTACTTGGCACATGCAATCTAATTAACATCAGTAAACTAATGGCACCCTAAACATGCAATTTGGATAAGTGAATTTGCTAATCTACCCTAATTAAGATTTATTATAATTAAACAATAATTTAAGATCTAACCATCAGATGTATGATATTATTCTATATTTAAGTTTCTGAGATTTTTCTGAACATTTTCATATATGATATCATAAAATTCTAACCAGTGGATTAAAAGTTATTAAGAAAATACATTCTGCATTTTTCTATTATATTTTCCTAATTTCCTTAAGGAAAATAAATAATAAATTCTTTATAAATATTTTAAACGGCGCTGGCCCGATTCAAATCAAGCAGGTCAATCGAGTCTGAAGGCCCATTACTGTTCGACAGCGCGGGTCACAGGTCAACCCGACCCGCGCTGTCGTCTTCTTCCCCGCGCCTGGCCCCGACTGAGAGCGATTGGGGCGAACCCTAATCGCCAAAATTCTCAGTCGTCGAGCCATGCCGGGGCGTAAGGATGACGGCTTCACCTTCCTGGGGCCGAGACCAACCCTTAGAACCCTAAATTGCTAACTGGGATGGTCTAATTCCCCTGGACCCTATTTCTCCATTGCGCGTGAAAGGAGCTCACTGTGAGGAGAAATTCTCCTCACAGGGGGATTGCCAGGGCTGGGGTTTGATCCATTCACCTTTAGGGTGTAAGCACCGGTCGAAGCCCCATTTTATGAGGCCTTGGGAGGCTCTAGATCCCTGGAACCTTACTCGGTCCCAGAGCTCTGAAAGAAGGATGACCCGTTCGATCGATACGATCGAACAGACCCTCCCAGCGCACCAATTTAAATTGCAATGAAATCACATTAGCTATAGGAGAGTGTGGGGATGGAAATTAGGTAGGAACTGAGCCCATACGGCTCAGTCCAGAATGTGGGGTACCTGGTTTTGCTGGTCTAAGCTGGTCGGAATGGCGGAGCCTGGCACAAAGCAGCAGAGGGGCTCTTAGGGGTCCTGAACTCCAGGAGTTACCCTCTATCAGCTGTACGCGAGCTTAGGAGCGTTGGGAGGAGCTTAGCAGAGCAGCAATGGCGATCGGAGGAGGAAATTGGAATTTAGCTCAATTCAACAGCAAAGAGCTCCAGAGGTGAGGTCTGAGGCTATTTATAGCCTCAGAGAGGTGTTGGGAGGAACTGTTGGGACTGGGCTCGGCTTGGCTTGGCCCGAGAGCTCGGGTCAAGGGGAGCTCTCATAATTTCCAAAAATGGAGATATCGGGCTGGAGAGCCCGTCTCAGAGGCCTCACGGGATTGAGGAACCCCTAACGGCTATGCTGAGCTAGCGAGGGAGTGGGGGACAGGCTCTGCCTATCGGGGATTTCATTTTTTTTTTGTCGGCGGTCTGAGCAAAGCGGAGGAGACGATGAGCAGTGCGTGGTTTACGGCAGCCGTCTGATGTATCGATCGTTGACGCAGAATGGCTCAGATTCTCGGATAGGTAACGGCCGAATGCGGAGCGGGGATCATCCGTTGGATCTGGATCTCTGGATCTGACGGATGGATCGCGCTACTTACTATGGGTGGATGGGTACCGTCCGATCCTTTGATTGAACCGCGGAACGGCCCAGATGGGTTGATCCTGAGCGAAGGCGCGGGCCACACGATCTGATCCGAGAAATGGACGGCTCAGATCACGGCCGCTGTTTTAAAGATGGCTGAAGGTATATTTGCAATTTTTAATTGTATGGAGCCCTTAAGTGCAATTGCACCATTTTAAATTAAATTGAATTATTGCCTAAATGAACTCCAAATTGCACCAAAATTTCACCCTTAGCTAATTTAAGGGTGAGGATTTCAAAAATGCAATCAGATTTTAATTCAGAGATCAAAATATTTTGGGTCTAGACTAGGGCATCTAGACTGATCAAATTGCAAATTTTGACTTAGAGAAGCCCAATGGACTTCAAATTTTCTAGGTAGGCTTATCTTGATGTTCTAAAAGCAATAATGCTAAAAATTGAATCAATCAACATTTATTTTGCATGGTAACAACCTAGGGTTGTTACAGCTCGACTACCTTGAATAACTCAGAATCTACCATTATCGGTTTCTCAATGATAGGGCCCCAGCCAAAGAAATGAAGACATATTATCTAAGTACATTTTAGGCTATTAAGTTCATGAGTTTTATGATGTCACCATTTTACTTAGACTACAAAATAAGCAAAACATATGGGTGCAATAATCATACAAGGGAAGGGATAAGCTATAAATAATGGCATTTATAACTAAGCAATATGTGAGGTAAAAGAACATACCTCAACACCAAAGCTATGACAAGGTTCGGAATTTAAGTATAAGTAAAGTAAAATAAGGAAAATATTGAAAGAAAAGACTCATCCTAAATATGCTTATGTCCATATGAATTATGCAGATTTAAGAGAAAATAATCTAAATGTTGTATGTATAAGTAAGCATAAGGAAATCTAGCATCCAATAAGTATACAAGTAAGCAGGTAAAGTAAAAGCCCTCTGCAGTAAAGGTAATAGTAAAATAGAAAAGTAAGAATGTAAAGACTGTCATATTAAAAGGATTGGCCAATCGAGCCACAGTAAATTCCCATAGCCTTTCTGGGATACGGCAGAATTCACATAGCCTTTCTAGGCTAGGGCAGAAACAAAATTGAAGATCAAGAAAATACACATGCAATAAGTTTTAGTTATTTTGCTTTACTTCTATAGACAGTCTAGAAGCGACAGAGGAGTCAAGCATGTCTGCAAGACTATTTGAGTTCCAACTTAACAGAACACTCCTCAATGAGTAATGCTAAGTTATCCTTTATTTCTCCTTACGCCTGTCCAGTGATGGTAAAAGTGCACAAGAACCGACCAGAAATTAAACCCAATGCAATATAATCCTAATTATTTTATATTTTCATTTTATGCAGCAATATTATCTTGTATGACTTGTTCAAGGTAATGGCACAAAGTGTAAGGAATGTAAAAGTAACAAGTAAATCAATAGTAAGCAAGGAACTCTATTACATACAGGTGATATCCATTATTATCTACTTAATCTATTCTAACTATTCTAAGTTATACAAGTTCAGTATCTCCAATTCTTACTATCAAGTATAACTTAAAAACATAGTATTATGAGTTAAAAGCAATTAGATCTGATCATGTTCTAATTTAATTCAATCATAATCACTTACAAGTTAAATAAGTAATCCATACATCCTATTTGATGAATTTAGACGCTCTAAGCTAAGATCTTATCAAGATCTACTAAAGTTAGGGATTATGAATTAAACATCATGAATTGAGTATAACTCCATAATCCAAAGGTAAAGCTTAAGGACTAAGTTTTAAGTCTAATTGTGAACTAAAAATAAAGGCAAATCCTCTTAAGTATAATCAAGCTTAATAGAATGATCTCTTTGCCTTAATTAAAAGTTACAAGATAAAATAATCATAATTAAAAAGTGAAAATTTAGAAACTAATAAAATTAAGGCTTCATTCATTGAATAACCCATTTACTCAATGAATCCTAGTACCTATTGAACCGAAGAAGCTTTTAACATAGGACTTAGGGAATTTAAAGAATTAATGATAGTTATTACACTTTATCTTTTTGTGTTGTCCTAATTTACTTAAAGAAGTTAGAAGGTATGATTAGGACTAAGTTAGAAGGCATTAATTTTCTTTCTAAGGAATTTTCAAGCCTTTAATAGGATTTTTATCAATTTATCCAATTTATGATATTAAGAGTCTAAATTGATTTTAAATTATTTTTATTACTGATTTTAACGATTTAAATGATATTCTAGAGGTTAATGGAACTTAACCAAAATTTTGGGCAAAATGACCATTTTGCTCCTACTCTTAGGGTCTCAAATGCTACTTTTTGATTAAGAGTTCTAAATTGAATTTTCTTGATGCCAAATGATTTCTTGCTATTTAACATAAAGATAGATAGTATGTACTTTAAATTTGGACAAGTATTAAGTCATATGGGTTCAAATTATGGACTTTAAACCTATAAGGGCATTATAGTAATTTTACTTAATAAAGTCTAAAACTTTAGTCAATTTATTATTATTTACTATCTAATGATTCCATAGAGTCTAAAAATACTAAATTTTGAAGTCTAAGGTTTTATAAAAGGGGTCCAAAACCTAACATTTCCATTTGATGTCTAACTTCCATAAACTTAGTTGCTATAGCTTCCCAATATCACACTAAGTACTTTAACTAGGAGTAGATCCAAAATGAACTTCAATTGGTCAAGTTATGACATAATCAAGTTTTAGGGTGATTAGGGCAAATTATGGTTTCTAGATATCAAAACCTAAATTTTATTTCAATTTATTATTAATTAGGTTTTCTGATCTAACGGTATATTGTATGACCTAATTTGAAATTCAATTGACTAAGTTATGGTCAAATCAATTTTTAGGTCATTTAGGGTAATTAGGGAAACGTCAAAAAAGTGATTAGCCAAAATATTGACCTAACAGCAAACTAAACATTATAAGACAAATCTAGGCATTTTCCTGACTAAAATGAGACCCATATTATCTAGGTTTGGATCAATGGGTACAAAGTTATAGATGTTTGAAGTTTTAAAAGGCTTAAGTTTAAGTGAGGAGTCCTAAAATGTCACTATATTAAATACACCTCTTATAGTAAAATTGACAGTATCATAATATTTCTCTCATTTTTCTAAGCAAAATAGTTATGAGGGTTTAATGTATTTGGACTTATGGATTAATAGTTATGAGGGTTTAATGTTTATGTATTTAATTTAATTTAATCAATTTGAATTAAATTAAACAAAGGGTGTTTAATTAAATAAATGGTAGCAGCATGATACACAGGACTCGACAGCTACGAAGGCAGGTACCACAAGTACACGCGACATCCTTAGATTCACAAAGCAGAGCAGTGCGGGACCCACATGGGCGTGTGGCAGGCAACAGAATTACGTGAAATGATGGCAGGTCCCACTCATATGCTGTGATGACAGAGGCGGGGCCCGCATCAATAGGCGCATGATACGCCTCTGGACCGTGCTGCTTCTATGCGGGTTGTGTCCGACCCGATCTTACTCGAGGCCAACCCCAACCTCCTTCTCGCACTCGAGATAGGGTGGCTAGGGCATGCCATTTGGCGGTTTTACCGATGATGAGGGGCACCAACTCGCATGGCCAAGGGTAGGCCTTGGCGAGGCCTACCCGATAGAGCCTGACCCAACCTCAGAGATGGTCGGAGCTACCCGCAATGGCTAACCCTGATGACTAGGGTTCAGGTGGCAAGGAATAACGGTAAGAATTGTGGATCGATGTCTGACTATGATCGGTCGAACTCCTTTGAGTTCGATCCTATCCACTTGATCACTAATCAATGGTATGTAATAACGTATCAAACATGATCCAAACTATATAATTGATAGACAACGGAAATTAGAGTACCTCAAATGGACGATCGTTGAGCTTTAGGGTTCGTAGTAGGTTTGATCAATGCTTCCAGAGTCCCAATCATGCAAAACATTGATCCCTAAGCACAGAAAAGAGTCTTAACGGCACCTAAGTAGAGTTAGCAAGGCATCAAGAATGGGGAGTGGCTGATGCTGTTGCGGGATTGCCGCATGGTGCGGGCGACGCCAGTGAGGGAGAAGATGGGCAACAAGCTGTTCGATCGAATTGCTCGGACGATCAGCTCGGATCGAGCCAATCCGCCTTATCAAATGCGAATTCGACTCCGCAGATCTGACACGCTAATAGGGATTCGACTATTAGCGGACCCACTCACTGGTTAATTAATTAGTTAATTTAATTTTTTAATAATTTAAATTTTAATTTTATTAATAAATTTTGACTATTTAAATAACTTCCAAAAAATTCCAAAAATTTACCACTAGCTAATTAAGGGGTGAGGAACGCAACAACAATGTTAGATTTTGATTTCGATGAGTAATTATTTTTCCTATTTTCTGGGTTATTTTTAAATAAATTAAAATATTCGACAACTTCTGATTGCCTCCAAAACATCACACCTAGCTACTTTGGGGGCAATAAGCACAATGGCAAAGTTCAATGTTTGATTTGAGGTAAAAATAATTATGCTAATTTCCAGAATTTCTAGAAATCCATAATTAGAATTGGATCCATTTGACCCCTGATTTGGACTAAGTCTTGGTGGTGAACTCATAATGATTTAATTAGAGCACTAGAAATAAAATAAGGACTTGAATTAGTCCTAATTGGCAAGGGTAATAATTTGGGCTGTTACACTGTACGAGAGGATCTATCTGTATGGCATGAGCTGAGGAAGAAGACAATCCACATTTGCGGGATTCTTCAGGGCTGTTTGATTGATCTTTAGTTGAAGCGAGATGGTCCTGATCTTCAAACATCTAATGACCGAGCGTGGACGCTAGATCAGCCGTCAGATTAGATCAAGTGATTCAAGGGGCGATCGAGGTTACTTAAGGCGGATAGCTAGATGTCATCGGATCCCATCTCAGAACCACGGAACGGGAAAGATGAGACGGATCCGATCGAAGGCACGTGCCATTAGATCAGATCTGCTAGATCAACGGTCTGGATGGTACCCACAGTTTGGAGGCAGTCGGCCGTTGGAGGGAGGGTAGATTTGTAATTAGGAATTGTTATAAGCCTTAAATTGCAATTGAACCAAATTAAATTAAATCTAAAATAGGCCTAAATAACCTCTAAAAATTCCCAAAATGTTACCGTTAGCTAATTTGGGGGTGAAGAATTCAAAAATGCAATCAAATTTTAATTTGGAGATCAAATTATTTTTGCTAATATTCAAGATTCAAAAATTGTCAAAATAGTTAAAATGTTCAAATGAGCTCCGATTGATTTCAAACTTCTAGGGTTAGGTTAAAATGGAATAAAAATAAAAGCTTGGTTTAGCTTAAATTAACTTGGATTAACTATGATAGCAACTAGGATTGTTACATAGCTTGACCAATTATCAAACCAAAAAGATGAGTTAGGATTAGCTTTATCCCAGATAATAAAATTTTCTAAGCTTTCCCTACAACATGTAATTCTTCTCCAAAGTAATAAGTTAGCCAATTTCCAGAAGACACAATTAAGATGCTTGGTGGCACAATACTTATCTCTTAGAATATGAGCCCAAATGGTGTTCCTTGTGCGAAATTGCCACCACAGCTTAAGAAACATTATTTCATAAACATCATACAAGTTTTTGATACCCAGATCACCTTGAAGGAGGGGTTTGGCAATTGTATTTCACCCAACCTATATGATTTTAGAGCCTCCTTGTTTTATCCTTAAGAATTTAATGAAAAAAAATTTAAGTTTCATGATCAATTTGGTAGGAGCAAAATCAAATAACCAATAAAAGGGGATAGAATTTAAGACCGATTTGATTAATGCAAGTCTACCACCAGGAAAAAGATATTGAGATTCTCAACAACTTATTTTAGTACAAGATTTTTTAGTAAGAGAGGAGAAATAATCATTTTTAACATGATCTTTGTAAATAGAAATTTTGAGGTGAGTCAAAGGCAACTTACCTTTTTTGAAATTAGATTTATTGACAATGAGTCTTAAGGGGTGAGGTATAGTTAATACTTAAACCTATATAAAGCTCATAAGATTTTAGGTTTCTAGCAATAGTTTTGAGGGATTTATGAGCAACAGTTGTTAGAATAATGAGGTCACCAGCATATGTAAGGTGGGTAATTATCAAATTACCACGAACCTCAAATTTGAGGGATTGATCTATGGTAATGAGTTGATTTAACTTCTCAAACCAATGGTCAAGAACCATAACAAAGAGATTGGAAGAGATTTAGCCTCTTTAATGCAGACCCTTTTAAGGGTTGACGAAACCCTTAGATTAGCCATACAGTAAGATGGAGTGCCAAACATTACCAATAAGGTTTCTTACCAAATGATCTGAACAACTAGTAAACCCATAACAATAAGAGTAGAATCAACCAAATTCTAGTTAATTATATCATAAGCTTTTTCTAAATCAAGTTTTAGAATAATATTGCTCCCCCTAATATTCCTTACAAGGCTATGAACCAATTCTTGGGTGGTAATGATATTATCTTTGATATTCTTATTTGGAATGAAAGCACTTTGGATGTTTTCAATAAGCTCGAGAAGGAGAAATTTTAATCAAGTAGCCATAATTTTAGAAATGATTTTATTGAAGCAAGAAAAAAGGCTAATCGATCTAAATTTATACCACCATTTACTATTTTTTTCTTTGGGAATAAGAGTCAAAGCAGAATGGGAGAAAAAATTAGGAAGGGGAACAAAACAAAAGAATTCAGCAAAAGCATCACACACATCTTTTTTAATGATGTTCCATAAATGTTAGCTGAATTCCATAAGGAAACCATTAGGCCCCAGGCAAAATTGTCTTTAAAGCTATTAATATACAACTAAAGTTTTTTTTCATCTGGGCAAATATTAATATTATAATTGATGTCCTTAATTGCCACATGAGGTGAATTAGATTGGAAAACTTTTCTAACATTACATTATCATAATTGAACAACTCATAGAAATAAGAAATAACTAAATTTGCAATTAAATCTTGATTAGAGATGCAGCTGCCATCAAGCAAACTAATATTATCAATTTTATTGATTTTCCTTCTTCTATTAATCCATGAATGGTAGAATTTCATGTTTCTTTCCCCTTTCACCTTTCAACTTAGACTACATTTTTGTTTCCATAATAATTCAATATCATTATGACCTTGAATAAGTTGGGCTTTAGCAAGATAAAGCTCACTAAGCTTAAGAGCATAAGGGTTCACTTCATACAAAGCTTAATAGTATTAACTTTGTTCTCAAGGGGGGTAATGTTATTAAAAATATTACTAATGGGATTTTTATTCCAAATAGCTAAATACTTTTTAAGCCTCTTGAGTTCTTACACTAATCTATACATACCATAAAATTGACAATCCTCATTCCAAGAATTGTTAATAACTACAACACAGTCCTTTCTATTGATCCATAATAATTGTAATCTAAGAGATTTAGTAATCATGGTAGAATTCACCAATGGTTTAACAATTAGGGTTTTATGATTAAAACAAGTAGAGTTTAAGGAATAGTTTGTGAAATTTTGAAAGAGGTCAATCCAATTGCTATCGAAAAGTAATCTATCAATTATAGTGGAATTTCTACCATTTGACCAAGTGAACGAGTACCAGAGTATTTGAAATCCTCTAATCAACATTCAAGCATGGCATAATTGAAATTGGCCATGGGCTTGCTATAGTTACAAGAATAACCTTTATAAATAAAAGATTTTGAAATCACATTGAAATAACCACCAACCATCCAAGGGAGATTATCAATATTACAGTTTTACATGAAATCCCAAAGATTTTCTCTTTCACTTCCACTGTCTTTACCATGAATAAGAGTTAAAGTAACCTGTAAGTTATTATTTTGAGCTTTAAGATGAATAGCTTGATTTCATTCATTTAAAACCTCAATATTCCAAACATTATTCAAAAAAATCTAGATATTACTAAGCTGGAAAAAAAACATTATTAAATTTAACTAAATTGGCAATCCTACCAAATGGATTAATTTTTTGTTCAATAATAGCAGAAATATCAATTTTGTGTTCTCACAATATGTGTTTAAATTTATTTTTGGAGGAGCTTTTCCCCAAACCTCTAATTATCCACACAAATATATTAATCATGTAAGGATTGAGGACACCCTTTAAGGGACATGACATTTGATTTAGATCTAGTTATTCTCTTGTGTTCCGAATCTAGCAATGCAATTTTTTTACATTTCTTGAAGGAAAAGCCCCCACAAACAATTTCGTCAAAATATTTTGGTTTACCTATTGAATAAGTAGAGGGAGGAAGATCAGCATGTTTACAAGGTTCCCCAACAGAATGAACATTAGCTTGAAAAGATTCAATGTATAATGATTCTTGTATAGATGAATTTTGGCCAAACTTAATAGGTACAAAAGAGTTTTTAGAAGTAAGAATCATTTCCAAATGGGAAAAAGAGAGGTAGATGTTAACTACTTGTATGATTTTTACATAATGTTGTTGGCATTATTTCTAAAAAAATAATTATAAGAAAAACCATAAGAACTAAAAACATTTTGCATAGTAAACAATTTTGTTGGACCAACAGTTATCCACAACCACAGGGTCAAATTGAATGTTAGCAATACTAGTCTTAGAATAATCTTAGGCTTCAATAATACTAGTTTTTAAACATTCCAAAATGGAAGTTGAGGATAGGTTTTTTGCTACAAATGAATTTTGCTCTCCTAAAGAATCACAAAGAGGAAGGTCTAGTTGAGAAGTCTTTTCAAGAATTTCTTGTTTAGTCTCCCCATCATTATTATTAGAAATATTTCCAAATATAAAAAAATCTTTAGTGGAGATGTTCAAAAAATTCTAATACATCCCTAGTAGAGTCCTTGGCATCATTCAATTTATCAAGAAAAGAAGAGTTATTGGGATCTTCCAATATTATGACATGATTCTCATTACTCAAATTAAGACCATTTTCAAGAAATATGATTGAAGGGGCCACAAGAAATGGAATAAGTTCCCTCCTAATTAAATCCAAACAACCAATTTTTTCAGTGCATAAACCATTCAGATCATGGGAGGAGTAGTTATGATTTTCATGATCAAAAGTTGTGCAAGTAGAATAGAAAAAAGGTAGTTTCTTGTAACAATTTTTTTGATTGTAACCTTTATTTCTAGTCCCTAGCCAAATTTTGTTTGGTTGAGGTGTTAGAACATCAAGCTCCACTAGAACCCTAGGGGTCAAGATGTTTCTTAAAGTAGTAGTATTCTTATCAAATTGTAGGGGATGGCGAATGGCCCTAGCCATAGCAAAAGGGAGCTCTTTATTAATCAAATGGAGCCTAAGTGATGTAGTACATCCTAAGAATATTATCAAAGGCCCAGTAACAAGATCTATGGCTAAAGTTCAAGGGAAGAATTTGAAGGTGGGCCTAACTACAAGAGCCAAATCAAAAGCCCAATAAAAAGCTTAAATATTGGGCTTATCATATGTATTTTGTTTTTATTAATATTGTACTTTTTTTATTTATTAAGGCACATGTTTGGCCAGCCATGTCATGAGAAAAATATTTAATATAAGTAGTTGGAGTTACTTCCTCACTAATTGCCAACTACCCATCTTTCCCTTCAAAATTTCCCTCCATATTTTCCCTCTAAAGCTCATAGGATAAGAGACTTGTAGTGCCTATAAATATGAGCTGAAATGTAATGTAATGGAGTAACTTGAATGAAGGAATTTTGTAGTGAATAGCTCTCATATTACCTGGTGCTTGGTGATGTCAAGTTTATTGCATATCTTTAGTGAGTTAGGTTGTTATCTTATTTATATTTTATTTTTTAACTATACTCTTATTCTCATAACTTCAAACTATCCACACATCTTCTCCAGCATCTTAAGTATTATTTAAAATTATTCACCTAGTCTTCTTCCTTACCCCTCAACACCCATCTAAACACCATTAAACCTAGCCATCTACTCCATATCCAAAGTACACATCTAAAACTGCCTATATTAATTTATTTCCAGCCCTTTAACCCACTAAAATCCTACCTACAAAAGGGATATTTCGAATCAGCCCAAACTAGGCTCGATTTGGACTAGTCTTGTTTTTCCTTTAGATAGTCTACTCTAAACCCATAACCAACCCACCACAAACTCAAGAAATCATCCTTAGATAATATCCTACTAATCCATTCAATATTTAAATACCTAATTTACCAAACATAGGCAGTCCACTAGCAGAACTAATGTAGCGCCTCGCCCCGTTGCCGTGCGCAAGGAAAGGTATAGTTATAATCAGTGGTAGAGCGGTGCGCTACTCGAGAGGACGAGCTTACAAAACCCATCTTCCCAAATAGGCTGAAGACTGAGCCATACTGAAGGCTGCTGACTTGAACCTGAGAGTAGGATCGAGAGTCAATACTTAAGATACGAGTAGATTACTTATCTTAAGTACATTGGATTTAAGAAGATAAATATGAATCTAATATACGTTATCAATATATCAGCATTTCCAGTATACTGATCACATCACAATAATAAGTATAGTAGTATAACAGAGTGCAGAAGTTAAAGCAAAATATTCAAAATACATTCATCACAAAGTAGTAGTAAACATTCATCTCAGAAAAGAAAAGTAAAATACATCCAGAATTATTATAAACTGATTTAAAAGATGAAAAGTAAAGTCTATTTGAAGTACTGAAAATAAAGCAGTAAGAAAAGGTGGAAGACTGATCCACTAAGGCTCCACGTACTCCTCCTGGATTCCATATAGGTCCTCCTGTCCTGTCTCCACAAGCTGCTCGAGATCTAGCAAATTATCAGATCCCAAAAGTACCCCGTATTAAACGAGAAGTCTAACACATCACCACTAACTAAGCAGTTCTAAAGTAAATGCAATGGACAGTAAGTAAACATGACTGCAAAAAATAATAGTAAAGGCATTATGTAACTGAAACTGTAAAGACTAAGCAAAGTAAAACTGCATCACAACAGAATACTGAAAGTAAATGAAAATATCAAAAGCTCATAAATCATTACAGATAATGTCCAATGTTGTACTATATGTTACTGGAATGATGCACCCAAATATGCCCCAAAATGGTATGCCACGGTATGTAACGGAACTATCACTAAAAGGATATGAGTCGTGTGGTCCAATGTATACATACACCCAGTTGGGAAGACAGTACGGTGATGCCGATGCATCTTGAAATTTCCCAGTCAATGTATGTAACATTCTGTAACCCATAATTTATCACTGATACTCATGCATCACTACTGAAGTGATTCATCAAACTCATGCTCATATTTATGCCCATGCTTCTATTCTATAAGAGTAAAATTCAGAAATCCACAAAACTTTGAATACCGATAATAAATTTTAGGTCTCTACTGTGTAGAATCCTGCTAAAAGGATTATGACTCCTAGCTTCTAGAATAATAATTTGTTAAAGTTGAAGATTTACTTAAAGATCATTATGTGGGATGATTGTATACAAATATTTAGCACGTTTGTAAGAAGGTGATTCTTATCACTTAGTTTGATTAAGCCACCCTAATGAAGTGATCTTCGATAGGAGGCATCGCCCATTGGTGATTTGTATCTCAAGCTAAGTTATTAAGATGCCTAACTCACAATCACACTAAGTGTCTTAAAGAAGGTGATTCTAATTACTTAGTTTGTTTGAGCCACACCTATTGAAGCGGTCTTCGCTAGGAGGCATCGCCCGTTAGCAATTTATATTTCAATCAAACTAAGGAATGAGTACCTATTTAATACATTCTTAGTATTGGGAGATTTACTCTAACGGGACTATATTTGTCTAATCCCTCAGGATAGCACCTGCTCATAAGTCCACATTGGAGTGAATCAACCAATCCTGAATAATACTGAAGAAAATTAGAACTATGGGTATGCCATACTACATTAACTAATAATCTGGGTTCACACAACTCTATTTATTTAACAAGAATTTATCAAGATTATAATTCTTATGCTAAATAGGTAAGTCCTATATAAGGTTCCAAGAAAATGTGATCAAGTGTCACTCAATATAGATTATACCATGAGGAAAGGTTTCATTCTAAAATCTTAAGTGATTCCTACCACGAGGGGTTAAGATCAACTTCTAAAGTTAAGGAATCATCTAAGCTTCTACCTCAATGAGTTATGCAAAGTCCTCCTACCTTAATGTATAATCAGATTTAGGTCTTTAAAATATTTTAGAAATGATCTTGTGTCGAGATACTTAAGATCTCACACTCTAATGCTAACACTCTAGGTTTTACTTATCATTTAGATTTAAGATGATCAGATCAGATGATTAAGTCATCTGATCATAGCTTATTCTAAAATTATGGGACTTAAATCAAGGATGTTAATAGAGTTAGATCACTTGTTCAATCAATATGGTTCTAATAATCTTATTATGTTAATAGTCTTATTTAGGAAAAAATCAAGGAT
This sequence comes from Gastrodia elata, assembly GCA_016760335.1. Classification (NCBI taxonomy): domain Eukaryota; kingdom Viridiplantae; phylum Streptophyta; class Magnoliopsida; order Asparagales; family Orchidaceae; genus Gastrodia; species Gastrodia elata. The sequence continues at coordinate 1,613,688 of CM028685.1, forward strand.
TTAAGATTCAGATTTAGATTAAGCAATCCATAGGTTTATTATTAACCTTAATATGTCTAATCCAAATGTTTAAGATCAATATTAAATCAGATGCATTATTGGAATAATGTCAATTACATTATCTTACAATCAGATCCATTTAATTAAGGTGTAAGAGTTTGGATCGTAATTAAGCAGGTTAGGGTGTAGCCCCTACTCATGTCCAATTAAGATTAAGTGCTTACTTATAGATCAAATGTCAAATTAGTGAATTAGGTATGTATTATTGGTGTCAATCTTAGACCTAGATCAAGTCTTAATAGCTTGATCAAAGTTTTAAGACTTCTTAAGTTAATTAAAGTGATTAAGTTCTCCAATTTCAGATTTATTCAATTTACAAATCATAAATTAGCATACATTGTTTTCATAAATTTACCTTACTATTATGAAGCATATTAATAGAAAATTTTATAAAAATAGAAAGTAATTAGTGCTAACCAAACCCTAAATCAATCCAAAATGATTAGCACATAATTACAAATCTAGCCATCAAAATTTCATACAATTGGCACATAAGTCCTATTTAATCATACAATTAATCAGAGACTAAGTTTGCTAAGATCCAATATCTACAACCCTAATTTTCACTAATCATAGTATAACAAGATTAGGGCATAAGTTAAGGTACAAAGCTTAGAAAAATAATTCACTTAGCACGTTAATTATACTCATCATAAGCAAATTAATGGCACCCTAAACATGCAATTTTGTTAAGTATAATTGCTAATCAATCCTAATCAAGTTCTGCAATAATTAGGTAAGAATGGAAAATCTAACAATTAAATGTTCAATATTATTTTATATTCAGATCCGTGAGGATTTTCTAATCAATTTTATATATAATATCATAGGGTTTGGACCAGTGGATTAAAAGTTATTCAATTAATTTATTCTGTATTTTTCCAATTTAATTTTCCTATAATTGAATTAATTGGAAAAATAAATCCAATTAATTGAATTTATTTAAAACAAGCTAGGCCCATTATCCGAACCGCGCGGGTCGACAGGAGCCCGAGGAACCCGGCACTGTCGCGCAGTGCAGGTCATGGGCTCGATACCCGGGTCATGGGCTCGATACCTGGCCCACACAGTGCCATCATCCCCAACCCCTCTTCCCCAACCCCTCTTCCCCGATACCCGGGGAATTAGGGTTGGCTTCCGCGGCAAAATCTCGAGCGCTGCGGTCACGCCATGGCCCCAAATTAATCCTCACACCATCAGTGGGCCAAGACGCTTCGATCGAACCCCTTCGCCCCTTGTGAGGTGGTTGGGGTAGCCCGGACCTTACTCACCCGAGAGGCTTCACCTCAGAGCTACTGTGGGGGGACAATTCTCCCCATAGAGGCAATGCCAGACCCGGGGCTCGATCCCTACACCATCAAGGAGGTGAGACGGATCGAAGCCCCCTGGTCTGAGGACCTGATGTGGGCTGGATCGCCAGGCCCTTACTCGACCCATGGCATTTCATCAGGACTTAGCCTGATCGGTCGATTAAATCGATTGAAACTAGCTTAGAGCTTAGGTTCGATAGCCTTGGGTTCGTTTCGACAATACGCATGATTATGAATTGAAAGGAAGAGGGTCTGAGCCCAATTGGCTCAGGCCGAGCAAACGGGGGTACCTGGTTTGATGGGGGAGCTCGAAACAATCGACTGAGTGCTCTACTAGCTTTAGCTGAGGTTCCAGACACTGCAAAGAATCATGAACACTAGGAGAGCCTACTATCAGCGGTTCGGGAGCTCCTGGGATCGCCTATACAAGCTCAGACAGACGGCAATGGCAGAGAGGAGACAGTGGAGAATTGAACTCAATTATGATTGTTGAGGCTATTTATAGCCTCAGACGAGCTCAAGGAAGCTTTCAGAGGGTTGGCTCGGGCTGGGAAAGACCCGAGAGGTCGGGCCATGGCCGAGCTCTCAATTTTCCTAATTGAGCTCGGCCGGGTCACGAGGCCCGATTAGGACTATATACATGTGGCGGCCCTACCCCGCCGTGGCCCTGTTAACCCTTAAGTTAACATGATTACGGTGGAGGGGTCACCAAATGACAAGGTCCCCACTTAGAGTTGGATTAGACACATGTTCTAATCCAACTTAATTAAGGACTTTGCCATTCATCCCAACGTATTATCACTAAATGACTATACATGAACTCAGAGTGCAGAAGCAATAAAAATATAACATCCATCCATACAGTATAAATACAATAATACAAAATAAGTAAAGTGCTGAAAAGAAAAGTTAAACCTGTATTATTATAACAATTTGAATAGTTTAAAAAGAGCTGAAAATAAACTCTCATCCTCACAAGTGCAGAAAGATAGCTAAGTATGAGGGTTTTCGGGTACAGTCTCCTCCTCCAATGGCAAGTCCTCCACTGGATCAACTGCTCCAAGAAACTCAGAACCTATCATTATCGATTTCATAATGATAGGGCCCCAGCCAACAAAAGAAAAATCTTAGTTAGACAATATGTCTAAGTACATTTTAGGGCAAACAATTTATTAAGTTACTTGAATATCACCATTAACCAGAACTGAGCAAAATAGGTGCAGAAAGTATACAAAAGAATAGAAATAAGTTATAAACTACAGTTTATAAATAAGCAAATAGGAAGTAATACATACCTCCTCTAAGCAACTACAATAAAGACAGGTAAGCAAAAGACTAAACAAAACTGTAAGAAAAGTACAACCTAAATATGCTTATGATCAAACAGATTATGCTATGTGACATACAGAATTTGAACAATATAAAACTAAAAACACTAACATCCTAGGTAAGCATATGAAAATAGTATGTCAAACTAGCATCCTATATAAAAATACGTGCAGGAAAACTGTAAGTAAAATAGTGCTGAAATGCAGAATATGCAAGTAAAATAGTAACTAAAAATGAAAACTGCAGTGACCATCTAAGTCACTCAAATTAAAAACATACTCAACAAATCTTAGCCTGATGAGCTAAGAAACTCTGAACTGAACATCACTGAAAACTCTTAACCTGATGAGCTAAGACAGAACTGAATCTCAGTGTACTTAAATTAGTATAACCATATCAGAATTCTGACTCTATAGTTAGTATGGCAAGAGTCTATCCATCCTATCACTCAGACTAGGCATGGCCATAGACTGTCGGACATTAAACCCTCGAAAGGTTGCCGACCCAAATGGGTTGATCGAAGAGGTATACTAATCAAGCTACACCTTACAAACCACTTATGAAACGAAAACATAATGCTGCTTATGAATGTTCCAAAATAACATAAGATATTTATCAAATATCTTAAGTATATAATATATGTTCAAGGTATAAGGCTCAAAATCAAGGAATGCGTAGCATCAAAATCAAAATAAGCAAGAAACTCTATCTAAAACACAGGTGATATCCGTTGTTATCTACTTTATTCGTTCTATCTACTCTAAGTTACTTAAGTTTCAGAATCATCAATTCTTACACATTCTGTAACTTAGAATCATGAATCCTACTAGTTGAAGATAGTTAGGACTGGCCAAGTCCTAGCTATATCTTAATCAAAAGATGACTATTTGGTTAAAATGAATAAATTATAGACCTAATTTTGTATTTTAATTTACCCCAAACCTCATCTTGATTAGCCAATTCAAGATGAAAAGATTAAGAATTAGACTCCAGATGATGGGGTCTAATCACTTAATCTAAAGGTATAACTAAAGATCTAAGGTTTAGAACCCAAATCTCACAGATTAGGTTAAGGCAAATCCTAATGATAAATCAAATTCATTATGATAGATCTCTATTCTTAGTTCTAAAGTTTAAAGATCAAATAATCATTTAATAAACTGAGAAAATCTAGAAATTAGTAAACTCAAGGTTTCATCTAATTGAGTAACCCAATTTACTCAATAGATGAATTCTAACTTAAGATCTATTCCTAATCTTAGGAAATAAGGCTCTTAATTACTAAGAGTATCTCTCAAGACACACATCCTAACTAATGTTATAAAGACCTAAGGAAAGGTCTAAGAATGATTAAAGAAGGAGAAATCACTCACTTAAGACTTAGGAAATTTTCCTTAAGGAGCAAATTTTGAGATTTTAATCAAAATCTAATTTAGACTTGAATTTGATTAATTTCAGTTCTAAATCATTCTATTTACTGATTTTAGTGATTAGAAACTGAAATTAGGGCTCTTAAAGGCTAAACCCTAAATTTGGGCAAAATGACCATTTTGCCCCTAATTAAGGGTTCAAAAGATCAAATTTTGATCTAGGGCTTAAATTCTGAAATTTTCTTTTGGAAAATGTTTCTTACTGTCTAATGTAAGATTAGATAGCAACTAAATTAATTTTGGGTGATTATTAAGCCATATGAGATCAAATTAGTGAATTTGACTCATAAGGGTAAATTAGTCATTTAACTAAGTAAAAGTTAAATTTTCTTTCAGATTATTGTTCTTTACTGCCTAAGCTTTCTATAGAATCTAAATTTGCTAAATTTTGATAAGTATGGACCAAGTTATGGCCAATACAAAAGTTAGGGTTAAAAGGTGATTAAGGAATTCTTAATTATGGGTCAAAAATTCTAATTTTGCCAATTAGTGTCCAAATTGAGCAAATTCAGTGAGTATGGTAAACAAATAGTCCACTGATCATAATGACATGAAGTAGACTCAATTTGGATCTAATTTGACTAAGTTAAGACCTAATTAGGGTTTAGGGTGATTAATGAGTGATTAGTGAAATTCATCACTCAAACACTAATCCAATCTTATAGCTAGGTTCTAAATGACTCTATAAGTCCTCTAAAACCTAAATCACTTAATTTGGATTACTAGATTTGCTAATATTCACTAATTAAGTTTTAGGGTAATTAGGAATGATTAGTAAATCTAACTGTTAGATCCTAAATATTTTTGTAGATTTCTGTAGATTAAGTTTTGTTGATCTAAATTGGTATTTGGATCACCTAATTTGGAGCTAAGATGACCAACTTATGGCTATTTGAAGTTCTATGTCAAATTAGGCTAATTAGGGTTAGATCCTAAATGTCATTAGTCAAATACTAATCTAAACAGCAAAGTTAATACTTTTAAAATGTTCCTTAGGATATTGTGAGTATTTTAAGACCCATATTGGGTATGTTTAGGTTATTGGTTACAAAGTTATGAGGGTTTGATGTTTATGGCATTATTTGTATTTAAATCATACCCTAAAATATCACTACACAAAATATAAGTCCAAATAGAATTTTGATAGTCTCAGATTATTCCTTAATTTTTGCTAATCAATTTGATATATTTATTTACATAATTTGGACTTATATTTATTATGATATTAATGTTTTAAGTGCTGGATTTAAATTAGTTAAATGTGTTTTAATTAATTTGTATTTGATTAATTAATTACGTTAATAGATTTTAGTTAATATTTTCTAATACTTAAATAAAATCATTTACTGATTTTCTGCAGGTGGTGGGACCCGCCGGTAGCGCCAGATGACAACGGTCATCAGAAATGCCACATGTCAGTAATCAATAGGCTAGATTACTGTAGAGTGGGCCCCAACGCATCAATGCAGAGGCCACGCGTCGCATGGAGGTGACCAGCCTGATCCCTCTCAAACCGGATGGGTTCGCGCAACCCCAAACTGGTCCAGACTGGACCGGTCTCTGCGAAACCTCCTCCTCCTTCCCCGATTGCCAAGCCCCGCTCCGATCCTGCTAGGGCATGAATTTTCGGACCCTTCCCGACGACGATGAGGTCTAGCCCGCCTATCTAAAGGTAGTCATAGAAATGACCTATCCAAGGGTGGGTGGATCATCGGCAGGGGTGGACGGCATCACTGACGAGGTCTAACCCTAACGGCTAAGGTGCGGTGCAAAATAAGTATAACGGTTTATACTGTAGATGAATTGCGAAATTTGATCAATCGGAATTGTTAGGGTTCAATTGGACTCGTAATATTTACAATTAACAGCATGAAATAAGTATAGAGATTGAATCGAATGCAAAATATTGACGGATTAAGAGGAAATAGATAGGTACCTTGAATCGAATGACTGGATGAAGATTACTTCAAGAAGACGAGATTTGGTTTCGAAAATGATGGAAACCGGACTTAGAGTTCAATAGGGCTCTTAATGAGGCATTAGAAGCGGTGGAAGCTACTTGGCCGGTCGATAGGGCGACGCGCGGCGCGCTCCGAGACACGCGGAGGGTCCTTTGGGGAAGATAACTCTACAGCCGTCTGATCGATTGATCAGACGGCTAAAAATTTTGCCGTCAGGATTGATGGTAGAAGATGGCAAAGGAATAGGTATTGGACGGCGGGTTAAGTAAGTTGACAGAAACCGTCAACTTTAATTAATAAATAATAATATTTTAATTTATTTTGAACCTATATTATTAATTAGTTTTAATTTATTAAATGAAGTCATAAAATTTTCAATAAATCACCCCTAGCTAATTGAGGGGTGAGGAATGCAACGACACTCTCGAATTTTTGTTTCGACGAGTATTTATTTATTTGAATTTTCAAGTATTTAAATATTATTAAAATATTCGACGAAAATCCAACGACTTCCAAATGCCTCCAAAACTTCACCCCTAGCTAATTTGGGTGTTCTGAATGCAATGGTGAAGTCAGATTTTTAATTTGAGGTCTAGATAAAAAGTCAATTTCTAGGGTTTGGGATTTTCCAAAATTTCTGATTTAACTTAGTTGACTTCAGATTTTGACCTAGGTTTCTGAGATAAGTTCTAAATTACTTAATTAGTGACTTAGAACCTTAATTAAGACTTAAATTAGTCTTAATTGAGCCAAGTAACAACTTGGGTTGTTACAATGCCATTGAGGGAAGATCCCCAATAGCATGCTGAGGTGGAATGGGTAGTGGGGGACAGGCCAGGCTATCCAGAATCCGCAGGATTTTTTTCGGTCGGTCGCGGGCGTGGCGAAGATGAAGATCAATAGTGCGGGTGTGCTGTGGGCCATCTGATGGATCGATCAGGACTGCAGAACAGTCCTGATCCTTCGGATCCTAATGGCTGGATCCGATTTGATCCATGTTGTAGGATTCACGGGGCGCATCTGACGATTGGTCCTCGGTTCCGCAGGATCTAATCCTAACCGTCGATTATTTAAGCACGACGGTTAGATTTATGGGACCCTACTGCCACACAACCCGGGCTCCGCAGCGGATCGCCCACGGTCTACATAGCGGATCCCGGCCATTATTTTAGTTTTAGGGATATATTTGCAATTTGGAAAGATTAGGAACCCTTTTATGTAATTGAACTATTTTAATTAAATATGAATTATGGCCTAAATGATTTCTAAATTGCACCAAACTTTCACCCCTAGTTAATTTGGGGGTGAAAAATTCAAAAATGCAATTAGAATTTAATTCTGAGATCAAAATATTTTAGGTTTAAACTAGGGCATCTAGACTGATCAAAATATCATTTCGGACTTAGAGAAGTCCAATGGACACCAAATTTTCAGGATTTGATTCATTTGATGTTCTTAAAACAATGGAATCAAAATTAATGATTTCTTAGACTATAAATTAGTAGGGTAATAACCTAGGGTTGTTACAACTAAGCCCTGGAAAATTAATCCAGATCTACAAAATTAACACATCATGGATACATCCACATACGGATCCCACTTATAGAACCACACTATATAACTTTGGATGTCGTAAGATCCTTTTGCAAGAACTCTTGCACAATCCATATCATTAAAAAATTTAAAGAAAATGCTAATGTTATCAAGAAATTAAAAAAAAAACTTCGACATTTAGCTTTAGTTGAGTAAGAAATGCCAAAATTTCCCCATATTTAGGAAACGAAGATAAGAATTTGTCTACTAATGTGAGGTTGTGAGGAGAAGAAAGCTTCTTAATTTCATCCTTTAAGAAAATAAGTGTGGCACACCATCCACAAAATTGATCAATTTTGGGGCATTTGGGGATGAACATTCAGAATGCTCATATACGGATGATTAAGTTAATTTTAGTCAAAATTAGATTAGGGATAGAATTACTAATGGCATTCCAGTTCCAACTAGAAATAGGGTTGAAGCACATATTGATCTTAAATTTTGAATCAGAATAATCAAATTTAAAACCATGGACACCTAAATTAGACTAGTTATCAAATCACAAAAAAGAAGTCCTAAGTAACTTTATCCCAAATAATAAAAAATTTCAATGTTTCCCTATAACCCGTAATTATTTTACAGAATAAAGAGTTAGCTGGTTTCAAATGACACAATTGGGATGTTTGGTGGCACAATACTTAGCTTTGAGAATTTGAGCCCAAATGGTGTCCACTGTGTGAAATTTCTAGCAAAGTTTAAGAGACATAGCTTCATACACATGCTCTAAATTCTTATACCCAAATCACCTTCAAGGAGAGGCTTGGAAATTGTGTTCCATCCAGCTTAAATTATTTTAGAACCACCCTATTTTATCCATAAGAATTTAGCGAGCATAATTTTATGTCTTTTCATAATCCATTTAGCAAGAGTAGAAATATCTAACCAATAAATGGGGATAGAATTTAACATGGAGTTGATTAATGTAAGTTTTCTATTAGGAAAGAGATATTGAGATTCCCAACAACTCATTTTACTAATAGTTTTTTTCGTAAGAGATGAGAAATATTCATTTTTAACATAACCTTATAAATAAAAATTTAAGGTGAGATAGAGGCCAGTTACCTTTTTTGTATTTAAATTCATTCACAATGAGATTCAAGATGGGAGGTTTAGTTTTCTTACTAGTAAAGAAAAAAGATTTGTTTTTATTAATACTTAAACTAGTAAAAAGCTTAAGAGATTTGAAGTTTCTAGCAGTAGTCTTAATAGATCTATGAGTAGCATTTGTAAGAATAATAAGGTGTAACAATCCAAGGTTGTTACCTAGCTTAATTTAAGCATAATCATATCTCAATTATCATTATGTTAAGTTCATATAGTCATGAGAACTAAACCCTGAAGGTTTGGAGCAATTCAGGGCTCAATCAATTAACTTGGAATATTTTAATATTTAATTAATTAGAAAATTGAGGTTTTTATTTTGACCTTGAAATCGAAATTTGACTTCGTCATTGCGATCGTCACCTCCAAATTAGCTAGGGGTGATGTTTTGGACGAGTTTGGAAGTCATCAAATTTTCATCAATATTTCAATATAATTAAATACCCCAAAAATTAGTATAATTAAATAATCATCATAATCAAATTCTGACTTCGCCGTTGGATTCCTCACCCCCAAATTAGCTAGGGATGAATTTTTGGGAATTTTCGGAGCACATTTTAAAAATCTAAATTTTAAAATAATTAAGGAAAAAAAATAAGTAATCATTGAGGCCCTAACTTGCAATTTCCCTTATCCTTCAAATTTTTTTATTGCTGATAGCCCCATGTAAATTCGGCTAGCCATCACTCCCCTTCTCCCCTTAGCCATGCACCACCTAGGCCTCATGATGGCCTATTCCTTAGGCTCCTCATTGCTTCTCCTCCTTTAAGAAGGAACTCAAATCCTTCATCCTCTCCATTTGTAAAATCTGAGAGCTCATCTCCCCTCCCCTCCATTGCTAAGTTGTGCTGAAGAAGAAGGAGTTCCAAGTTCTTGGAGAAAATAGAGTACCCTCTTCCTTCTTTCGCAAGGCTAAAGCATCACTTTACCCCTCTATTTGTCCTCTTCATATAGATACAATGCTTGAATACATCTCTAGACATCTATGTTTAAGTAAGCAAGCCATTATAGCTCTCCAAGAGATTAAATTTAAGGCTCTATTTTTCTTGCATTCTGTATACCCTATTCTTTATCCATATCTTTCGTATAATTAGGATACTCCATTTATGCCAATTTTAATGTCATTAGAAAGATATCGGAAAGACCTTTCCATCGATATATGGCACCGCTCATGGAACGATCTGGATTGAGAGTAATTGAGCTCGAAAGTAGGCCTTCCGGTTTCATCCTAGCGAAATCGCCATCTGGCGCTGCAGCGCCCGATTTTGCAAAATAGGCCGCTGCGGCGCGTTATGGCGTTGCAGCGGGCTGCAGCGGCATTTTGGAAAAATTAAATAAATTTGTTATGAAATTAATTAAATAGTAAAATTCGCAAAATGGACCTCTATAGCGAGCCATAGCGCGCTGCAACGGGCTACAGTGGAAATATTTTTTTTGAAAACTTTAGGAAATATCAAAATGAATTAATTGAACAGTAATTTTGCAAATTGAACTGCTGCAACGCTCTGCAGTAGGCCACAGCACTGCCGCGCGAAAAGCGCTACAGCGTGCCACAGCGCGCTACAGCGCCTAAAATTGTAAAAATGCCCTGAATTTCTTAGAAACTGCCCAATTTTGGTTGAAATGGTCAAATCTTCATTGTTTTTGTATTTTAAGGTCCCTAAGATCCTAATGGGGTTGAATTATATCAAATGTGAACCTATTTTAATTAAAATTGAACATTGCATAAATTTCTATATGAAAATTTAGTTTGAAAACCTTATCATTTTTAATAAGTGCTTACAACCTACCTTGTGCCTTAAATGTATTGTGCAAATTGCTAGATAACTTATAATCTTAGTGCCTACAATAACCCAAAATAATATTTAGGTTTTGAACCTTAAAAATTTAGAAAATGACCAAAATACCCCTAACCTTAGTTAGGTCATAACTTGACCATTTGAAGTCCGATTTGGTTCTACTCCCAGTTAAAGTACTTAGTGTGCTATAGGAAAGCTATAGCCACTAAGTTTGCTGAATTTGGACACCAAATGGAAGAGTTAACTTTTTGGCCCCTCTTAACTTAGAAAAAATTACATATTTACCCTTAGAAATTCAAATGACTATAACTAACTCATTAGACCTTAGAATTTAGTGTTCTTAGACTCTATGGAATCCTTGAATAGTAATTAATAATAAACTGTATAAAAATTTAGGTTTTATTAAGTGCAAGTTACTAAAATACCCCCTAGGTCAAAAACCTTAGTTTGGACCTATAGGACCCGTTTCTTGTTCAAATTGAGCGTATTTACTGTCTATTTTCATGTTAGATAATAAAGATATATTTGGTACCAAGAAACTTTAATTTTGAGCTTTAAATCAAAAAGTAGCTTTTTGGACCCTTAAGTAGGGGCAAAACGGTCATTTTGCCCAAAATTTAGGCCAAGTATATTTAACTCCTAGATTATCTTCTAAGTCAATAAAACAAGTATTAAAAACTATATTAGAACCCTCTAAGTGAGTAAATTCAGCTATTATGTCAAATTTGTTAAAAACCCTAAAATTTCTCTAAGTCTTTTTCCTTAGGATCTTTCACCTTATATTAGGACTACTCCTAAGACTAGGACTAGCTCATATATTAGATTTCATTCATTAGATAAGTGGGTTATTCAATGAATAAATCCTTGGTTTTATTAGTTTTTAGAAATTTTACAACTTATTTTGATTATTTTATCTTTTAACCCTAGCTTTAGGATAAGAAGATTCATTCTATTAAGTTTGATTTGCTTAATAGGATCTACCTTAATCAATAGATCACTTTTAGACTGAAACTTAGATCTTATGTCTTAACTTTTTTGGATTATGTGATTAAGCTCAATCTCGTGGTGTTTAATCCATAATCTATAGTCTAGTAGATCTTGATCAGATCTTAGATAGGACGTCTAAATTCATAAAACTAGGACGCATGATTCATTGATTAAACTTGTAGTCGTGTTTGATTGAATTAGATTAGAATCTGATCAGTTCTAATCCTTTTAACATATAAGGCCGTGCTTCTAAATCACACTCGATAGTAGGAATTGGAGATCCTGAAGATCGTGAACTTGTGTAACTTAAAATAGTTAGAATGGTTAAACTAGATAACAGACAGTGTTGCTACGTATAGAAGAGTCCTTTGCTTACTTGATTTATTTTTGTTGCTACGCATTCTTTGTATTTTATGCTTAAATTCCTTGTTCATATTATATAAGAGAACTTTGTGCATAAAATAAAAATTTATAATAATTAGGATAAATGTTATCTTTGGGTTCAGTATATTTAGTAGATTCGGGTGCACATTTACCCTAATGGACAGGGGTAAGGAGTAATAAGGATGCTTAACATTACTCATTGAGGAGTGTGTGTTATGCTTGGAACCCATATAGTCTTGTAAATGTGCTTGATTCCTCAGCTGTTTCTGGACGTGTCCACAGAAGCAAAGTAAAATAACTAAAAGATTCTATATTTATATTTACTGCCTCCTCAGTTCTGCAGCTAGATTCTGTCTGCCCTAGCCCAAAAAAGCTATGGGAATTTCTGTCTTCCCAAGCCCAAAAAGGCTTTGGGGATTTCACCAGCCCGATGGCTATCTTTCTGATATGTCAGTCTTTACATACTTATTTCAGTTTTAGCTTATTATGTATTGTATTTTGATGCATATTTCAATCAGCTATGTTTCTTTACTTATCATCTCATTTGTACATATTTATAAGATGCTGGACTTTACTGCTTACTATATGTACCATGTTCAGATTTCTGCTTTTAATCAGCATATGTCATATGATCATCAGCATATTTAGGATTAAGCTTTATTTTCAATTATTTTACTTACTACAGTATATATATGTATATGCCCTTTTCTTGCTTAGTTGTTGAGGTGTGGCCTTACCTCATTTGTTGTTTAGTTATAAATGCTATATTTATAACTTATCCTATTCTTTGTACGCTTACTGCTCCTACTGCTTTAGTTTACCTCTTTGTTATGCTTAAGTATAAAAATGGTGATATTAATAATACATGTAAAATATTTAGCCTAAAATATACTTAGACAATTGTCTAATAAGATTTTTCTTTTATTGGCTGGGGCCCTGGCATTATGAAACTGATAATGTCAGATTCAGATAGGTTTGAGGAGCTAGGTGCTGAAGCAGAGGTGCCTTACTTAGAGGAGGAGCTTTAGTCAGGATAGCCAGATATTGCTTAGTTCTTTTTAGCCGCTTGTAAGGATGAGTGATTTATCTTTCAGTCTTTTAAACTATTTAAATGTTGTAATAATACAAGTACTATGACTGTAATTTACTTAATACACTTTATTATTTTCTGAGCTATCTTATTACTATTTTTATGTGATGCACGGTGAATGGATGTACTATTTACTTCATTTAGCTCCCGCACTCCGCTTGTATATCAGATTTAGTGACTGATTGTGAAGACCCACTTAAGTAGTAATAAGTGAAACTCTTAAACATCGAGGCACCTTTTCAGATAATGGTGGAGTTCCTGATAAGAACTCCAAAGTTAAGCGTGCTCAGGTGGGAGCACTCCCAGGATTGGTGACCTGCTGGGAAGTTATCTTCTGAGGGCAAAACCATGAGGCCTTTCAGTCCAAAGCGGACAATACCTTGGTGCTTAAGAGTTTGGGCTGTGTCAAATAGGAGCTAAGTGCCATACAGGGCAAAGTACCACTTCATGTGAGCAGCCTCTTAAACCCATGATGGTTAGGTGCTACATGGTTGTGGGTACCTCTTGAGCTTGTATGGGTCACCTCTAGTCCTATCTACCCAATGGATGGTTCTTGGATCTGTATGTGGATACTGACGAGGATGTCAGTTACTTAAGTTGGGGAGATTGTGAAGACCCACTTAAGTAGTAATAAGTGAAACTCTTAAATATCGAGGTGCCTTTTCAGATAACGGTGGAGTTCCTGATAAGAACTCCAAAGTTAAGCGTGCTCAGGTGGGAGCACTCCCAGGATGGGTGACTGCTGGGAAGTTATCTTGTGAGGGAAAAACTGTGAGGCCTTTCTGGCCAAAGCGGATAATACCTTGGTTAAGAGTTTGGACTGTTATACTGATCCTCTTAGATGTCCTGTGCACGTTCTTCCCTTATTAATGGATTGTGGATCTACCTAATCTAATGATAAGAGAAGGATTTGCACAAGTGACCCTCCGCTCCTTAGCTTAATGATTGTGGGCTTAGGGAGCGGGGTGCCACATGAAGTCATCAGCATAGGTAATATGAGAAACAACAATTTATTGCCAGCCTCAAATTTGAGGGATTGATCCAAGTTTATGAGTTGATCAATCTTCTTAGACCAATGGTCAAGCACCGTGACAAAAATAATAGGAGACAGCAAATCACCTTGATGTAAACCCCTTTGAGAGTTAAAAAGACCTTCAGACGAGCTGTTTAGAAAGATAGAGTACCAAATATTGCCAATAAGTTTTCTTACACTAAACAATGCCAATAAGTTTTCTTACTAGATGGATAGAGCTATTATTAAAACTCATATCAGTTAGAGTATAATCAACCAAATTCTAGCTAACTTTATCATAAGATTTTTCTAAATCAAGTTCTAAATTAGATTATTCCCTCTAATTTTCTTTTCAAGGCTATGAGCCAACTCCTGAGTAGCAAGTATATTATTTTTGATAATCCTATTTGCAATAAAAGTACTTTTGAGATGATTTTATTGAAGCATGAACAAAGGCTAATTCGTTTGAATTTAGTCTATTAATTACTATTTTTTTCTTTAGGGATAAGAGTCAAAGCAGTATGAGTGAAAAAATTCGTGGAGGGGAACCAAACAAAAAAATTCAGCAATAGCATCACAAACATCCTTTTTAATAATGTTCCAGAAATTCTTATAGAATTCCATAAATAAACATTAGGCCCCGAGGCAGAATTGCCTTTAAGGCTATTGATGACCAACCAAATTTCATTTTCATTTAGTAAATATTAATATTAGAATTGATGTCCTCATTCACCACAGGAGGCCAAGTATAGTGGCAAAGGTTGCTCACATTATCATCACTACTTTTGAACATCTCAAAGAAATAAGAAAAAGCAAAAATTGTCATTTGATCTTAATCAAAGATGCAGCTACCATCCGACAAAGTAATGATGTTAATTTTACTGATTTTCTTTCTTCTATTTACCCATGAATTTTCAATTTTTCCCCTTCCAGTTTTCATTTAAGACCACACTTTTGTTTCAATAATGATTCAATATCATTGTTACCTTGAATGAGTTGGGCTTTAGCAAGATAAGGATTACTACATTTAGATGCACAAGGGTCGGCCTCAAACATAGTTTCAAGAGTATTAAATTTATTCTCAATGAGAGTGATATAATTAAAAATATTACCAATAGAGTTTTTATTCCATATAAATAAATCCTTTCTAAGCTTATTGAATTTTCTAACTAATCTAAGCATACCATAAAATTGACAATCCTCATTCCAAGAGTTGGTAATAACCTCAGTACAATCCTTTATATTGATCCAAAATAATGAAAATCTGAATGATTTAGGGATCATGTTAGAATCCACCCAAGATTTAAATATCAGGGGTTTATAATCATAACTTATAGAGTTTAAGGAAGAGTTTGTGAATTTTTGAAAGAGGTCAATCCAAATTATATTGAAAAGTAATATATAAATTCTCACTTAGTTTCTACCATTAGATCAAGTGAATAGAGCTCCAGAGTATTTGAAATCCTCCAAACCACATTCAAGCATAGCATAATTGAAATCAGTCATGGACCTATTATAACTGCAAGAATAACCTTTATAATCAGAAGATTTCAGAACTATATTGAAGTCACCACCAACCATTCAAGGGAGATTAATGTTATTATAACTTTTCAAGAAATCCCAAAGGGTTTTCTTTTTCATTTATAAGATTCTTACCATGAACAAAAGTTAAAGCAACTTGTAAGGTATATTATGCCTATAAGGGGGTTGGTAATTGTTATATTATGAATTCATGAGGGAACCCATCTCATGCATGTGTGCTTGAATGCATGCCTTATATTATGCATTTGTCTAGGTTGAATAATTATTTGGTGATATGGAAAACATGTTCTGATTTCTTTAGTTGCGACATCAAATAATTTTGTGATAGAATAAAATAGGCTTTGTGACATGATAAAATATTATTTGAGCTAGGAAATATATTTAATGAAAAATGATGTTACTTGTAAAATTATAAAATACTTTTATGATATGTATCTTGAAATTTGAGCAATATCAACAAAATGCTAAAATTTTAAAATGCCAAAGTACAAAGCTAATATATGTTTTTGTACAAATGATCTTTTATATAAAAAATATACCAATATTTTTGTCTATGCATAAGGCTAAATTTACTGCTGCAAGCTTAATATTATGAGTTTGGTGTGGCCATTTTCCTGCATATTTTGTTGGGATTTTTTATACTTATAACTTAAAAATATTTTAATGTAAATGTGATATCCAAGTACTCAAAAAATTTTAACTAGAATCATAAACCTTAAAATTTTTCATGTGCAAAATTAGGAGCTCAGTGAGGAGTAGAAGTTTTCTTGGATGAGTGCTTTTCTTTAAGAATAAGAAAGAAGTACCCCCCATTGATTTAAAAATAAAGATGAACTTTAAATCTAAAATAATTTTGTTAATAAAAAATTATTGTAATGCAATAATAAATAATGTGAATAAAACTTTATTTTAAAATTTTCATATAAGATGAGTGAATAAAATGCTTAGTTATGGCTCTATGTATGTCTGAGACAAATACTTTATTTCTCATTTTACTTGAATAACCTACAACTTTTTGTGGAAGAATTCTACATGCCATCAATGGCCTTTGATGACTCGACAATCATAATGGTGAATTGAAAAAAAACCAAAAAAATAAAATCACATTCATAAAAGAATCTATTTATGCAATAAAAATTATCATAAACTCACAATAATATTCATTAAATAATAAAATTATAACATAAAAGTTTATAAAATATTCATCTATATAATAGAAATAAAGTAATCAATTAATAAGTAAATTTTTATTCTTATGAAAATTTTTCATGACTCCAATAGAATAGTTAAATCATAACATGTTCTCTCTAATTTGAGATCTAATGAAAATTAGTACATAAAAATATTAGGTGATAACATCTGCTAACTAAAAGCTTAGTACATATAGATTCAGTGATTTTATTATGTTACTCATATAGTAAGTTAACACATCAAGTTTTGCAAGGATTTGTTCAACAAAAAATATGGTAAGCATATAACTTTGCATAATAATAAGCATAAGAATATCAACCTTTAAAGCATATGCATTTCAATAAGAATAACAAATAAATATATTGCAACTATGTGGCTTGTCAAGCAAATAGGGACTTAAACCCAATTTACCTCCTTAGAAATTTAACACAAATGATGAAAAGGCAATTTTAGTGTATACCTCTTTATTACTAATCATAAATACTTACTTCTATAATATAATGAAATGATAATAAATATATGAAAAATATTGGTTACTTTTAGATTGAATAGGAGGGTGAGATACATCATAAATAATACTCACAATATTAATATATTAAGGATTCATCAAGGGTTAGATTAATTATTTGCTAAGACAAAGGAGTTATTTTATCAATTATTAATAAGCTATAAACGAGATTATGATTGAATCACTTGTTAAGGGAAACCCCTAATTAAGCTAATTAGAATATAAGTAAATATTTCCATTCATTAGTAAGCAACTTCAAAATAAATTGGGTCTATGAGAGTTTCTAAGTATTCATAATTTTAGGACGTATGAAGCAAATCTTTACCATTTTGATAATTTAAGATAGAAAAATAATTAGTCAATCAAAATAAGTAATTTAGAATTAATGATTTGCTTTTAATGGTGATATGTAGAGGAAATGTCAATTTTGGCTAACAAATCATTTGGCATTGAGTGTATCAAATAATGAAGATTTTGCCAATGTAGAAAATTATGACAGTGATTTCAGCTATGAGAAAGATACAAAGCTGCAAGTGGAAGGGGAGATACTGTGTAGTAAGGGATATTTTCAATTATTTAATTATTAAATTATTATTAATATTAACATTATTAAACTTATTTTTATTATTTATTATAAAGCTTCTAATTTATTAATATAGCTGTTAATTAATACTCAAAATTGCTAAGAATTTATTTCTAATATTTTACCCAAAATTATAAAATTATTGTATCAATTTATTTCTAATATTTAATAAATGATTGTATCATTTAATTACTAAAAGTTTTTAACATAACCTCTAATTAAATAGTAGCTTTAAGAAATGCACAAAATATTATTATTATAAATTTTTTTTTTTCAAAAAGACTGTGAGCTTCAAATAAAAAGCAATTATATAACTAATGAAAATTGAATGCAACAACATTTATAATAATTTAGGTAAAGTATATTATTTTATATAAATTTTAAAAATAAAAATATGATAAATTTTTAATAAATAAAATAAAAATAAAATACTATTAATGTCTTATGAAATTCTATAGAATACCATTTTATTGATATATTCAATATTTTGAAAAGTGTAAGTATTTTAGAAATAATATTAGGAATTTAATTTCTCAAATTTTAAGATATTTTTATATTTTATTATATGTCTTCAAAAATTAATTTAAGGCATTTACTTGTGATCGCATAAAACTTCTTATTCAACATAGCATTGTGAGTTATCCCTATTTTCCCTACATTTTGATATGTTTGTAATGTTTAGATCTTTCTTTAATGTAATTACAATTACAAGTTTTAAGTTAAGAGATTTATTAGCTAACACTTATAGCATGAGGGCTCAACTATTCTTAATTTTTTTAACTTTTTTGTACATTCTTAGTGCTTAAATCAAAACTCATGATTAGCTTTAGAAGGTTGACCTCCTTCTATAGCTTCTACATTGCTCTCAACATGCTTACATCAGCTTCAAACTCTTCATAGGAGTTTGAAATATAATTTGAAATATTTATGTGTTTTTTGTAGTATATTTATGTGCTTTTATGCATTTTAATTTAAATGACCAACATCTCATTTCATATGATAGATGGGCACAAATTATACTTACAACATATTTTAAAGGTTTTTTAGAATGAATAAAAGGGACTTTTGAAACCCTAATTAAATTCTAAGCTATTTGCTCGTTATGAGAGCTCATTGTGGCTCTTTTACAGAGTGGTGCTCAATAGTTACCTTTTACTTATAAGTATATTTTGATGTATACTAATGTGTAAGTATAATAATACTCATATTTTTATACTCATTGTTTAAAAATCCTTTATCATACCTATCACAAATTTTTTTCATATTTATAGCAAAAACTTTCAAATATTATGTACATATTTCAAGTTTTACTCCTAATAGAGTAATTAGTGTACAAATATGTAATAGAAATTGTGTATTTAAGTAAATTTAAAACTATTATTAATTATAAAATTAAATAAGAATAATGTCATTAAGCCAAGAAAATATTTAACAAAATTAAAGTCGATTTAGTATATACTTATTAACCATCTCCCGCCGATTTGTTTCCGAAGCCGGGCCCTTTCAATTAGGGTTTTAGAGGGACTGTTCGACAGAGGCTCTTAGTTATTTAGTTTGCCTTGCATAAAAAAAACCTGCTGTCGGATTCGCTCTTCTCCCTGGTGCCCAATGGCCTTTTGGGGTAATTTATTTTCTTTAGCTTCTTCAAATTTGCTCGTTTATCTAGGTTTTTTCATATTCTTTTTGTTCTAGCTTCACCCCTCTCCTCGTTAATTATCTTTCTGCCTAACTCAGGAGTTGAAGTAAAGCCTGCTAAGCCGTACGCCCATGCTTTTGATCAGTCACGCGGAAGGCTTCGTATCTCTCAGGTCAGTATTTTCATTTCAAATTTAGGATGTTGTTATCATTGAGGATGTTTGGTTTGCATGCCATGTGAAATGTTATTGAGATGGCATGCTATTTAGTTAACATGTTATTCAAAATCATAATGATTACTTAACACTGCTACTTTAAGGCTGTTTGGTAGAATGCTATTGGCATGTACTGCCATGTTATTCAACAGTAACAGGTGCTTTTGTTAAGCTTTATGCTACTAAAATATCATCAAATATATATATATATATATTTATTTATATATATAATTTGAGTAGCAACTATTCATCTTTGTTATGCAATTTATTGGGTGATTAGGAATTTAGAATTTTTGTTGCTTCTTAGTCACCCTTTGCATTGTTGTTCGCCTTTGATTTTGGCTAAATGATTTCATTGTTTGCCCTTTGCGTACAAAGTGCAATTTTTTAGGTTTGGGAAGGAGATGAGGTATATTTAACCTTGTAAATAAAAATGAAAATAAAATAATGAAAAAATATTATTTAAGATGATATTTTCTAAAAAATATTATCAAACTATTTATAACATAATTAACACTGAACCAAACAACCATTGCAATTTGAATAACTTTACTATTTGAATAATACACTATTTAAAAAATATGCTTTGTCAAAGCATTATATAATTCTAATAGTTGTTAAATCAAAAAACTTGTTTAGCATAAATATAATGAGTAAACTATTAAATTTTCCACCAATTGGATACGATAAATACAGAAGTTAATTGGATTTATGGACGGAGGGTTTATGTTGTCTTTTCTTTAACATCACCGTAAATCCTAACTATTAAATTTTTCCACCAATTGGATATGATAAATACATTAGTTAATTGGATTTATGAGACGGAAGGTTTATATTTGTCTTTTCTTTAATCCTATTTGATAGGATTTAAGGATCTGCATAAGGTTTAAGACCTTAAATACCATTGAGCCAAACTCCTACCCTTTAATATTATTGTTTTTGCAGATTATAGTGTTACTCGAGTGCAATTTATTTGGTTCAATACTATACTTCTTGTGGGATGAGATTGTCCCATATTTATTTTTCTTTATCCCGTTTATAATATTTTAATTAATAATTTATATGTTTGGAATTTTAAATATTAAAAATTGTAGTATTAATGCCAACATTATCAATTATCAATTATCAATTAAAATAATATTTTTATAATTACTATTTGTAATTTTATTGCTTTTAATAATCTAATTTATAATGTTTTTCTTAGCTCCATTTCAGTAATTAGCATTGAAGTTCTTTTTTTTTGCTGACCTCAGCTACCTTCAAAGATAAAAAACCAAGCATGGAAACCAGTGTTGACGTCTTAATATTCATTGATTCATCAATCATACCTCCTTTCTCTGCTTTTCGGTTCCTCTTTTGCTGCTTCTTTTCCCTTTCTCTCTATTACAATGGGGAACAGTACTATTGAGATGGAGTGTGATTGAGATATCACCTAGTTTTGGACAGCATTTTAGTAACACCATATTGTGATATTCTAGTGCTTTATTTGTGTTTCATAATAAATGGAGATAATATAGCATTTGAGGAAATGCTTGATATCTTTTTGGCAGGTAACATTTCATAGTGTTGAAAACCCAACAACCTTATAGTGTTTTACATTTAAATATGGAATGCTCTATTAGGTCACAATGAGATGTTAGAAGCTTACATTAAATTTCCCCATGAACCCATCAATTGCCTCTCCATTTTTAAAATTAAATTGCTGGAAGGATGTTCTTTGGTTCCTTTTTTAGTTGTAGTCGCCACATACACCTTGCATTAAATTATTGAACATATCTGACTTCCTCCACATTGTTCAACATTTCCACCAAATACGAGCAAGTAGTCATCAAATGATTGTTGCATGTTGATTGCATAGTATGCACATAGATTTTGTTTGTCAATGACATTTTGAGTTATTTTGGCATATTAAGGATGCTGGTTGTGTGCAAAGAGCCAAAGATACATCGAATTATACTTAATGCAAAGTTTATTTTCGCTGGGGAAGGATTGGTGATTACAATTTTGAGTAGATATGAAATGATTGAGCTTTGATGGAGGTGACCTTGTTGTGAGATTTTTTTTTTGTCCAACATATTCGGTGATGGAGTTTTGGTATATAAGAGATGGTAGATCTGCTTACAACTTCATTCCAGAATTTCATTTATTCATTTTGATGATTTTACATGCTTTTATGAAGTTACCGTGAGAATCATGAGGGCTTTCGTGCAAGAAGTTGATTGATTATCATATATATGGAAATCTAATATTTAACCTTACCAAAAATTAGATTTGTGTGGCCTCTTGAGTGATTAACCTCACGTTTATCTATTGTCATTTATACAAGTTATTATATCTACAATTAGTGAATGAAACCCAATGGAGCTGATAAAGAAATTTCTCATCTCCTATGCCAATAGTACCATCTCAGGATCCATGATTCAAGTTGAGTCTCACTTTAGTGTTTCCTTTAGTTGGTTCTAATTGAAGCTCTAATCACCATTATCTCTATGTGAATGCAATTTTCCACGTACTAGAATTGGTAAACATGACTTGAAAAAGTAAGATAATTTGGCAGCTTTGATATTTAATGTTGAGTTACTTGGTGATGGTTGTGGGGTCCTCAATAACTTTTTGATGAGGCACACGGAGTGATATTGATCAGGAATGGGTTTGAGAACTCTAGAGAGATAGTTGGTAGGAGCGGTGACTATCCAATCTTGAAGATGGGAAGGCTGTTTGATGGGTTCCTTGGTTTATGTTATTTGTAGATAACATTCTCTCAAATGAAAGGCTAGAGATGGAGTTAAATCAAAATTTGAGTTATGGTTTGCTTTAAAATATAAAGGGTTTTGTTCATAATATGTGGTGTGTAAGTTTAGTCGTAATAGAATTCATAATCTCGAGCACATAATTATTAAGACCCATGTGATCAAGAAGTGTGAGAAGTTCAAATACCTTGGTTCAATTTTTCCAAATAAAAGTAAATCGAGAGCAATGTGATTAATAGGACACAAGTTGATTTTATGAATATGTATGTTATTGGAAGGATTTGTGATTGGAAAATTCCACTCAAATTAAAGAAAATTTTTACGAAGCAGCTATACAACTGGCTATGTTATGGGGTTGAATGATTGCCAAAATTATTGATAAAAAAAGAGGTGTTATAGAGACGACAATTCTAAGGTGGATGAGTAAGTATACTCAAATGGATAGAATGAGAAATGAGTTCATTCATAGCAAGGTCGGAGTGGCTCCAATAGTGGATACGCTTAGAGAATGCCATCTTAGATGGTTTGAATATAATAAATATAGACTTTTCATTATTCCTGTTAGAAATATTAGTATATGAACTTTTCTCATGTTAAAAGTGGAAGAATAAGAGGCTCCAATAGTGGATACGTTTAGAGAATGCCATCTTAGATGGTTTGAATATAATAAATATAGACTGTTCATTATTCCTGTTAGAAATATTAGTATATGAACTTTTCTCATGTTAAAAGAGGAAGAATAAGACCAATAAAGATATAGGAAGAAACTATTAGAAATGATCTTCTCTATTTGGAACTTAGGGAAGAGCTTCTTTTTGATTGAGCACAATAAAAGCAAAAGATATGTGTAGCCAACCCCTCCTAGTGGAACTAAGATTTGGTATTGTTGTTGTTGTCTCTTAAACTGTTTAACAAATTTGATGTTGATTTTGAATTATTGGAAGTTTGATACACTGTATATTCTGCCATATATTATAAAACCTCTACTAGTAAAATTGTAGTCTTGTATTGATAAGTTCTATTTTACCAAGTATTGATATTATGTATGCAGGCAACACTGGGTGATGGCAAGTCTACATTGAAGAGCACTGTACAGTGCAATTTTCACAACAGAAGTCCAGTTTTATTGTGCAATCTGATTCCCAATGTGTCCGAAACTTGTCATTTGGAATTGGAATTTGAAGAGGATGAAGAGGTCATCTTCTCTGTCCTTGGACAGAGAAGCGTCCATCTTACTGGTTATTATATTGGTCATGTGCGTAGCTTGGATGAAGATGATGTGTATCCTTTTCAATTCAAAATTTCATTATTTCTGCTAATAATTCTATGAATTATTTGACGTGCAATTTTAAGTTTGATTTAAGCAATTTTTGAGCACTGCTAGACACAGTAAATTTGTTAAATTATACCATTGTTAGGATTTATCATCTTTAAAGGTTTAATTTCTCACGGATCTTTAACCTTAAACAAAAAGCTGAACAACTTGCCAGATTCTACAAAATAGCATGTCTTGCCAAACGGTTCTATTATTTTATTCCTCTCAAGATATACCAGGCCTTGATGCTTTTTTAAATCTTAATAACAATTCTCTTTAGTTTGGCACTATGATTTCTAGGTTTTCTTATGCTATTAATCTTTTCCCTGACTTTTTTCAAGTGATGGGGAAGATATTGCTGAATCCGATACTTCTGATTCCTACAGTTATGACAGTGATGATGACTATGAATCTGATTTTATAGATGATTCTGAAGTTGCAGTATACACAGATTCTTCTGTGCGTAAAAGCAATGGTAGTTTTGATATCATTTCTCTCTCAATTTGGTACAATCTAATTTAAAGATAACATTCGGTGTATATTCAGTTAGATGATACTCATGCATATTTATGTCATGCTTGGTTTAATGATTCAGTTACTGAATTATAGAAGCTGCTTTATGTACTGATACTTTATAATTTCAGTATCATGTTTAACAATGTACTGCTCTTTTTGAATACAACTATTATTATTTTAAGAAGTTGAGCCTTAATATTGAAAATATCAGCCGGTGGGATTTTAACTCTTCACCTATCATGAATTTAAATCATAGAACCTTAAAAAGGCAATTACAATTATTACAAGTGATTTCTCCCGTAAGCAATCTTATGCAAATTTGCAGTATGGTCTATTTGGGAAGTTCAATAATTATTTTCTCCATATTCTATACTAAAATTTATTTTCATTCACCTACCTTCTCCTTTTCCTTTGATTGAGTAGTTTTAGGCCACATATAAATTGGAATGATATATAAAAATCTTAATTATAATATTTGTTGGAGAAACATTTTCTCCATCACCAGTCATAAAGTTGCATTTCCAGGCTCCCTTTTGCAGTGAGCCTGTGGCCTTTACCATCTCTTAATGGCCAGCACTACATTAGCATCATCAAACGCTCTAGATCTGCATTACCTATCTCTATAGCCATTTATCATCTATCTCTTAGAAATCTGTTCCCCTACTTAATCAAAATACTATTACTATAATTTTTTTTTAACTCATGTCTTCAGCTACACCTCAGTGCTTTTAATTTTATGTAATACTTTTTGACTATGATCTTGTGGGCTTCAATGCTGGCTGAAACTCACGTTTGTCTCCATTGCCATGATAGGAGCTCCACTTTGGGCTCAAGTTCATTTGATCTTAAGTGCTATTGCTTGATCATTCTCTCCAAATATTGCCTCTTTCCTTGCATATGCTAAGGCATCAAGTGAAGCTTGAAAAAGCTGGACCAAAACATATGCAAAGGCATTTTAAGGCTGTTTTAATTAGTTTTTGGTCAAATTCAACAAATGCCATTTGTCAAAAGAAAAGCACATGAAAAATGTTGAAGGTTGTTGCCTGAATTAACTGCAAAATTATTGACTTTTCCAAAATGGATCACATTTTGTTATAGATTATGATATAGTTCAAGGTCATTGCTTATGATTTTGCTTTGTTCAACACATCAATTGAGAATGAAGGCCTTGTATTACCAATTATAGTATATGATGACCACGTGAATCTTTGCTTGGATTCATGTGTACAAGAAACTCTAATTATGCTTGATGCTTGTGAAAAAACTCTTAAACCTAGAAGCTTACATCATGGAAGAGATGTCGAAGAATTAGAGCATTGTTGACATTACTTAACTTCATCAATCCTGTTTAAAGATTCAATCACTAGTCTACTACAAGTTCCATACACCACCAATAATGCTAAAAGCCGCTCCTTCATGACAAAAGATGTGCTCTCATAAAAACACAATGACTCACAATTTATAATATAAATTGCAACACTGATCCCCATTGATATACCTTGAGAAATGTTAATCAAGTTGGCTATTGTTAACAAGGCCCTATTCTGAATTATGCAATGTATAAAATTCTGCTCTGGAGTCATAACTCATCTTCAACTTAATATCAACATATATATTTATATATATATATATATACACTTAATATTTGGTCTATTATGACCCTACACATTAATAGCCATAGTACTATATATAGATATAATCCACATTCATATATGCATGCTTGATAGAATAAATTATTGAACTGCAGATTCTCATTCTTTCCATCTCTCTTCTTGATATCCACTCCTCTCAGTTTCTCTACATAATATCAGAGCAAGGTCTCTCCTCCACCCCTTCTAACCTCAATATCCATCAAGAATATTCAAGAATCACCTCTCAGCTCAAGAACCCTTCTCAAGAACCTTCCAACCTGTCTTCCAGCCCTCCAATCTCTCTGTCTACAATCTTTAGTCTTTCCTCATCACAAGAATCACAGCCAGCCAACCAGCCAGCTAGCTAACCAGCCAAATGCCCCTCTCCTCTAGCCATAACCCCTCTGGTGAAGATTAACATCTCCAACGATCAGCCTTATGTTCCTAAAATTTCATCCTAGTCCCGGTCCCACTTATCCATCAGCCGCACTCTGCATTCAGCTATTTTCAAGAACTGCAAGAACACCAATGACGCATTCCCAATCAGGAACAACAAGCCCAATCAAGAACCACCTCTCTGTCTCCCAGCCGAGAATCCAAACAATATCCCTTTATCAAAATGAGCAACCATTCTAGCAACCAAAACAACAACCTCACCTACCAAAATGAAACCAAGAACCTGAAATTCTTGATGTTCAATATCAAGAACTTAATCCATAATTCTCTAATTTCTGAAAGCTACCTTGTATGGAGAGCACAATTAACCCAACTATTCAAAGCTAATAACCTATTTGATCATTTTGACGGCACAAACCATATCTCCCACAACGACAATGAAAAGTATCAACTATGAACCTCAATTGATCAACACCTTAATGGTGCCCTCTACTCAATATCCCCATCCATCCTCCCATACATCTTGAGCACAGAAACATGCTCTGAAGCATGGCACATTCTAGAAAAACGTTTCAACCAACAAATTGATCCAAAGTCATTCAGCTCAAGAACGAACTGAACAACGAATCACTCAAGAATTGATCAATGAGCGAATATCTAACGGAAATTAAATCCCTTGTAGGCAAGATTGGAGCAGCCAGCTCAAGAATTGATAATGAACTTATCATTCTCACACATTGAATGGACTTCCATCCACATATAATGCCTTCAAAACCGCTATCCGAACTAAACTCACTAATCAGCCTCGATGATCTCTACTCCCTCTTATGCAGCGATGAAATCAATGTGCAACAGGATCTCCACAAATTACTAGCCATAATGCTATATATAGATATAATCCGCAATCACATATGTATGCTTGATAGAATTAAGTTTTGGACTGGAGATTCTCATTCTATCCATCTCTTTTTCTTGATATCCACTCTCAGTTTCTCTACACAACTAACCCATAAATGTTGGTGAAATGTGCGTCATGTCCTTTAGCTCCTATTTGGTTTGCATTTAAGCTAAGCTAAGTACAAAAGCTAAGCACAAAGCCTTCTCTGAAAGCGCTTTGCTTTAATGGCTTAATTAATCTTTCGCCACTTCCTCATTTTTGGTGAAAGCATGTCAACAGAGCCTAACTTAATCAATTGATGGGATTTTAAGAATAAGCATTATAAAATTTGAAAAAGGCCATACTACCATTGGCTATAACTCCTCCCCAATATGAAACTCTTTTTGGCCACTTGAGTTTAAATTTTGAATACATAAGAAATGATTTTTTATTAATTTTAAAATTAAATTACAAGGCATTTAGGTTTATTTATATAATACAATTTATATTAAATGGTGTAGTAGCTCTAAAATTGGTCATAATAAAACTTATTTAAATGTTTTTTCTTAAAAAAAATTATGTAATATCAGCATGTATTTTATTTACCTTAAGTAATGTTCATTATTTTTCTTAAAAATAAATTAAAAATCATGTAACTATATTTTAAAAATAAAGCTTAAAATAATAATGGAAGATTTTACATCTCTTATTATTATTTTTAGTGTTAGTTATTATCATCACTTTTAATTATTTTTTCAATATTAAAAATTTACATTAAGATTATTAATGTATTGTTATAAACTTAACAGAATATATTACTTAGTAACATACAGCTTACAAAAGTATACAAACAATACAATTTCTTACTTTAAGTTGAGTTTATCATTTCTTAGGAATCAAGCAATTTAGCATACTTTTCAGGTTTGTTAGACTTAGCTTATCTTAGTTATGTTTTTTCTAATCGGTTGAAAGCCTAAACATAGAGTTGGTGAATCATGAAGTTTGATTCTTAGCGCCCTTATTTAATTCATCTGTTAGGTTTTCATTACTAAACCCCAAAATCTATGACTTCTTGTTCACCAAGCTTAGTGGAATGATTTAAATGTAGTTAACACTAAGTTGTTTTTTTCACCTTTTGTTCTAGAGTGAGCTTATAAACTTGAGATCTATAGAAAGATACGCTACCTTTTTGCTCTTCCTGCTATTACTTGACCTTTTAAATTATTATATTTAGCATACTAATATATTCTAAAAGATTTGAACTGATTAAATATGTGATAGATATAGAAATTTTGTTTTTCTTACCTGTACTTAATTGCATTTTCTCTAGTTGTGATCGAGGAGATTGAAGATGATGACAAGCAACATGATGGGAATCATAACTTCAGGCGCTTGAAAAAGAAGCATGTGATTAGTGATTCTGAGGATACTAGTGATTATGAAAATACTGAAACTGTGTTTAAGCATCTAGTGGTGAAGAACAATGGAACTACGAAAGAGGAAAGTGAAGATGAACATGGTTTTCCTATTTGTTTTCCTGTGGAGAGTAAAAGTTCCAAAAAGAAGACAAATAAAGATAAGAAAAGGAAGATTGATACCATTATTAAAGATTCTGTTTCTGTTAGGTTTGTTTTGTTATTATTATTAAAACTAAATATCATTTAAATTTCTTTCTTTAACGTTTAAATACTTATTCTTGCTGCCTTTCTTTTTTCCCTGGGCAGTGCTGCACATGTGGATTGTGATTCAACAGTGCCAATTGAATCAGGTTGTAAATATAATGAAAAACCAAAGAAAAAAAAGGGAAAGGATGAAAAACATTTTTTAGATTCTGGGAATGAAGTAAAACAGGATCAACCAAAGGAGAATGCCAGCATAGAAAAAAAATCTGAAATTGGTGCTAATCTCTTGGTTAAAAATAACGAAGGGCGTGCTAAGGGAAGCAATAATGAAGCTGAAGTTTTCAACATGTAGGGATCGATACCCAAAAACTTGTTCTTAAAAAATGTATTTTTTATTGCACTCTAGTGAGTTTTTTATTTGACAGTGATTTGCATAACACTTTGGCTATGTCTGGTGAGCCTGATAACTGCAAACAGAGTAAGAAAAAATCCAAAAAGAGAAGGGTTAAAGTAGAAAGCATGTCTGATGAGAATAACTCATGCAAAGAGGGCAAAATTGATACTGATACGGTACCAAATGTGGATGTAAAGCCTCTTGATATGTAAGATAAAATGGTTTATCTGTGGAAATTACTTCTATTTTAGTTAATTGTTGATGCTTTCTGAGCAATTGAATATGCGGCATGCTTCTATTTCTGAAATTTTTTATTTTAATGCTAGCTCTGCTTCTACCGCTGAAAATGCGTTGAAGAAAAAGAAGAAAAACAAGAAAAACAGAGATTCAAAGATGGAGACATTAGTATATGGGAAAACTGATCAGGTGAATGGTGTTGATGATTTGCAGCACAGATCCCAGCCCACCAAAACCCGAACTTTTCCTAATGGTCTTATAGTAGAGGAAGTGTTTATGGGTAAACCGGATGGCAAGAAGGCCTCTCCTGGAAAGAAGGTATCTGCACATTGTTTTTTGCAAGGCAAATGATCAGTTTTAAGCATAGTTAATTAGTTGGAGTTCGTATTTATTTTTTCTCAGGTTTGCATATTGTTTGGTTACAAGGGAAATATAATTTAACGACATGTAATTCCTTATTAGAGACATTGAAAAATTAAAGTTGGCCAGAACTTCATTGAATTCGTTAGGTACTGTTTAGGTCTTTTTGTATTGTGCCCTTCTGGCTTTTTTTGAGGATTTGAGTTCATCATTGATCATTTCTTTTAGATGCAAGTGCAAATACCACTTGGCTGGCCCAATGTTACATTTGTTTTTAAGTATTCTGCAAAGGTGTCTCTACTTCGTTTGCTACTGAGTTGAAGCAGTTGTTCTCCAGACTGATTGTGACGATTAGTGCTTATTACATTATATACTGTGCATTAATCCACCCATTGTTTTTTATTTTTATTATTGTCCTGAGAGAAATTTTGAGTGTTGAGGCACAAATTTGATGCCAGAGAATTTTATTCCAAGACCTTGACAATTAAAATAAATATATTTACCAATATCAATTTTCAATTCCCCATCTCTTATATATAACATCTTGAATATGATGTTAGAAGTGATAATATTCTTAAAGATTGTTCTTTGAAACAAGTAGTACTAATTTATATTGTGCTTAAGTGATGTGTAGATGATCTTTTTGAAAATGATATTTGATATTTCTAAGTGGTATGCTAAAGTTGTTTGTCATAGCCGATGCACCAACCTTATATTGGTGTCTTTTGGCTGTTTAATACGATGATGTTTTTTTTTAATATGGCCTGTACTTGTCAAATTGATCAATTAAGGCACCTCTGAGAGTTCCATTGTCATAACCTATGCATTTGATAATAACATTTACTGTGCCTAGTTTATGTCTTGGACAGAAGATAACATACTTAACTGCAATTGACTTTGACAATAAGTATAAGTATTCTTACAAATCACAATTACAAATTCCCATATCTTGGATGACATGCTTGACATGCTGTTAGAAGTTGTGATACATTTAGGATTTGCTCTTTGAAATAAGGTCACTTAATTTGAATTTGCTCTTAGGTGGAATTCAAAACGAGAGATGGCATTATTAGTGGTTAGTTAATTTGTTTGTTCTAGTCAATGCAGCAACCTTATGCTTGTGTTTTGAGTGTTTATTTTGACAATATCTTAGTTTTTAATAAGGTACTTATTGGTCAAATAGATCAATTATGGCAAGTTGGAGTACCCTTACCATTAAAAATTTCATAATCTGATCAATTGCATTCTGGTGTAGTATCAAATAAACATGGGTTCTCTTATTATGAATGAATGCGAGTAAAAAAATTAGTCTACGATTATAAATTAAGATTAGGTAGTTAAAATATTGACAATCTCACTGAAATCTTTTTGAGTTAGCTGGTGTTATGATTAATAGGAGGATTGATATATTATGCTTTTAAAGAACTAAGTGAGTAAGAGAGAAAGTAAAAGAAATTGATAGTTGGGCCATAAACTATGATACTAGCGTAACAATTGTCAGAAATAGCGTGGGTATTATTTTGAGTAAGAATTTAAAGGATAATATATTTGTTTGTGGAACCTCGAGTGCAGCTCAATATGGTGCAACGAGGTTGGGTGCACTTGAACTTACAGCTAGAGTGCATCAATGTGAGCAGGAGTCGGATGTGACTAAGTCTCAAATGCAATGAGGTGGCTTTGGAGTGGACTACGGTACAATTGCAATGTTTGGAGTGACTTCAAGTTAGCCACGGATTAATCGGGTGCAAGTTGGATGTGAATTAGGTCAATATAAGCCTAAGAATGTAGGTGTGGAACTGGGCTAGGCCGAGAGGCAATGCTTGGGCAAACCAAGCATTAAGGCATTGTCCAGAGTCGAGGCTTGGGAACGCCCAAGCGTTGGCTTATCCAAGCACCGATCCTTCAGACAACGGAGCCAAGTCAAAGACCACCATCAACATAATCAAGAAAAATTCAGAACAAAGGCTTGGGCGCTTGAGTGCGCCCAAGCACTTAGTGTATTTCTTAGCAACCCGAAACTTCGACGTTTGGGGACACTTGAGCTCTTTGTGTATTTTTTAGCAGCCCAAGACTTCGGCACTTGGGGACACTCAAATGCCAGGCAGCTGATATGGAAGCTAGGGTCATTTTGGCATGCTTGAATGGCAAAATTGGACACGTGGCATGCCTAGCGCGGCATATGATGAACATCCAATATTCCTAGGGTCAAATGTAGGCTTTTGAGAGCTGCTTTGTGGGCTATATATATACTTAAGAGATACTTAGGGTTTTATAGAGGTGGTGCCTGTGCATGTGTGTTGGGGTGGTTGGAGGCTGAAGGTTGTGGAGATTGTAGGCTGAGAGGAAGAAGTTGTGAATTGGGCTGGGAAATGCTTTGAGAGTTCCTGAAGATTGACATACTCTTGTTTCTTCTTGTATATTATAGTGAAGTTCTTTGTGTTGCTAGCTCAACAAATCCAATAAAAGCTCAAGTTTACTTTAAGAAAAGATTGGACGTTAGTTTGCATAATGGTGATTTTACTCTTGAACTGAATTGTTACTTTAGGACAGATTTTGCTTTAATTTGTTTTATGTCTGCACTTTGTAAATTTTATAAATTGCATTTAGGATTGATGTTTAATTTTATGAAGTTAGGAAGTTTAAGAATTTCTAGTTTTCTTTTTCACTGTAGCATTTGTAAATACGAATGTAGGAGATTCAGATATCTGATGGTTGATTTTTAATAATGATTGCTATTCAATGTAATTAAGATTTCATTTGGTTTGCTTATCTGGAAGTTCAAGTTCCTCTATAATTATAATTCACATAAGATCCTATATATGAACTGACACTAAAATTCAGGTTAGTTCAAAATTTGATAATAATAGCTTGTAAAAATGATTGGTCATAAATATGAACATGGAAATTTTTGTATTTATGATTAACTAGATAGTTGTTATCATCAATAAGTGCATTGCTGTTTTGAATTATTGACAATAGACATTGTAAACACGAAAAATGTAGTTTCATATATATGTTGTTTTTGAAAATATGAAGAATACGAATTATGTTCTATTTTCATATATATGCTGACCCCACTTAGTGGGATTAAGACTTGTGCTATTGTTGTATTTTCATATATATGCTGTTTTTGAATTTTTAAATTATAGAGTAGCTTCTATATATACCCCTCATAAATGAGGATTTCTACCTTTTAGCGATCTCATTTTTTTTTTATAAGCTCTTGATGCCTTGAGAAAATCAAGTACTTTTAAAGATAAATATGGTTTAAGGATTACAAGTTCTTAAACTTCAACTAAAGAAATTTATGTTCATTTCATCTTCAACATTTAAAGCTCTTACTCTTGAGGTTTGTTCATAAGTGATCGAGGCGGCTCCACCTATCAAGATTATGATGCGGGAACTTGTTAGGTAGCTCCATCATTGTTCTTGATATCAAAGGGTTGTCAAGGACCTCTCCACCTATAGTACATGGAGAGTTTTACTAAGTATTTGAGTGGTGGTTTCATTGTTTGCATCACCAAAGATTGAATGTAAGATCAGTTGGATTTGAATAACTATAGATCAGTTTGTTTTATTTTTATAATTTTTATTTTGCAATATTTTTTTTCTATCTTTCTCATATCATCTTGTGATTGGGGCAAAAGTTTTCTTTTTCTCTAGTTATTAATTTGCAAGTTTTGAAATTTTTGAAGGCCATTGGGCCCGCCAGAGTTGTGACATACTCTCTCATAATACATTTTTGTTGGGTTTGTTGAGGCCATGCCAAAACTTATGTTATTTGGACCTTTCTAATCACTATCAGGAATATTCTTTGCATTTGTTTGTTGCGTTAACATTTGGAAGTTTATTATGGAACCTAGATACCACTTATCACGTTGATGTCTTTAAGAAAGAGATACCACTTTTAAGCACCAAATGGCATTAAGTGCCATTTCTTCAACACAAACTTTGCATGAGTTGGTTATGCCTTGACTAAGGGAATTTCTAGTGCCTTTCTGTTGACCTTTTAGCCTTGACTTGTGTAGGGTCTATGAATGAGCTGATCTCATGGTGATTCGATCTTGGTACAATATCAGTTCAATGTTATTTTATTCAATTCGGGTCGAATCTCAATCTAATTCAGTCACAACTCCTTGACTCCAAGTTAAGCTTATGATTGTTTTTGATTTTTATTAAAGTTTGATCTTTGAAAATAAATTTATATGTTAATGCATTTACTTACAAATTTTTATATAAAAATGCATAATGCATTTATACATTACTTTAAAAATAATAAATAAATAAATAAATAAATATATATATATATATATATATTAAGAAAGCTATTAGGTACATTTTGTTACTCAAACCAAACAAGATACAAAGGCAGGGCTGTGGGTTTACAAAACTTAAATAGCTAAAAATCCAAAAACAGCCCCAAAATACACCGGGTCACAGGGTATAACCTAAGAGGTCCCAATCAAAAAGAAAATAAAAATAAAATTACAAAGTAAACTACTAAGGGAATAACCTTTTCATCATAACAAAAATAATAAAAAAGAGGCTAATACAAGAGGTGAGACTTCTAGAGGCTTGACCACTCTAGCTTGAGATTTTCAGAAAAGCATAAACTAATACCTCTGCAAGAAAGATCAAGCAGCAGAAAATATAGGAAACAAATCAATATTTACCATTACTAACCTTTCCAAACAGCAGTAAGAGTCAGCCAAAAAACACGAACAACTTGTAACCAGCAAAACTCCAGCAAACCAAAACATAGCTATCAACCTGCCAGAAACAGCCAGCAGCACTAGAGAAACCACAGCTAGCAGAAGACCAAATCAGCAGCCCACAACCAGTCCACCAGTCAAAACTGCAACTTGAAGCTAGCCACAACTAGCCCACCACACTACTAGCAGCTGAACCTGCAACAAATAGAGCCAACAACCAAACTAACCAGGAACTGCAACAAGCCTAACTGCAGCAAGACAACCTAACTGCAAAAAATTAGCCACCCGAACTAGTCAGCCAACTAGAACTAGTCAGCCACCAGAACTAGGCAGCCAACCCAACCAGCCACCAGAACTAGTCAGCCACATTAGCCAAAACAGCAAGACGACCAACAAGATCAACAGCCAACCAAACAACAACAAAGAACCCAAAAACCAAACCACAGCCAGCACCCACAACCAATAGCCCACCAACCAAAACTGCAACCTAAAGCTAGCCACAGCCAGTCCACCACACAATTTGCAGCTAAACCTGCAACAAACAGATCCAACAACCAAACTAATTAGGAACTTCAAGAAGCCTGCAGCAAGTCAACCTAACTGCAAAAAACTAGCCAGCCGAACTAGTCATCCAACCAGAACTAGTCTGCCAACCAAACCAGCCACCAGAAGAAGACAACAACACTAGCCAAACTAGCAAGACGACTCAACAGCCAACCAA
This sequence comes from Gastrodia elata, assembly GCA_016760335.1. Classification (NCBI taxonomy): domain Eukaryota; kingdom Viridiplantae; phylum Streptophyta; class Magnoliopsida; order Asparagales; family Orchidaceae; genus Gastrodia; species Gastrodia elata. Next base: position 1,648,949 of record CM028685.1, read on the forward strand.
ATAGCAACAAAGAACCCAAAAACCAAACCTGCAAAACAAAACAATAGACCACTATAAAGGGCAACAGACCAACCACCTCAACTAATAAAAACATTAAAGATTTCACTAGAAATTTCAAAAAAAACCGGCACAAGTTTGAAAGCAGGAACCCAACAAGGGCAAGAAAAAGAATCCACTGGCCTATGCCAATACAGTAAGCCAAAAGGAAACAAATGGAATATGCAAAAAGCTGAATTCTTGATGAAAGCCCTGGTTACTATAAACATAAACTAGATGAAACTTACCCTCACCAATATTTTGCTTAAAATTTCTCACATTAATATTGCCCCATGTTAAAGATGTTAGAAACATCAGCATGGATAGCATTAATAATCTTATTAGGTAGCGTAGATATATTTGAATGTTTAGCTTTATTCCTAGCATTCCATATGTTCCATAAATTATAGGCATTAATAAGGTTTCTGATAAATAATTTCTTTGATTTATGAGAATGCCATTTGAAAATAATATCTCTCACGTTAATGAATTGAATGGGGGCATAATTTAAAGTAACCTGCTTTCAAACATTGAGACTAATTTCATTATAAATAAAGATATGATTAATAGATTCAACATTTGCACAGCAATGGCATTTAGATACCTAAGAGAGTAACTCATCTTCTGCATGATATTATCAGCACTAATATAATTGCTTAACAATCTCCACAGAAAGATGTTGATGAGATTGGGAATACAATTGTTCCAAATTCAAATAGGAAAAGAGGGAATAGCATGGTTCCTACAGCAATGCCATAGCTTAGTTAAATTGATTTTAGAATTCTCACACAAAATGGAGTTCGGTTTCTTAAACTGATTCAAAGAAGGGGTGAGAGTAGAAATAGTTTTAATGAGATTAGCCAGAATTATTTGGCTAACCATTTGAATTTTTTAGCAAGCCTCAAGAGAGAAGCAGTCCCCAACAGATAATTTAGGATTGGTAGTTCTGCCAATGTTGAGAGAAGCAAGAGTCCCTAGCTGACTCCAATTGTCAAACCAGAAAGATGAGGAATGGTTAAAAGAATCCCACACAAGGGTTTCTTCAATCAAAGACTTACGATTTAACATTCTTTTTCAAATAATAAAATCAATGATTTTATTAGGGTTATGGAATGGATGAGTAGTAGCACAGTACTTAGCATTTAGGATATTAACCCAGATCGAGTTTGAAGTATGAAATTTCCACCATAATTTATAAGAATAAGCTTTATGCAGGGAATCCAGACAATGAAAGTCCATACCACCTTCATTTAATGGATAAGTAAGATGATTCTAGGAGCACCAAAAAGTTATAGAGCTTTGAATGTCTCCAAAGGAAATTACTGAAGATAGATTTAATCTTTTTAATGATGCAGGGTTGGAGAAGAAACTTCCAACCAAAAAAGCGGGATTGTATTAAGAACATATCTCAAAAGGGTAAGTTTGCCACCTTGGGAAAGGAATTTATGCTCCCACCCATGAAGCTTTCTCAAAATGGAGTCAAGAAGGTCTTTATAGATAGAATTTTGATTATAGCCAACAAACATGGGGATCCCAAGATAAGTATAGGGTTGATATGGCTAATAGAAGCCATTTTTTTGATGAAGAAGAAGGATTTATTTGTATTGATATTTAATCCAGTCATCTTCTCCAAACTAGAAAGTAAATATGGAGCTTCTTAACATTATTGATGCTACCATTGGTAAAGATAATCAAGTCATCAGCATTGGCAATGTGAGAAACAAGAATTTTACCTCCCACTTTATAATGTAAACTGGGATCCTTAGAAAACAACAAATTGATAATATAGGACCAGTAATTAATGGATAAAATGAACAAAATGGGGGAGAGAGGTCACATTACCTAAGACCTCTTTCAGATTTAAAAAAATCTGACATCTTACCATTGATAATCATAGAAAACCAATTTTTACTAATATAATTATTGATTTTGGAGATGAAACTTTCATTAAAATCATAAGCATCAAGCATCTTTAACAAAATGTTCCAATTGAGCTTGTCAAAGGCTTTCTGTAGATCCAGCTTAATAAGAAGGTTATTACCCATACATTTGTTCTCAAGGCTATGAAAAAACTCGTGGCAATGATGTTATCCTGAATTTGACGACCAGGCACAAACCCAGATTGATTTGGAAAAATAATGGAGGATAGCAAACATTGAAGTCTATTGGCCAAAATTTTAGGGATGATTTTGTTTAAAGTAGTGCAAAGGCTAATAGGACGGAACTCAGACCACCAAGTTGCTTTCTCTTTCTTAGGAATGAGAGAGATCATAGTCTGAGTAAAGAATTTAGGAAGAGGAACATCACAAAAAAACTCTTTCACTCCATTACAAACATCAAGCTTTATAATTTCTCAAAATTTACAAAGCAATTCAATAGGGAAATCATCAGAGCCAGAGCAAGTATTTTTTTTTAAATCTTTGGTCACTCCCCAAATCTCCTCATCAGAAGGCATGAGATTGAGTATTGAATTGTCCTCAGTAGAAATTTGGTTCCTATTAAAGCTAAAATCAAAGATAATAGGGGAGTTGAAATTATAAGAATTGCAATTAGAGGAAAAAATCTCTTTAAAATAATTAATGACCAACTCTTGAATAGCATCACCCTCAGTGAGCTTGGATTCAGAAGGGTTAATAATTTTATTGATATTATTGATTTGTCTTCTTTTATTGACCCAATTATGATAGAAAGTAGTGTTTCTTTTGCCATCCAAATGCCACTTGATACTAAATTTTTATTTTCAAAAAGTTTCAATGTGATTGTGATTTTGAATAAGATCAACCTTAGCTTTATTAACAACAATTCTATTAGAGTCAGAAGGATTAGTTTCAAACATAAATTCAAGAGAATTAACCAACTTTTCTTTTTGCTCTAAATTATTGAAAATGTTGCCAGTAGAACTTTTATTCCAAATGCTGAGAGCTTTTCTAAGATTTTAAAATTTCTCCACTAAACGTTGAAAGCCATAAAACTCACACTGAGAATTCCAAACAGAATCCACAATATCAAAGCAATCTTTTTGTTTTCAGCCTAAATAATTGGAATCTAAAAGATTAGGGGAGAATAGTTGTATTAATGTGGGACGAACGAATAATGGGTTTATGGTCAGAAGTGGTGGAATTGAGAGAGAAATTCTTATAGTTGTTAAACGTGTTACACCAGATATTATTGATGAAGAAATGACCTAATCCAACAAACTTTCTGCCACTATGCCAAGTAAAGGGAGCTCCCGAGTACTTAAAATCATCGAGACCACAATCAATCATTGCAGCATTAAAATCATAAGATGATTCATCATGATTAGATTTATAACCTTTATATTCATTAGCATAAAGCACAACATTGAAGTCTCCCCCAACAACCGAAGGCAAAGAGGAGTGACTACAGCTTTTGAAAAAATCTCATAGAGGAAGCCTATCCGTCCAGATAGTAAAAGCATGCACAAAGGTCGCAAAAAACTGAAGATTGGGTTTGTGAAATTTAATGTGAATAGTTTGATCACATTGATTAATCATCTCAGCTTGCCAGGGATCAGATCAAAAAACCCAATCATGATTGGAATTAGAAGACATATAGTTGTCAAGGTTGACAAAATGACTAAGCGCATTAATAGGCTTAACTTTAATTTTAGGCTCAATGATGACTACAAAATTGATTTTATTTTCCTTAATTATCTGTTTAAATCTATTCCTAGAAGAGGCATTACTGATGCCTCTTGTGTTCCAACATAGAATATTCATAGTTAAATTATAGATGAATCCCTTGTGGTCATCTGGAGCGTATCATGGAATATATTGAAATCATGCTCTAGAGACATCAACATATTGACTTTATTTTGGTTAAGAACATTATCATTGCAATTCTATTTGTTTTAGTGGAAGCTATGTATTTTTTTTTTTGTATGGGCTACTTAATTTCCTAAAAGTTTTGTTTTTCAGTAGGAGCATTGCTGGTGACAAACTCAGCATAATTGTGGAAGTTAGGGCTTCTTTCTTTAGTAATGCATAAATCCTCATTGTTGTAACCATCTGAAGTAGCATCGATCAAAGTAGCATTATTAACAGAAATAAACTCATTAATATCACTAGAGTTGACTATAATAGCGATCTCTTTATTGTTAATAGCAACATCAAAATCAGCAGATTTATCAGAGACATTAGCATTTATATTATTAACATAAGCATTAATAACACTTTTGAAAATGACAGAACCAGCAGTGTTAGAAGCAGCAATGTTTGAGGCATCCAAATTATCAGGGTTATTGATATTGCTGTCTATATATATATATATATATCTATACAATTTTCTGACCTCACCTAATGGGATTAAGGTTTGGTATTTATATATATATATATATAAGGATATTAATTTTCTCATAGAATTATAAATACTATGCTTATACATCTTTCACTGTTTATCTAAATTTTTGAATGGAGATATTTATAGTATATAGATTAAAGACAGGTGATGTTAGTTTTTATCTTTAAACTTTTTTAAATTTGATTTATTAAAAATTTATGATGGATGATGAGAAATGTGCAATAACGTGCTTTTATTACTCTAAAGAGATTGTAGCTATAGTTTTTCTCTATTTATGTCTATGCATTCAAAGGCACATGCATATACTTTTTAATCTAAATTTGAGCTAGTCCAATCCTAATAAATAGCCTTGACACTATTCAAAATTAAATTGAGCAGAGCATGATTCATTAGTTGATTTTTTAGCTTTTACCTGTGCTTTTAAGCTAGCTTACAGTAAAACCTATTTTCAAGTGATCTCGATTTCTTTTTTCTAATGTTAACATCATGCCTTCCAATTTTGTCAATGAAATATTGGTTTTTAGATTATTTCTGCTCTTTTTATGATACCACCCTCGTTTTGCTTAGAATGTCGTTGTGCAGGACTTGTCTATGATTCTTGTGCACAGCTGCATTTACAATGCTCCCCCACCAAATCAACTCTTCCAAGCTCTACTGACAACCACTGCCTTGTCCAAAAGCTTAACTAGAAAGTACCTCCAACCTCTCGTGATTTGTGTTCACAATATTAAAGATACATTATGAGAGGTTTAATAAAATGTATTGAAATTATGGTGTTGAATCACAACCTATTAAAAAATTAAATACATTATGGTATTTAAAATGTATTTTTCATTACATTTAGGCATCGCAACTCATTGCTTTCAAGGGATAGCCTTGTTTGAGCACAATTTCTTACAAAAATTATGTTATAAAGAGTTTTGATAAATTTTTATTTCATTCGACCTCAACTTTCTAATTCACTATACTGAATTTTATGATTCATAGTTTCAATAACACATCTCTATTTTGTTTGCTGCTAAGATTATGCACTAAAAGTTTATACATGAATTTTGATTTAAGATAAACTAAAAAGATAGTATCAGATCTTAAATGAAAATTAATTAGAGCTAAATGATACTCTTGAAAATTTTTGCTTGAACAACGTAGATCATCTGTTCTTCTAGCTTCCACATTACATAGGTAATTGCCACTTTGTACCCACATGATTTAATTTTTTTTTGAAATGTTAATAGCGTATATCTTACAAATAAACACCCTCTAATAGTCTTCAGTCTTTGTACCAATAAAGCATAGTAGGCAAAATCAATATATTCAAGTTTGATCATCATATTTTTCTTGAATTCATCAACAATATTTTGATGAAGAACACATTATTCTTCAACATAAACACGCTATCAACACTCCATATTCTGTTGTTCTATTGTTGTGCTGACTCAATTACTGTTTTCAAATTTCACGTTTGTAAAGTAAGAATCAATCTTCTCTGTCACGCTCTTGTTGTCTACCCAAGTCATTCAAGGCTTGTTCAATTCATATGCTTTCCTTTTTGCATAGCATCAATGAACCGAGCGGGCTGCTCCACATAAGCCTTCCTTAATTCTTCATTTATAAATGCTAGTTTACATCAAACGGATCCGCATGCCACTTCAAATTTGCTGCCAAGCCCGATAGTAATCTCACTGCATCAAGGCTTGTAGCCAATCCTGATAGCTTTGTGCTTTTGCAATGAAACTCTGTATACCCAGTTTATGTCCATACCAATTTATTTAAACTCCTGGAAATTCAAAGAGTTGTCATGTCTTATTCTTCAAATGATAACATTCATCTCATCGTTTGATGGTAAATCTCCATTGCTTATTGACCTAACATGCTCTTCATTATGAAGCTGCATAATTATTTAAAGGAGCAAATGTGCAGCCATTTGGATTTGCAAAGACTTTTCTCGTGGTAGGTATTTTTGTTTGATGAATTTGATTTTGGAATATCTTAGGCTTGAATATAAAATAGGGCTGGCACTATTCTTACAGCATCTTTATAGTATGTTTCCCTTCCAAGCAACCTAAAGCCAAAAAACCCAACACTCACAAAACACCTATAATGGCTGGCGTTGCTGCAATAAAATTTGCTTTCTGGACTAATTCGCTGCAGCCCCCCGGTTGAGTTTTGTTCTCAGAATATTTTCTATTATTTTTTTATTTATTGTTGTTGCAGGTATCAGTTTGGTATATTGGCAAGCTAAAAAACGGAACTATTTTTGATTCCAACATTGGCCGAAAGCCTTTCAAATTCCGACTTGGTAACAGCCAATTTAATTGTTCTGCATCTTTCTTCCTGTTTAAATACGTTTCTCCTGCAGGCATTGGCGAAGTTATAAAGGGATGGGATATAGGTGTAGGCGTAGGCGGAATGCGCGTTGGCGACAAGAGAAGGCTCACTGTTCCTCCATCGTTCGGGTATTTTATGTACAGCTTGTTTTTAGGTATTTGCATTTCTATCATCTGTAATTTATTTTGTATTATAACTCTTTGATGCAGATATGGAGAGAAAGCTGTGGGAAAGATTCCGCCAAACTCGTGGCTTGTTTTTGACGTTGAGTTGGTAGATGTGCAGTGAAAAATGTAGCGTCTCCAATTCATTGCCGAGCTCCCTATATTTTATTTTTTGAGCCAGCAGTTTTTCTTAATTAGTTTATATTTGGCTCCTAGTTTGTCAGTCAAGCTCTATATAAATTATAATAGAATGTTTTCGTGCAAGTGCGATTTATGGTTCCTATATGCAGTTTTCGGCTGGGATATTTTCAATATAATACCTCTTTTATCACTCGCTGTTGTTGGTGAGATTTATGGTTGCAATCGCAGTTTTCTTTTTAACGTTAATCGGCTGGGCGAGTTACTGTATAGCATTTTCCGTGGCATCTCTCGTGTTGCTGAAGGTTTTCTGATTGTATTGTGGGGAGAGTTGTGGCTATTTTAATCATTTCTGTTGTACGAAACTCTTGAGTTTTTCCTCAGACATTCTGAGTTCACCTTTTTGAATCTCTTCTTTCATGGGGCTGTATGCCTGAAGGTTTACATTTGGCCTACTTTTTTTTATTTTTCTGGTCAATAAGCAAATGTTGCTGGAACCCCCTCTATACTATGCAGAGATTTAACTTGATGACAAATCCGCTTATTGGATAATTACTGGTGTTTCAATCATTCCACACATTCCTAATCTCTTTTATGTATGGCAAGGCATCACATTGACTCCTAAATAACAAACGTAATGGATTGGAGAACTTTGTACCCTCTATGGAGCAAAGGTTGTTGAACCTAACGGGGGCTTTTAGATTGGGTGGCATGTGGATTTCTTTCATTGAATTTTTAGGCTTGCTTTCAGAATTCAACAATGTGTTTCCATTATATGCATCATTGGAAACTTTTGCTAAATAGTTTCCTATGAGTGAATTGTTGCTACCTGCTCGAGTATTGTTTGATTTGTAGGTGTTCATATCAGCCATTTTTAGATTTTAGAGTTTTTGATTGAATCATGCTCACCATCTCTTTAGGGTTTACCTTAGTTATGCACCTTGAAGTCTACTTGCTAGATGTTGCAATAATTGCCCAATATGCACTTGTATATTTCTTAAGGTCACTTCAGTTTGTTGAATGGAGGTTTTATGGCGATTCTTAGAAACATCAATTCGTTGCCTGAACTTGAGTGTCCTTGCTCTGAATTCATTAAAAGAGTTTTTAAAGGCTGATTCTGATGATTATTGCCCTTGGGTGCTCGATTGGCCGCAAAGTTTTGGATTCTTCATTGTGTTGGGTTGTGATGGACCTCCCCATTGATTATCATTCAAAGAGAAGTTGGGGTGGTTTCTTCATCCGAGATAGTAAGTGTTTGAACCAAGGTTATGTCATTGCTGAAGGTAATTATTGTTATGCACAAAGTTGACTTGCTATGGATTGGAGGGTGCCAAAGGGCTGTTTGAGTTACAAGTAGAGCTCATATGTTTGCCCCCACACAACTCGCAACACACCTCCTGAACTGAACTGCATTACATTTAATCTTTGGTTAAGGGTTGTTATTTCTTATTGCAACTGAGCTATTTGGTTGTTCCCTACTACACTGGCTTGCTCTCTTCTAGGTTGATGTAGCTTTTCAGTAGGTCATTGCTAAGAAGAGTTCATTGCCATCACCTCTAAAAGCTCATAAGCCTCCTGAGTTTTGCTGTTTAGTGACCCACCAGACATTGCATTGATGAGTGTTCTTATGCTCGCATTCATATTGTTGTGAAACGTCCGCACTTGAAGCTATAGGGGCAAGCAATGGTGAGAGCATCACCTTAGAAATTCTTTGAATCTCTCCCAACTATCATACAACTTCTTGTTGTTGTGTTGGATATAATTTAAGATTTTAGTTCCCAGTCGCACAATTTTTACAGGGGGAAAATACTTAGCTAAGAATTTTTGGGCTAACTCATTCCACTACGTAATAGAGCCACCAGGGAAAAAATGTAGCCAACTTTTTGAGCAACCTGTCAATGAAATTGGATATACTGTCTCAAGAGGCTACCAAATTATAAACACACCACTGATGTCTCACACACATGGGTCCCTCACCATTAACACCATAAAGTCCTTTTTAGATGATCTCCTAAAGAGACCTCTTGACTGTGGAACTTAACGTCCAAATAGTGGTATGTTAAAATTATAGCGTCATTCTTATGTAGTGCCCAAATGGTGGTATCTTAACATTCTAACAGTATTCCTTATATGGGCACTATATAGGGAATGTCATTAGAATGCTAATATATGTGGGAACTATTATAGCTGATGCTCTTAATCGTCATGCTACTTTATGTGCCATGATTGCTGAAAGCCCTACCTTTGACGAATTTTGTAAGCGTGCATTGAGCCTATAAGAAGTGATATGCTTAGTCAATTGATATAGCTAAGTTCTGTAGAGCCTACCTTTCATAGAGATGTTTCCATCTCTCAGACTAAAGATGAAGACTATCTTAAGTTGAAGATCGAAATTGAAAGCGATCGTTGCCATGATTTGCATCTGTGTGGAAATGTTATTTATCAAGAAATTCATCTCTAGATTCCTAAATCCATGCATCAAGAAGTTCTCGTTGAAAACTATAATTATGGATACAAGGTTCACCCCGGTAGTACAAAAATGTACAATAACTTAAAGAAGTCTTTATGGTGACCTAGTATAAAGAAGAGTGTGGCAGAATTCATGGAAAAGTGTCACGCATCTAATTAGGTTAAGGCTGAATATCAAAGGTCCGGTGGATTATTGCTTTTGTTGGAGATTCCATGTGGAAATGGTTCTATATATTGATAAACTTTGTTATGGGATTGCCTAGCACAAGATCTGGTGCCGATGTAATCTGGGTTATCGTTGATCCTATGACTAATCTACGCATTTTATTCCTATCTATCAGACTGACTTTGTGGAAAAGCTTGCAAAACTCTATATCAAGAAAATTGTCAGGCTGCACGGTATTCCTAAATTAATCGTATCAGACAAAGATAATAGATTTAATTCCATGTTTTGGCAGGCAGTGCATCAGAATATAGGAACTACCCTAGCTATGAGCACAATCTTTCATCCCCAAATAAATGACCAGACTAAAAGAGTGAATCAAGTTCTTGAAGATCTACTTAGACTTTCTGTTTTAAATTTTGTTGGTTCATAAGAAGTTCATATTTTGTTAGTGGAGTTTGCATATAATAATAACTTTCAAGCCAATATCAAAATGGCTCTTTATGAAGCCCTGTATCGAAGAAAGTGCCGTACTCCTCTCGCTTGGTCAAATACATGAAGTATTCAGCTCTTTGGAATATAGTTAGTGTAAGAAACTAATAGGAAAGCTTAGCTCATTTATTAGAGGATGCGTACAGCTCAAGATCGACAGAGCAAGTATCGACGAAAAATTAGTTCTCATTACGTTGGGCCATTTGAAGTATCGACGAAAGTGAGATCAGCAGCCTACAAGCTAAATCTTCCTGAAAATCTCTCTGTAGTCCATAACGTGTTTCATGTGTCGTCACTAAGAAAATGTCTCAGAAATCCTTCTCACTTAGTCCAGCTTCCAATATTCACCATTCAACATGATCTTTCTTATGCTGAAGAGTTGGTTAAAATCTTAGCTCATGATCAAAAGTATTTAAGGAATCATTACATTTCCATGGTAAAGGTTCAGTGGAAGAATTGTTCTCTTAAAGAATATACATGGGAAAAATAGGCGGATATGCGTCGCAAATATCCAAAACTCTTTGAGAATCCAGGTACTTCTCCAATATCTTCTTAAGCCTTTCTATCATTATTTCTTTATTTGAGCATTTTGTATTTCTTCATTTGAGTGATGTTGGGGACAACATCGTTATTAAGTGGGGGAGTCTATAATAACCCAAGGTTGTTGCCCTAGCTAATTTAAGCTAAATCAAGCCTTAATTCTCTTTTTATTAATTTCATCTAGTCATTAAAATCTAATCCTAAAAATTTAGAATCAATTGGAGTTCATTTGAGCTAATTGACTATTCTGTCAATTTTAGGATCCTGAAAATTAGTTAAATTAATTTGATCTTCAAATTAAAATCTGATTAAATTTTTAAATTCCTCACCCCCAAATTAGTTAAGGGAGAATTTTTGATAATATTTGGAGGTCATTTGGTATGAAATTGAATTTAATCCCATTTAGTTTAATTAAAAATTAATTTAAAATAGTTATATGTTTAATTATTTACTCGCCAACGGTTCTATCCATTTCACACCTAATCATGTTCCAACTACTGAACACGTGACAACCATATCAAGCGATTTGGGCCATATCATGGTTATGTCTGTTGGGATCAAACAATGGACTGTGAATCGCAGCCAGTTTTGATCTCGACCATTGAATCTAGATCAGATCCAACAGTCCTAAGTCACCCCACTATTGATTAAGGGCTCAGTTGCAATCCAAACTACGGGTCGGGTAGAGCCGACTAGGCATGTCCTCCTATTTGAATTGGCCATCTTTTTCGCAACGGTTCCAACAGCCGTACGTAACGGTTGTCTCCCCAATTCTTTTACACCATTTAAGCCCTGAATTCCTACCCCATTGATTCCATTTGGCCTCAACAACTCGTCGAGAGGAAGATCAACGACCATTAAGTGCTAAGATTATTAGATTCTCTCTTATAGCCTTCAGTAAATTCAATTCTATTGAATAATAAAATTATTCATCTAGAAATTGAATTTGATTATTTGTCTTATGACTTTAGACTTCAGCCTTCCTAAATTATAATCCTTCCATCTTTATAAACCTTCAGTCCTTATAATTCTATATTTAGTGTGGGATTTTAGTACCTTGGGTTTGGAGCTTAAACCCTAACTTTGGAGCTTAACTCTATAAATCCAAAATCATGATTATTTTAATCAAGACTAGTTATATGTCATTAAAATATATCAATTAAGTTATTGTCTAATTATTTAACCTTTGTAGATGATATTTCAGATTCTAAATTAGAACTTATTAAGTTCTTATGTTTAACCTTTAAGGCTATGAATTTTAGATTTTAGTTGATAGTATGATATTGGAGATCCTGAACTTATATTCTCTCAGAATAGATAGAACAATTAAAATTAAATAACAACATATATCACATGTGTCTAAGTATAGTCATGTTTACTTTGACTTTGTTGCTTTGCACACCTTATATTTGAGCCTTGTACCTTGGACATGTTTAGTTGAATATGGAATTTTCAATGAGTATTTTGTATTAGTGTTAAAATGCATAAACATTATCAATCATGTTCAGTATATTCAGTACTTTTAGTTATCAGTTCAGTAGAGTGTGTCCCAATTAGTCTGTATAACAACCCAAATATTGTTACCAATTAATTAGTGATTTAATTGACTCCAAACCTCTTTCATTACTCTTATAATAGTGTTAAGAGTCTCTACCTCAACTTTCATGTGATTTGGAGACTATTTGGCAATTTCCAATGTTTCTTGGTTTTCAAATAATTCTGAAGATACCTAATTTATTTAGACTTCAGAATCAAAAACGGAGTCCGCCATTGGCCTCCCAATGCCCAAATTAACTAGGGGTGGTATTTTGGAAGCATTTGGGAGTCATCAAATTTTTTGCAAATATTTTGATAATATTTTAATATATAGAAAATTAGGTAAATTAAATATACCTCCGATTTTTGAGCTCCTCATCCCTCAAATAAGTAACGGTGACAATATGAGATTTTTTTTTTGTTTAAGTATGAATACTTAATTATGAGTAAATACTTAAATTTAATTTAATTGATTTAATATTTGTTTTAAATCAAATAACAACTATATTAATTTTAATTAAACGGATATTTTTTTAAGAGGCGCAAATCCGCTGTAATGTGCAATACATAAAACACGCACATCATCCAATTGGACACTTCCCGATTCTCCTCATCAGATCAGACCGTTGATTTCAATAGAAGAGATTCAACGGCCCAATCAAAAACATTTATTTTCTAACAAACACTCGGACTTCCAATAACCATTCGATAAAACCCTACGCACGATTGTAGAATCGGAGGGCCGAAGAGATGGCACTGTACATCTCACTGCCCTATTGCATGATCGAGCGCAGGACGTACCCTGCGCCTCGCCAGCTGCCTCCTATGATGGTGTTAAGGTCTTCTATCCTACTCTCCCTCTCGATGCTATCAAGGTGCCGAGGAAAACTACTAGAGTCAAGAAGGTGAAGGGAGTTTGTCTCCAAACCCTAATTTTAGCCGACAAAAACCAAAGGAGAAAGCAGCTTCGAGAATCCTTGCCCTAACCCTAGATCGCAAGGATGAACAAGTTGCAGGGAG